>CM036620.1:600000-1176774 GCA_020746105.1 Trogon surrucura | reverse complement strand
AAGGAAGGGGGGGAGAAGAAAGAAAGAAAGAAAGGAAGGGGGGGGGGGAAGAAAGAAAGAAAGAAAGGAAGGGGGGGGAGAAGAAAGAAGGAAGAAAGGGGGGGGGGAAGAAGAAAGGAGGGGGGAAAGAAAGAAGGAAGGACGGCCCCCAAAAAGAAAGGAAGGGGGGGAAGAAGAAAGAAAGAAAGGAAGGGGGGGGGGGGAAGAAGAAAGAAAGGAAGGGGGGGGGAAGAAGAAAGAAAGGAAGGGGGGGCGAGAAGAAAGAAAGGAAGGACGGACCCCCCCCAAAAAGAAAGGAAGGGGGGGGAAGAAGAGAGAAAGAAAGGAAGAACCCCCCCCCAAAAAAAAAAGGAAGGGGGGGAAGAAGAAAGAAAGAAAGGGGGTGGGAGACAGAGAGAAAAAAGAAAGAAAGGAAGACCCTCCACCCAAAAGAAAGGAGGAGGGGGGGGGGGAGAAGAAAGAAAGAAAGAAAGAAACTACCCCCCCCAAAAAAGAAAGAAAAGGGGGGGAAGAAGAAAGAAAGAAAGAAAGAAAGAGATACCCACCCCTCCCCAAAGAAAGGGAAAGGAGAGAAGAGAAAAATGGAGAGAGAGGGAACAAAGAGGGGGACAGAAAGGAACCGCAGAGGAAAGAAGAGACAGGGAGAGAGAGTGGCAAGGGAGATAAGAAGGGAAAAGCTGAGAGAGGCAGAAGAGGGTGAATGGGAGAAAGATGTAACAGGAGAGGAGAAAGGAGACACAGAGAGAAGGGGAGAAAGAAGCAGGGGGGTGCGAGACAGAGAGGAGAAAGTGGGGCATGGAGAGAGAGAAGGGGAGAAGGAAAGGGGGGTTGGGATGGAGGAAGGGGGTGGCCAGAGGGTGGAACGATGGGGAGAAAAAGAAATGGGGGAGAATCCAAAGGAGGGAGGGAGGGAGATAGAAGGGGAGAGAGAAAAGCAGAGCAGGGACAGGGATCCAAGTTGTCAAGAGAAAGAAGCAGCAGAGTGAGGAAAGGGAAGCTGGAGAGAGAAAGGTGGAGCGGGGAGAGAGAGGGAGAGAGAAAAGGGGGCAACTGGGAGGTGAGAGGGGGCAACAGCAGGGGGGGAGCAGGAAGAGAGAGAGCGGGAAGGAGGGGAAAGGGGTGAACGTGAGAGAAGGGGAGAAAGGGAAACATGGGAGAGGGAGAAAAGTGTGTGGAGGGCAGGACAATGGGAGAGAGCCCAAGGGTGGAGAGGGAGAAGCTGAAGCAGAGCAGCAG
This sequence comes from Trogon surrucura, assembly GCA_020746105.1. Lineage (NCBI taxonomy): Eukaryota > Metazoa > Chordata > Aves > Trogoniformes > Trogonidae > Trogon > Trogon surrucura. Next base: position 1,175,538 of record CM036620.1, on the reverse strand, counting down.
AAGAGGGAGATGGGGAGAAGGGGAAGGGGGAGAGGAGGAAAAGAAGCTGAGGGCTCCAGCAAAGGTGGGGGGGAAAGAAAGGAAGCACAAAGGTGGGGGGGAAGAGAGAAGGAGAGATGGGAGGTAGAGAGGGCAGAAGAGTAGGGAGACAGAGATGAAGAGGGGAGAAGAAAGAGGAGGAGAAAAGAGCAAAAGAGTGGGGGGAGAGAGAGGAAGAGAGAAAAGGGGGCAACTGGAGGGTGAGAGGGGGCGATAGCGCAGGAAGGAGGGGAAAGGGGTGAAAGCCAGAGAAGGGGAGAAAGGGAAATGTAGAAGAGGGAGATGGAAGACGGGTAGAGGGAGCAAAAGAGAAGGAGTGAAAGAGGGAGAAAAGTGTGTGTGGGGAAGGATAAGGGGAGAGAGGGAGAAGCTAAAGCAGAACAGCAGAAGAGGGAACTGGGGAGAGGTGGGGAGAAGGGAAAGAGAGGGCAGAAGAATGGGGAGAGAAAGAAGAAGAGGGGAGAAGAGAGAGAAGGGGGTGAAGATGAGGAAGAGTGGGAGAAAGAGCAAAAGAGTGGGGGGAGAGAAAGGAAAAGAGAGAGGGGAAATGGAGAGTGGGAGGTGGGAGAGGTCGAGGGTGAGAGGGAGCAAAAGAGGGGAGTGGGGGGAAGCAGAGTGAGGGGGAGAAAGAGAGATGGAGGAGGGGAGAAGGGACAGAGAGCAAAACTGGGGGCAGAGGGAAAAACAGAGGGAAAAGGGGAGAGAGGGGCGGAAAGCAAAGAAGGCAGGTGGGGAGTGAATAAAGACGCTCACACCGTTTTCAAAAACTCTTTAATAGGAGACACTGACACCTTTTCCAAGACTCTCACACCGTTTTCCAAAACTCTTTATTAGGAGACGCTCACACCGTTTTCCAAAGCTCTTTACACCCAGCAGAGTTTTTACACCCGCCATGACACCGCCCAGGAGCCACCACCCGAGGAAGGCAATCGCGGGGCAAGGGTGCCCCGACAGTCCCGGTGCCCGCGCCCTCCCGGCCCGGGTCGCTGCCCCAGCCCTCCGGGCCCCGGGCTCCTCTCGCTCCTCGCCGGCTCCTCGCTCTCTCGGCACGGGGGCCGCCTCCTCCTCCTCCTCCTCCTCCTCTCCAGGGCGCGGCTGCTGCCGTCGGTGCCCGCTCTCCCCACCGGCACCGGCACCGGCTCCGGGCCTTGCTCCGGCCGAGGCTCCGCGGCGTTTCTGCAAGAGAGCCCCGAGACTGAGGCCGGAGCCCGCAGTGCCCCCCGCGGCTGCTCCCGCCGAGCCCCGTCCCCCCTCCCTCCGGAGGCAGAAGGAGCTGCAGCTCGTCCCGAGGTGCCGCCAGCCCGCGGGCGGCTCCCACCCTCCGCCGCTGCTCCTGCCCGCAGCAGCCAGGGCTGCTCCCGGCGCGGAGCGGGGCGAGGGGCGAGCCCCAAGCGCCGAGGGCTCTCCCTGCCTGCCCGGGAGGGGGCCGCGCCCGGAGCAGCCGGAGGCAGCCGCCCTGGCTCCCGCCCCTCCCGGCCGCAGCCCCCGGAGAGCTCCCAGCGCTGGCGGCTGCGCCCCCCGGCCGGACCCCCCGGGGCTCTGCCCCAGCCCGAGCAGCAGCGCTCCCGGAGCGGAGCCGGAGTCGGAGCCGGGCTCGGCCCCCGGCGCTGCCGCGCTCCCCCGGCCCCCGCGCCCCGCGGCGAACTCACCGGCTGCACGAGAGACGAGACGGGACGGGACGGGACGGGACGGGACGGGACGAGAGGGTCCGGGCGGCGGCGGGCAGGGCAGGGCCGGGCCGGGCCGGGCTCCGGGCGGCCAAGGGCGGGGGCCGGGCGGCGCAGGGCAGGGCAGGGCAGGGCAGGGCAGGAGAGCCCGGAGAGGCTCCAGCCCGTCGGCTCCGCTCCAGGCGCGGGGCGCACGCGCAGCTTTGCCGGGGGTCGCGCACGCGCGGCAGGGCCCGGCGGGGGCGGGGCCCGGCGGGGCGGGGCCGGGGCCGGGCTCGGAAAGGCCGCGCTCGCGCCGCCCCGCCCCGGGCTCGTGCGCAGGCGCCGGCGGAGGAGGGGGCGCGCGCTCCTCCGGGCAGGGGCCGCGGTTCGGGTCCGGAGCGTGTCCCGGGCGGGTCCCGCGGGGCCCCTCGGGGCGACCGGCTCGCTCGCCCGCAGCCTCCCGGTCCCCCTCCGCGGCGGGGCCGCCGAACCGCGCTTGCCGCTGCCCGGGCAGGGGCCGCCGGAGCCCCCGAGAGCCTCCTGTGCCCGGTTCTCCCGGACCGTGTGAGAAAGACGCGGAAGGAGAGAGGAGGAGGTGGGTGCAAGGGAGCGAAAAGCGAAAAGCGGAGAGAGAGGGAAAGAAAAGGGGGAGAGGAAGATGGGAGAGGAGGGGGGAGAGGGAGAGGTAGGAGGGGGAGAGAGAAGCAGCAGCGAGAGGGGAACAGGGGAGAAGAGGAGAGAGGGAGAGGGGAGAGGGAAGGAAAAGCGGAGGAGGGAAACGGGAAGGGGAGAGGGGGAAGAGGAGGATGGGGAGAGGGACAGAGGGGCGGGGGGGTGGGCAAGAGCCGGGGAAGAGAGAAGGGAGGGGAGACGGTGGGAAATGGAGATGGGGGAGCAGAGGTGGGGGAAGAGGAAAAACCCGACGGGAACGGGCAGAGACGGGAGAGAGGAGGGAGCGGGAGATGCAGCGGGGAGGGGGGGAGAGGGAGAGAACTGCGGAGAGAGGGGGGAAAGGCGAAAGGGAGAGAAGGGGAGAGAGTCCGAGAAAGAGAAGAGGGGGCAGAGAGAGGGGAAGAGTGGAGAGAAGGGGACGGAGAGAGGGAGAAGGGTCGAGAGGGGGGCAGAAGAGGGGAACGAGAGAGAGCAAAAGAACCAAGTGAGCCGAGAGAAACGGGTTTGAGGGAGAGGGGGACAAGGAGAGGGGAGGGGGCAGAGGAAACCTGGAGAGGGGGCACAAGAAGGTGAGGGAGGGAAAGAAGGAAACAGCTGAGAAAGGAGGAGGGGGAACAGGGAGGGGGGTGAAGGAGAGAGGGGGAGATGGGGCAAGGAAGAGGAGGGGGGAAGGAGGCGAGAGGGAAAGCAGGCAGGTGGGAAAGAGGGAGGAAGAGAGAGGCAAGGGGAGAGGGAGGTGGGTGAAGAGGGAGAGAGAGCACATGGGGGGGACGGGACAACACCCCCGACACACCCCAAGAGAGTGGGAAGCAAGAGGGAGGAGAGGAGGGAAAGAGAGAAGATGGGCCCAGGAGCTGGGGAGAGAGGGAGCGCAGAAGCGGGGGCAAGAGAGTGGGGGGAGAGAGAGGAGGGGAAGAGGAGGAGAGGAAATGTGAGAGCAAGGGGGGAGAGAAGGGGAAGAGAGAGGGAGGGAATGGGGAGATGGGAGAGAGGAAGCAAGGACAGAGAGCAAAAGGGGGTGAGCGAGAGAAAGAATCCAAAAGCGGAGAGGGGGGGGGGTGAAGAGAGAGGAGGGGGGCGAGGGGGAGGAGGGGCAGAGAGAGGGGAATGAGGGAGAAAGGGGGGACAGGGGGAAGGGGAGACAGGTAGAGGAGGGGAGAGGGGCTGTCTTGACCCGCTTACACCTGGTGGAGGTTGGGGTCAAGCTGATTCCTTTCGATGGCAAAGGTGAAATTAAGACACAAACGGTGTCAGGTGTCACCAAAGTCAAACCCTTTATTGGCTGACAACCACTAGAGGGCGACAGGAAGGAAAGGCAAGGAAGAGGAAAAGCGAAGCAGTAAAACGTTCAGAATAGCAACAAGCAGAGCTACCACCACGGATCCAGCGACGTCTCGCGGGTCCGCCTGTTTCGATGCGGTCGGGGAGGTCTCCGAAGAACGGCTCTTCACGGTGGCATCTGACAGTGTCCCAGGAGCCGCTTTGCTTCTCCTCCGCCGGTCCAGCGCACGCGCGTGAGGGGCATCAGGAGCATCTTCGCCCCCCCCCCCGGCGTCGCCTCTGTCAGCGGGACACGCGTAGGTGTCGGGAGGGCCCGTTCTCGACGGACGTTTGGGCTCACAGGGCAGCTGCCTTACCCGCAGTAGCATCGGTGAGCTCACGCACCGGTGGGCTTGCAGGACAACAGCTGTATCGGCGCTTGAGCCGGGCCCAGAAGTTGGTGTTGGGGACTTGGAGCCCCGGGGCTTAGCAGGGCTGGGCCCTGAAGTTGTCTTCATCAATAGCCAAGTCAAGTCGTGGGGCTTAGCAGGGCTGGGCTCTGTTGTTGGTTTAGAACTTAGCAGAGGTCCGAGCGTGTAACAGCAGCCTTGTCGTGTAGGTTTTAACAGAGTCTCTTCTTCACGGAGCCTTCTAGCAAGGATGAAACAAATATTTCTTCAGGGGGCATTTTAGCAAGTTTTAACCCCGGCAAGGTTGAGGCAAACGTTCTTAACACAGTCTCTTACATCCACCCCGTGGCTCAACTTTGCTGGCTTTAGGGCTGGTGTTCCGTGCTGGCAGGAAAGGAGAGGAAGGAGAGAGAGAGAGAGACCAGGAGAGAAAAATAGCTGTGCTAACACACAAACTATTTATTTATAGTAAAATTTTTAACATCGTAATAGTAACTAACAAAACAGTCTTTTCATTTTTGCACTCTTCTCAGTTTTGCACATCTTCTGTGAGGGTAGTTGCATTGGGAAGGGTAGGGCAGCATTCTCAATTAATTCAACGTATCGCACACCTCACATTCCTTCAGCAACGTGTCCAGTACTGGCTAATTCAGCGCTGTTGTCTTGGTCACCTGTTGGACTTGCAGGTTTAATTCCCAAAGACACTGTGAGAGGCACGTACCCCAGCTAAGCACTTGCTTGTTTCAGAGCCCCGTTAGGGACTTGCACTGAGTTTTCAGAGCCCCACTAAGGGCTTGCACTGAATTTTCAGAGCCCCGTTTAAGGACTTGCACTGAGACAATTTGCAAGGTAACTAACAATAGGTGATTTATTGAAGTGACAGATACAGGGTTCGGAGTTGCCGTTGATAAATTCCCTCTCTGCAATAGCGCTAATATACGATACTAATGCCAGCAAAATACTGTCCCGGGTATTACACACCAAAAGGTGGAAGCGCAGTTCTTACCAAGAAGGCGCCCCTGTCTTGGGCGAAGGAGAAGGAGCACAGCCCGTCAACCGCCTCTTCCTCTTCTGGGGTCTTCTCCTCCCAACGACACCCACCCTCTATGCTCCTTATGTACTGTCTTTCACCCCCCTCCCCGGGGTGGCATTCAGCATGATTTGAGCGAAGAGTGGGTGACTGCAGTCATAGAGGGATATTAGAGTAAAAATTTCCACTCCGGGCCCTGTGGCCCTCAGGATTTTATTTTGCAACAACTTATCTGTGTGCAGGATGATGTTCACACCGCTACTCTCCGTGCAGCCTTGCTCCTTAGCCAAAACAGGGCCGTCCTGTCGTCACCAGACTCCCTCCTTCGGCTGGTTCTCACTGTGTAGCCCTTGTTTTCCTCCGTTCTCAGGGTCTGCACAACAGATAAGCAAATACCTGCGTTCAGCAAGTCTGAAACCCTCAGGCTAAAATATCACACTATCCACCCCGTGACTATAGTCACTCAATCGAGCTTGAAATCGTGCTCTCATAAAGTCAATCTTGGGGGTATCCCTTATGTTAGACTTTCCTTCACCTGGGTGTAGCTCCAATTCCGTCCACCCAGACACCATGCGTACCTGACGAATTAATAGCTGAGTCAGCATGGATCTGAAGCAAGCTAATGACGTGCAAAACATCATAATCACAAGCACTATGGCTAAGATCGATTGCAGTAAGGAAGGAAGCCATCCTGATAAGGAAAAACCCAAACCATGCAAAAGTTTGTTTAGCCATTGTACTTCCATGCTTTCTCTAAGATTTCTGCTTGCTTTTGCTGCACGCTTCATATGATCTAACTGCTCAGCAAGATCTTGTGTTACATTCGATATGTGAACACAACAAGTATTGATTACGTTTAAGTATCCGCACACTCCGTTTTCATGCAATAATAACAAATCTAAGGTCAGCCTATTTTGTAATGTCATTTTTGATGTTGCCTGTAATTATGTATTTAGTGCTTCCAACCCGACTCTGGTTGCGTTGGCCAATGCTTCAATCTGACCAGTGAGGTTATACAGCATCATTCGACTTTGACAAGCCATTAGGTGAGGTGTAAAGATTGACTCTAGAACCCATCCAACCACAATTCCTGTTGTCGGGTGTTGCCAGGGGTCTGTCGAACTTCTTTTGACTCGTCCCCACGGAGTCGGTGCAAGCGGTTGTCTCCTCCAGAGAGGGCAAAGCGTTAACGGTCCCAACGCGTGTTGACGTCGGCGGCCCTCCACGGTCGAGTCAGTAGTCCACGTGCCGTCGCTGCTAAACCACACAGTGTGTCCTAGGGAAGGTATACTAAGTTTCGAACAGATTATATCAGACTTAACATTGTTATTGGTTACGTGAGACCAGGTATCATTGAGTGAAGTGGCGTAGTTACGACAAATACAGCCTGATCGAAGGGCGAACACCTGCGTTCAGCAAGTCTGAAACCCTCAAGCTAAAATATCACATGCTGTACGAGCACATCGCCAGGAACGAGAAAGCATCTTTGAAGCCAAAAAGCACCCACTGTCCCCAGGTATTGTGACATCAGAAGAGACAGTGAGTTCTCTTTGTTTTCAGTGTGAGAACATACTAACTCAGGCCTACTACAACCATACAAGGGAGAATAGATTTTCCCATCAGGACATCTATATCAAACCAGCTGGAGCATCACTAGAAGCCACATGGCAATCCTTACGAGCTGCAAACTTTGCACCTGACACTTTATATGCTCTGCTGTGATTTCAGCACAGACAACTCATTTTTAGTGTGATGTAAACTAGCCAATAGTATCCAATGCAATCATGTTTGTCCCAGTTAGTACAATTTTTGTTAGTACAATTTAATACAATTTTTAGCGAAACTACAACTCCAGGAGGTTTGATATTGAGTAAACTTCTAAGTGTGGAATTCCCGTAGAGAATGGTGGGATACTAGTTACCCTCTCCAAAATACCTGGCTTACTAGCAGACATACAAATCAAACCGGAAATTATGGCATATACGAAAATCAATCCCTTCTGTGTATATGCAGGATTGCAATAGGGCAGTCTTTGTCTCCAGGTGCAGTTTCCTGACATCTGCGGTACCAGCGACTTGGGAACACAAGCCAAGACTCGGTTGGTGTCTGTCAGACTTGCCACTTGCCACTGGCAAGAAGTCACCATGCGCAGTGAGCAGCCCAAACCCCACACTGCAACTTCTGGGGTTTTGAACCTCTTCGGTTCCTCTCGACAGGGTGCAAAGAGGTCAACTGCGCTTTCCTGCAGAGGCAGGTAGCCTGCATTTTTCCCAGGACCTTAATCTTCCCCTCTAGCAATTCTGCCAGTTCCTGAGCAAAGTTGGTGGGCAGCCTGTGCGGCGCTGCCCGGAGTGCCCCCAGTGCCGCTGCGTTTTGCCGTAGGTCGTTCCCTCCCAGATCACAAATCCGCCCTCGAGAGGGCCCGAACTCCCAGGAAGGGAGACGGTCGGGGTTTGGTCTGGGAGTCCACGCCCGGTACCGTCCCCTCTCATCCACTGCTTGGATACAGGCTGCCTCTCGCACAGATGCAGCCAAATCCAAGAGTTCTGAGATCTTAATAGCAAAGGTGTTACCTCTTTCTTGGGCCTCTTGGCTCCGGGGTCGTCGTCTTCCTCGGCGGATCCTCGCGCTCTCTCCAGGGGGGCGACACGCGACCCGGGCGCACCTTCATGTCACGCGACGCTCAGAGGCTCCAGGACTGGGCTCGGCGACTCCCGAGGCTCCGACCCTGGGGGAACAAGGCTGCGTTTACACAGCGCTTTGTCGTCGGGCAGGGGCCTCAGGATGGACGCAAAAGCCCCAGGAAGAGAGCGGGCTCGTGTTATCGTCTAGTTCAAAGCATCGCAAGCGCAAGGCAGCGCGTCTGGCTGAAACGACGAGCTCACCGTGCTCTGGTTTTAAGCAGCAGGGAGGATAAGCAGGGCAGCGCACCTCCCCATTCCCACAGGAGACTTGGCACAGTGATTAACAAAGAGCCATCAGCAGCTGCCCTAATCCTCACCCACCGCCCAGCCCCGTGGCGGCTGGGGAGCCCCGGCCGCAGCGAGGATGTGCACCCCCTCTCCCGGCAACGGGGATGTCCTGCGCAGCCTTGGTCGTGTCCAAGAAACCAACTGACGGACGTCTGTGGTCACCCTCCCTGTTGGATTCCGCCCAAAGCCTGGCCAGGGCTCCGGGAGGAGTCCAAGGGGGTTTCTCTCTTTGGGCTTTAAGCACATCTCTCACCAAGGCCAGACACCCCACCCTTCAGTCCGTATCATTCATGTTGTCGCCAGCTCAGTATCATGATTAAATATAGAAATGTTGACTTGCCTGAGTTGGTCACGGAGGGTCCCATCTCTCCCAGCAGCCGCCCGGGGCAGGAAGGATTCACTGCAGGTTCACTGGGAGGAAGCCACTGGGTGTCACTCCATGAGGCTGCTGTGTCCCCACCGCCGTAGTGTCCTGAAAGACAGGTGGTGAACACTGCCAGCACTATGGAACAAGGAGCAGCACACAGCTCTGAGCCGGGCATTCCCGCCCCGAGTTCAGTGTCCCTGAGGTACCCGTCCGACTTCACCATCTTTCGTCACCACCCACCCGCCCCCCAGCACTTCCCAGTCCCTGACCTAAAGCAATCCCACAAACGGCTTTGCCTTGGACAGAAGCAGCAAAAACCCACACAGTTCGCCCAACAAATCCTTTTCTCCCACCACAGGGGCTTTATCCCCTTCTGCTGGGTGTCAAGGCTCTGACTGAGCAGGGCCAGCAGGGCTCTAGGCCCCGATAGCAGCCCACCAGGAGCGGTACCTCTGCAACAGGAGGCAGCGACTCCAGCAGCCCTGGGGTAGATGAGGAACAGCCCTGGGCAATCCTCCCAGCACAGCAGCCACCAAAAGGCCCCTGGGCTCTGCTGAGGGGCCCTTGTACCCTGAGCACCATGGCAAGGAATGCCAGGATTAGTCCATTGGGATCACCTGCCCCATCATCCCCGCCCCATGGGCACAGCTGCCCCCGGGCCAGGAGCCCCAGAGAACTTGGGGACTCAAAGCCGTTCGGCCCCAGGCTCTCCTGGGGATGTCATTCCGGCTGGTGCACGTCCCCATCCCTCACTGCTGACACCAACACAGCTGGACCCCCACAGGCCCTGCTGCCCCCTCGCAGCCCCGACCACCTGAACTTCAAGAGATCCGAAATACTCGTCTCCTTGTAACCCACCCCACCGAAAACCGTCCAGCTGAAAAATCCATCTCGCCCACCGTGGGGTCGCAGGAGACAGATGCCCGCCCTGCTCAGCCCCAGCGCCACCCGGCTCCCGCTGCTTCACCCGTCACACACTGACAGAATCGTCTGGACTGCCAAAGACCATCAAGTCCTGCCATTACCTCACGCTACCGGGAGACACACAGACACCTGTCCACGAGCACAGCATCTGAACAGCTTCTAAACAAGACAGCAATTCAACCTGTTCCTTGGATTGAACGCGTCCTACCTCCCCCCAGGCAGCCTGCTCCAGTCTTTTCAACTTACTGCTCTATTTTATTAATACTGTTACTAAAAGAGTACTAAGCTTTTATTACCAGCATTAACTTTTAAACAAGTTATCTAACGTGCAAATCCCTGTAAGTAAAAGGAAAGAAATCTCTCTCAGCACATCTTGGAAGTCACCTCTGAAGAAGAAGCCAATGTGCTCCACGAACAAGGATGGCGATTCCTCTTCCAATGAGTGGAGCCACCTGGTCCTAGAACTAAATCATTCCAGCAAGGACTTAATGCTCAGAACGCAAACCACAAGAAATAAAGAGCTGGCATTTCTAAGCGCTGGCAGTTGGGGATTTATTTGTCCGACCGGTAAAATGCCCCATTCCTACGACACGTCTCCCTTCCCTTTTCAGGGAGGGGAGAGGGGTCACAGCGCATCTGTCAGTGTTCAGTGGCCAACTTAGCCCCACCCTCGACACCAGAGAAACCCTCCAGCAGGTTCTGCACCATGTGAACAGCAACTCACCTCGGCCTGAACTTCCTTGGTGCGTTTTACCTGCTCGGGAAAGTAAGGCCCTTGGTCTATGTTGGACAGAGACGGTTGGCAGCTTCCTAAGAGACTGGTTAAGGCTGCTGGAATCTCTGCCTTCGTGACAGTTCAGATGACGACAGGCTCAGAGTGTCTTCTCAACGAGCGAACACCCCAATTCTGTCACACGGACAACCACCGGCTGGTCTTGCAGCTTTCTGAAGCAGTATTTTCACAAGCTCTTTAGCACTCTCTAGCGGTGTTTGAACGGATCTTGGCATTTTTAACCAACTTCTTAGAAACCTCAGTAGTAGCGCTCTCTGCAGGAATTCAAATTCAACGAGACACTTCCTTTGGATTCACCTGCCCGGCTTAAAAGCGTCAAGAATGTACTCAGACAATGCAATTCTCTGGGCACGTACAATTTGCAAAAGACAACACTTAAAACCCAGACTCTCCCACGTGAATCAAACAGAGAAAGACAGGTTCCCTTAAAGATTTTATTGGTATGTGCTCCCCAGTACAGCAAACAGCATCAGTAGTGGACACTTGACTGAAAGACAAACGAGCTCGGCAGAAGAGAAATCCAGAAGGTACAAGGATTGCCTGCACCTGCACGTCCTGTCTGTAAAAGAGAGAGAAGCGACCTTGACTTTGGGGGAATTGCAATGAAACCAAGACACCCTCCGGGGCTGTTGGAGGCTCAGGGACTGTCTGTGCCCATCGGGGGGATCCCCAGCTCACGGGAAGGCAGCAGCAGCTCCTCAGAGGTGTCGGTCCCCGAGGGGTGGGAGGGGTGGGACGATGCAGTCGCGACGCAGGACGCGCCTGGCACGGGGTGACCCTGGACGTCCACCGACAGGATTCACCTGCCGACACCCTTGTGGACTCCACCAGTCCTCTGACAACAACCTGCACCCTTATTTCTTCCCAGGGATTCCACATAATGCCTACAGACGCTTTTCAGAGTCAATCTTTGGGGTCCTCACCTACTTCACAGCATTCCAGAGGTACGTACTCACTGTTTGCTTTTAAGTGGGTCGATCGCGAGCACTTTTTACGGGGGAGCAAGAACAGCACGTGAAACTTTAAGCACCTGTTTAGAAATTAAAGATGTCTGTAATAAAAAAAAACCCGCCATAAGACTTGTTTGGTTTTTTTTTTTTTTCAAGAATAACATCAACAATTTCTCTACAGTAGTTTAGTTAGCTTAAATTTCTGTTCTATCCATACGACATAGCAGGTACAGGTATCTATTGACATCTCTATTTTACCTTGGCAAAGAGAGTCGACTGCCCTTAGTGTAAAGATTTAGTACGTAGAATACTAACAAGAAATCAACTTTTAATAAATATCTTTAGTTCTCGATCCTATATACAAGTACTTTACAGCAACACACAGGAGAGAGTGCGACAGGGCGGACGGTGAACACGAAGGACACTGACAGGAACCACCCACACGTTGTTGCAGTCAGATGCATTGTGGTTGTGGGGAAAAAGACAGACCCTGCTCACCTTTCTCACCTTTAAACCAATGCTTCTGGGAGGGAAAAAATCAACCAGACACCTGAAGTCTCAGCATCAGTGTTCAGCCTGCGACTGGAATTACACGGGAGGTTCTAAACCTGCTTTGAGCGGGCGGGGGGCTCTAAGGAGACTCAAGCCTTGAGATTTATGCTTTTTTTCCCCCCGCCCTGTTTCAAAAGAAAGCATCACATTGCGGATATACTCCAAAATAAAAAGCCCTTCCCTAGCACCAGCTGATGTAATTCAGATGGCAACGGGACTCCTCCTTTAATGATAATGCTGCTCTAAAACTCTGGGGATGTCAATAAGGCAGAACTCCATAGCAGGCACCCAGCAACTGTCCGGAATGCGACGGAGGGAAACAGTTGCCTGACAGCACAGCTCTCGCAAAAATAATACTGATTTTCTGCAATATACAGTATTTACACACCAGCTGCAAATGTTTGCTCATACCATATCCGTTTATATAGATAAATTAGAAAAACGAGTCTTATGGATTCAGTTGTTCCACTGCAAAAGGATTTTGTCGGCTGTAAACGGTCGGTACCTCTCGCAGGGGGGTATCTTCTACTTTCGAGTGTTTGAAACCAAAACTAAGGAGGTGAGCACTGAGGGCAGGGCCACTGCTTGGCCGACGCCCTCAGCACCTTCTGCTCAGGGACAGGAACGCTCTCGGGCGCTCTCCTCGGGCGCGTTCGAGCCAGCCGGGCAGTGCAGCGCGGGAGGAGGACGGGAGCAACTAGAAAGTGAACCAGCACTTCTTGTCCTTTGTACCGAGGAGGAAAACGAGCCGATGACCTGCAGCGCCCTGCCTGCGGAGAGCAGTCACGTCCAGAAGGAAGCAAATTCAACCCCAAGCGCCCGGCAACGCGTCTTTCCACGGCTGTCCTCCCCGCGGCATCCGCGTTCACCTCTGCACGGGGGAGGACCTCGGGGGCCACCTCTTCTCAGTGTGCTTCTCGCTCTTCCGTGAGGTTCTCGCCAGAGCAGGGGCGCCCACGGTGGTGTTCGCAGCCGGCACCGCAGCAACGGCGGCTGCCGGGGCTGGGCGAAGAGCGAGGCTGCTGCTGTTGGCAGGCGATGGGTGCAGCGAAGCCAACAGCCGAGAAGTCTTCCTGGCCTGAGGAGCTCTCCACGGCGGGACCTCGGCGTCGGATGGGGAGATGCGCGCGCCCGCGTCCTCTTCTGCAGGAGGGAGCCTGCCCAGGGAGCTCCGGCCGGGCGGGAGCTGGGCGTAGCGGGGCACTGCAGCCGTGGGCAGCGCCAGAGCCCCGGGCAGGTTGCTCCGGTCGAACGTCGCCGCCTCCTCCTCCTCGGGGTCGGCAGCTTCGGTGAGGAAGGGCGGCGGGAGGGTGCTGCTGCGCTTGCCGCAGGACTCGCAGCACAGCTTGTTGTAGCCAGGGATGGAGCAGTAACGGGCGAGCACTTCCATCTGACAGAAGATGGACCTGTCTCCCAGGCAGGGCTCATCTGCAAAACAGAAGCCGACGTTGACTGGAAACCTAGGGAAGAGCACCTGGATGATGTTTTAAGATGGTGAACCTGGACCCGTCTTCAGGAACGATGGGCTGCTTTGAATAGACAGCCTGAGGTGCTTCATCCCCTACAGACCTCGCCACCCTTTCAGAAATAACCCCGGCTGGAACCAAAGCCATCGGCCTCACGCAGAGAACGCCGCCTGCGGCGCTCACCAGCAGCGAGGAGCTGGGCAAGGGCGACTCGGGTTTGCAGGGTCCCCACGCAACAACTCCCGGTGCTCACCTCCCACACACCAAGTTCTACCCACCCCAAACCACCTCCACTTCTAGCCCCAGGACATGACCCATCACCAGCTTTAGAAACAAGGAAACCTGCCCTTACAGAAATTACAACCCAAGCAGTATCTCTCCAAGATGCCCTTTACACAGTGCCTTAAAATAAAATGTCACAGCTGGACTCGGCTCCACCGAGGCACGTGGTGGAAGAACTCTTCTCCCTTAAGCAGGCAAATATTTTTTTCATGAAATCAGAGAGGAATGCCAACACGCCACAGAGCACAGCAGAAATCACACCGACTGCAGCAAATGCTCTCGACAACTCCAGTGAGATTAAACCCTCAGCTCAGCTCCCGCTCTAGGTTTGCCGCAGCACGGACAGAGACACCAGGGGCCCAGAGTTGACTTTTTCTAACAGAATTGTTTCCTGCTCTGAGGCCTTTTGCTGGCAGAAGACAAGTCAGAGCAAAAGCAGACGCCTTTACTGGACTTGTGCGAAGCAATTAGATTCACTCTGTGGCAGAACACGCCGCACCTTCTAAGAATTCTGATTCTATTCTTTCTACCAGCTAGTGATCAGAGTGTTGGTGCTACCACGAGGGATTTAAAAAATACAGAAACCCCAGTCTTACAGAGTCACCCAAACGAAGAAAAGCTTAGCTGTCCTAAAAAGCTTAAAAAATCTGATCAAAAAATCCCATGAGAACAATGGACTGAGACGCCCAGGAACCTTATCAATGCTCCACGAGTCAATTTTTACAGTGTTCTTCTTCTCTCTTTCCTCAGCTGGCCGGCTTGTAAAACTCACCCTGGGCTTTGGAGGTAGAGCAGGGTTTACTCAGCACTGACCTTTTCCTCTATAGCACAACTGATTGCAAATGCAGCCGGGGCACTGTGCTCTCCAGGCAGGCTGCTCGGAGACACGAGCTGTTACCCTCCCCTCCCTCAGACGGGATCAAATGTTTTCTTACCGTTACAGGGAGCGAGTTTACAAACCCTCACGGATTCCGGCTTTTCTCCGTCGCACCGGTCGCCAGCCCGGCACACGATCTGCCGCGTCTCGGTGCCCTCCCCGCAGCTCACGGAGCACTACGGAACAGACCCGAGACAGTTCAGGACGTTTGGCTTTCGCAGCAAGGTGCGAAAATTGACGTGGCTAAAATAGACCAAGGTTGGCTTTCGGGTCGGGCTGGAAATTCCAGCGATTTCTTTTCAAAGTTGGCTTTAGGGAAGGCTGATGTCGGGGAGAAATACACAGAGGAGGATGGTTTTAGCTTAGTTCTTGCTTTCTGCAGTGTAACATTTACTAGTAGAGCACATGATGAATTTTGAGGCTTATTCCTCCACTAGGCAATGCCAGATCTTGACACTGTAATGTAAAGAGAACGCAAAAGGTGCAGAATACTCAGTTAGCTGCAGGGCTCAGCTGCCTGCCCCCAGCTCACCATACCAATATCAACACTCGCAGAAACTCTGTGAGTCCAAACCAGCCCAGGCTGGTAACAAACCCTAGAATCGTGGAATGGTTTGGGGTTGGAAGGGAGCTTTAAAGATCATCTAGTTTCACCCCCCTGCCATGGACAGGGACACCTTCCCCTAGTCCAGGTTATTCTCTCCTCAGAAGCAGGAAGGGAAAAGTTGGAAATCTGAAGGAAAAAACCCAAACAGCAGAATTTTGACACTTGTTTTGTGGGGTTGCATCTCTGACACTGCGAGTGTTTTCCCTGCTGCTTTCTGGAGGAGTCTGGAGAGCTACAGAAGCTGGAAGGCATCACCTGCTGCACATCCTCAGGTTTTGGAAAACTGCCCGGTGCAGCCCGGAGCTTTCAGCTCGGCCACTGACTGAAAAGGACCACCACCTCCTGGCCGCTGCTTGCCCACCTCAGACCAGGGTCCTGCCTTCCACTGCGCTGGGCACGGGACGCGGTTGCAGGGCCGGCGGCTCTCGGGGCGATCCCCACTGCAGTACTTGAAGTGGACGGAGCGGTTGGTGCCGTCGTGGAGGGGCTGGAGGCAGCGCACGGTGCGGAGCTGGTAGCCTGAGCTCCCGCAGGTTTTGGTGCAGTATTCCCACTCCTCTGCCGCCCAGCTGGGAAGGAGAAAGGAGTAAGACACCGTCACAACTTTGCCCTGCTGTCCACACCGGGGCCAGGTCAGGCAGCCCTTCACACACACCATTTCTGCGATGAAGCCACTCGACATTCCATCTGGAATATTGTGTCCAGTTCTGGGCCCCTCAGTTCAAGAAAGACACGGAACTGCTGGAGAGAGTCCAGCACAGGGCAACTAGGATTGATGGAGGGAGTGGAGCATCTCCCTGATGAGAAAAGACTGAAGGAGCTGGGGCTCTTTAGTTTGGAGAAGAGGAGGCTGAGGGGTGACCTCATTAATGTTTACAAATATATCAAGGGTGAGTGTCACGAGGATGGAGCCAGGCTCTTCTCGGTGACAACCAATGACAGGACAAGGGGTAATGGGCTGAAAATGGAACATAAGAGGTTCCGCTTAAACTCGAGAAGAAACTTCTTCTCAGTGAGGATGACGGAGCACTGGAACAGGCTGCCCAGAGAGGTTGTGGAGTCTCCTTCTCTGGAGACATTCAAGACCCACCTGGACACGTTCCTGTGTAGCATAATCGAGGCGTTCCTGCTCTGGCAGGGGGATTGGACTGGATGATCTTTGGAGGTCCCTTCCAATCCCTGACATTCTGTGATTCTGTGACAAGATGGGTAACCAGGCACAAAACCCCACCCATGGCATAGGGACCCCATCCTACCCGAACTCGCCGTGGGTTTACTCGTCGTAAGCCGTACTCACAGCGGCTGCGTGCACTCCTGGAGGTTGCACATCCTGCGAATGGGCTTGGGCTTTTTGTTGGCTTCACAGAAGCTGCGATGAACCATCTTGTTATCGCTCTTCCGGCGGCACCCGTACTTGGTGTACTGGAACCCTGGCGAGCATTTCAGAAAAATAAGGGAAAACAGGGCCTCGTGAGAATTTCTGCTTAAAACGCAAGTTTTGCAGACTACAAAATGGTTTTACATGACAGCTGTTAAACGTGCTCCCAGTTTGTTCCGTTGTCACCCAAACCACAGCACAGACAGGGCAGGAACTGCACGTACCAGGCATAAAGTGAACGCTCAGTAGCATCAGTGTCTGAGTCTGCTCGTCCAAACTGGCTTTGGGTACCGAATTTAAACACCTAAAAAAGGACTTTTTCTTTCAAGGCTCGAAGGGTGACGCTTGGGAATAATCAGGCACTTGAGATATTTTAAGCTTGAGCACTCAGAATAACAAATTGCTTTTAAAAAAAGGGAGATTTCTAAAGCCTTCACTTGGCTGCTGCTCACTTCTCCCCTTAGGTCAATTCACCGAATTATTCCTAGAAGGTGCCGCATCATCCGTTTACCTCCACCGCAGGGTTTGGAGCACTGCGACCAGCTCTTCAACGCCCACTCGAAAGTGTCCACTTCCTCCTGCAGGACGTTGTTGCTGTTGATCGTGGGCACCGAGTCCTCGTGAATGATGTATTTGTAAGTCAGGCTGGACCTCGTGTCGTTCTCCCGAGGAATGATCTACGAACAATCACATGTTCTATGAACAATCACAGGCGTACAAAACCAGAGCCATCACTTATTCCTTTGCAAAATAAAGAAACCAAAGCCCAGCTCTTAGGGAAAAACAAGGACACTGCTAGTTAACTCCTGGGGAGGGGGGAAAAAAGTTAGTTTTCCTAGTTAGAACTAAGGATAGCAAGATCAGCACCGAGCCAGTCAAAACCAGAGACACTCCTAGGCTAGACTGGAAGCTGGCCAGCTCACGAGCTCCACGCTGGCCGCGCGTGTCTAGCGCAAGACAAAGCCACCGCGCCACTCCCACGCGAGGCGTAACCCACCAGCACAACCACGGCGTCGTGCAAGGGCCCGTCCGTGTGGAGGGTTTCGATGTCGTCTTCGATGCTGTACTCCCACTCCACGCCCAGGTCGATGAAGGAGCGGGATCTGGCCTCCTCCCCTTTGCCGTTCAGGATGTAGTGTCCCGTAGCCTGGTTCTTAATCGCTGAAAGGTTCACACACAGCGTCACTTGCACGCCGGCGGCGGCTCGCGTGGAACTCCGCGGGAGATGCCTCAGAAGGGCCCTTTGCCAAACGACCCAACCCCACTCCTTCTAGCATGTTTGAGCTTCTTTATGTGTGCACCACACGCTAAAATCTCTGGGAAACAACTTGGGTTTGGGGCCCTGCACCACATCTTAAAAGTCACGTAGCCTGGGGATTATTGTTATTGTGCTTCAATCAGAAACAAATCCAACAGAAATCTGAAAGATGGACTCTCAGTTTTTCATTCGTACAACTTTTTCCAGCGCACCGAGCTGGAAAAAACCCCCTCTGCATTACTTGTACAGGTTCCTGTTCCTGCCACCCACGGCAGGAGCTCCGAGGTCCCTGGTGAGCAGCTTCGCGGGGCCACTTGCTGCCAGGGCAAAGCTTCTCGCAGAGTTACTGCCAGAGGAACTTTGCTTGCTCCAAAATGAAGCCCTTGGACCTCAAAAGCCAGGACATTATCACACTTGAAACCATTTAAACTATTCCTTGTTCCTACTTCTTTTTAGGAACTAATTCAACTCCGCCTCAAGGGTTTACGACTCAGACACTGCCTGATTTGGTTAAAATCACCGCCCGAGTTGACTAAAGGGCTGTTAAAACCCACGGAAGATCTCACCCCTCTCCCATGAGCTAAAAATCCCTTCAGCATTAGAAAATATTTAGCAGTAAGATACAAAGGGATGGACGGACTGCCGTGAGAAAAAATCTGAAATGAAACAGACTGAAAACAGATCACAGGTTCCCCAGTCTTCTTGCTGCTAAAACAGCTGTTCCTTACAACCTGCGGCAAACAGGAAGAATTAAAAGACACTGAATCTGATTCACGTGACAGAAGACACAGTTATTGCCCTGGCAGTGCCCGGTTCAAGGTGAGCAACGACATCCTTGTGTTAGTAACCATGCAAACTGGGGTCAGTTTAACATTATTTTTTAACAATTCCAACGGGCACCACATGTTTCTTTGCTGAGCTTATGCTGTAAGACTCAGTCCCGAACATGCAATTTGGAATGCAAGCGTTCACCCGGAACATTTTAACACGGTTATCTCGTGTCTTGGGTTCTTCCCCGTGCTTTTCATCGTGCCTCAAAGCCAAACCCGGGGGAGAGAAACACTTACCAAGAAAGTGAGGAGAAGCCTCGTCTTCTTGGATAAACACATGTCGAGCACCGGGAGGGATATCAAACATCTTAAGGTACCCTTTGGCACGCGCAGCGGTCAGCGGAGAGAGCAGAGACGGAAAGAAAACGTAACAGCCATGGTTAGGAGGGCGCTACACGATCCGGCTTCTCCTTGCAGAAGAGGGCATCCAGCATCCACGGGGCAGCAGCGCCAGAGAGAAACGGAGCAAATAGGTTTGTAACGGATTTGGCGGGACCCTCCGTGTGGTTTTTCCTCTTGCCAGGCAGAGAGGAGAAACCGGCTGCAAAGCTATTTGTTGCCTGACGAGCTACACTGCTACAGGCCATATCAAGGCAAAAATATGCTTCCCATGCTCCTCAGCATCCGCGGGGGAGCAGCACAGGTCCCCCGGGTTATTTTTTCCAAATCACTCCTCAGCCTGGCTGTTAGATTTGAGTTTACTGGCTGCCCTGTTAGATGTGTGTGTGTTGAGCGTGCCTGCTCGCTCCTGAGACAGCCAAGAGCACGGAAAGGTGGGCGCCCCAGCGCTACAAAAGGCTGCTCTGCACGGAGGTCAGCCCAAACCACCTTCAAACCACAATGTAAAATGCAAAAATTGAATTGCAGCTGCAGAAGTGATGGAGCCCAATTCAGCTCTCTACAGCTAAAAGTAAAAAGCTGGCCCCTCAAAAAAAAAAAAAAAAAAAAAAGGCTTGAAATTTCAATTACTTATTGGTTCAAAACACAGGTCATTAGTGTAACACAAAGTAAATCCTGTCATTAGGAAGACTAAAATTCCTCCTAGGGACCTGTCAACAGCTACTTCGATATGAAGAGCGTTGTAAGCGCTCTAAGTGCATGGTATTTTCGTTATTTCAATTATTTTCTCTGTAACAACCGCAGACCTAATTATGATAAATCTCTGCAGATCTCTTTTTCCAGAGCTGAGTAAGCTTCTCTCTGTTTCACGCCGCCCCTGTAAGCCAGCCCTGCTATAGAAGCAGTGTAGACGTGACGAGAAATTCCCTATTTGTGCACTGCAAACGTAAGATGCGGTGTCTAACTAATTCCCTTTCACATCAGGGACTCTGGCACAAAGGAAAGTGCTGGGAGTTTGGCACGCACCCGACGTACAACAGCTCTCTGGAAAAATCTAAGTGAAGAAAACAGAAGAGCAAGGCACGCGTAAACTCCCGGTCCTGGCTGACGAGTGAGTGCGCAAAGAGCATTTTCCAACCTTGTCATCGATCGTCTCCGGAGCATAGGAAGCATAAAGCTTTTGCCTGATGTAGCGTTAGCTGTCGATGTCTGAAGGGAGATGCAAGAACTCTCGAGCTGCCATGGATGCCTCTCTTCCTGCAAGCACCCGAGACTTACCCAGCATGTTTTTAGACTCCTCTGTTTCAGAAAGGGAAATATTGCGAGCTCCTTTGGGCAACGTAAACGCTCCTCTTGTCTTCCCTTCAACAGAACGCCTGTAATTAGGGCTACGGGAGCCAGGTCTTGTTATTTCATTGACTATGTTTGCCAGCCAGATGGTCTTTAGGAGGGTAAAGTATGAATTACGTGACGCGTTCAAACCCACGCGGAGCGGGAGACACATCCAGCGCACGTTAATAGTCAATGAAAGTCAGACCAGTGAAAATTCAGGGAGGTGGTTTTAAGTTGGATACTTGCAGATTTCATTTTCCAGAAACTTGAGTTCTTTTTGGCACCTCTTGCTCACATGCTTTCCTGTTGGAAGAGGTCAATTAGCCTTTTTTAACGACTAGATTGCCAAAGTGACGGTAAAACGACAAACATTTCATCAACACTTTTATCCCTTCCGTGCGTACTGGAAAGCCTTAAACGACAAAATAGTCACAGCACAATGCGCAAGATGAGACTGCCCCAGCTTAATGAGTAATGGGTAAAACAGAAATTATCTGAAGAAATCCAAGGAGCGAGCAGAATGTTATTGTCTATCTCACTGGATCTCGGTCACCCAACTTGAACGGGATGAGAAACGAGGATTCCTGCCAAAATATTTTTATCTTTCATTCAGAACTGAGCCCGCTTTATATTTCATCTGTTTACGTGACTAAAGGGCTGTAATTTGGGAGAAAGCATCGTAGAAAAGAATTTGACATGAGGGTCCACACGCTCATCCTGTATGCTCAGAAATTCAGACTTCCATTTGAAAAGTCTGGAGTTCAGGTTTGAGAGGAAACACCCGTGAAAAGCTGAACCTTTAAAAGGAGAAAAAAAGGTTCCTTTAGTCCTCCTAGAAATACGGTTATGCTACACCTAGTGCCAGGCAAAGTATCTCAATTTCTTCTGCATTTCTCCAGGAGAACAGTTTGTTTCTCTTTAGCAAAAATGTGCATCCTCACTTATCACAAACATTGGCTGCCTGGGCTTCACCATCTAGAAAGAAGACCCAAACGTGCTCTGCCTGGTGAGTATTTCTCGACACGCTCAGCTGATGAAGCTTTCTTCTAAGAGGTCCTTCAAAGGGCAGAAAGAGTTTTAAAGACGTCAATTCTTTATCAGGGACTAAACCCTTCTTGCACAGCAGCTCCCAACTTGTGTTGTGCCACCTTAGAACAGGCTCCATTTCCAACCAGGCTGCAAAAGTGTGACCGAAACCCCTGAGAAGACAGAAACTATCTGCAGGTGCACGGAAATGTTGTTCCTACCAAGTTTTTTGGGAGTGCGGGTGAAGGTTCCCTTCACGGTTCGGCAGTGAGAGTTGTCCCCGCCGCAGACGCCGCACTTGTCTTCGACCTTATTGGAGCCAATTTCCTTGTCGCAACCCACTTTCTGCAGAAGGAAGAAGAGAAAACAAACAAAAAAAATCACGTGAAAAAGAGAAGGCTTTGTCAATGTTGAGTTATGGTGGGAGGCCATCCCAAAATTCATGCACAGAGGGGGTCACCGCCCAGCACGGATCTATTTGATTTAAACACAAATCGCTTGCAAATCTGGTTTTCCCGTGAAAAACAGGAAGGGATTCTTGCTTTATGTGCCCTCTGCTTCAAGGCTAAGATGGGAAAAACAGAAAAAAACCCCACAATTCTTTTTAGACGTGAAACTAAGGGAAAAACCAGCAAACGGAGCTATCAGTGGGAGCGGAGTGCTCCTGTGGAACAGATGCAGTGCTGCTCCTCTTGTGTAACTTAAATCTATTTAAATCCTACAGGAGACCTTATAGGAATACGACGCCGCAAATATTGTACTGAGAAGCATCTGCATCGTCGACGGAGTCGTGGCGACCGACGGCAGCCCCTGCAACACGGCGCGGGTCTCACGCCCTCTCTTCTCCGGGTGAAGCTCTCACTCACCACGCACTCCCCACGAACACAGATGCTGTAGGGATCTTTGTAGGAGCAGCGGGTCCCATCGTGCGCCAGCTGCTTCATAGAAGCAACGTCTCCGGTTTCTTTGGACTGGCAGTACAGGTGACATCTCTTCTGAGCTGTGTAGCAAGGGAAGAGAAGTAACGGCACAAATTAACAGCAAGACAGACGCGCTTGGCAAAAAGATCCCGCTAAAGGAGTGAAGAGAATATGACAGGGATAGGACCTTTACCAGACAGCTGTGGAGGGGGCAAAGAGCAACTAATTTGCTCTTCTGTGAATTATAGGCAGGTGACCCAACAGGTGAAAAACACAGAGGATCTGGATCTCCAACTGTCTTTATTATTTTCTGAAAAGACCGGCTGAACACGTATCTCCCGGTTCCTGCCTGAAGCTCTCGGAGATTCCAGGATCGCCGGGTCAGAAAGGCGAAGAGCAGAACTCACCGTCCGGGTGCTCGTAGGGCAGCCAGTGGTGTTTGCTGTTCTGATACTCCACGTGGGAATTGCGTTGCTGACACTGCTGAGCCCTGAAGTCCTCAAAGTGCTTCGGGCACTCCTCCGTGTTGCAGAGCTGGAACTCAAAATTGACACTAGCGCAGTCCTCACCTCCGTTAACGGGCCTGGGAAGAGAAAACACGCAAGAGATTGTAAAAAACCTCCAGGCACTATAGCTCTGGGGGTTTTTCTTCTGTTTTCAGTCAGATCTCACACTCTTGTAAGGGACGAGTTTGCACACAAGGTGCATCAGCGAAATCCTCGGGATGGTCTTTCCCAGGCTTTCCTCTGGAAATCATTGGATTCCCCAAAAAATGACCCCAGCTCCTTGCACAAAGCCACGTGTCACGGGGTTTGCGCAGAAGGTGAATTTTGGCAGCCTCCATCCAAACCGCCCGTGCCTTCTCAACCCCCAGGTGCCTGGAGCCACCACCCAGCCAGAAAACCTACATTGGGTTGTTGCACTGGCGCGTTCGAAAACGAACTCCGGTCCCACAGGTCCTGGAGCAGGAGCCGAATTTTGTCCAGGGTCCCCAGTTGCCGTCCTGCTTCAGCTGGTGAGCATTCTTCCACATGCAGTGACCTTTATAGCACCACTGACAGAGATCGGGCAAGGGAAACCCATGAGAACAGGAACAGACTTTTCAGGTTCTAAATATTAGCAGGATAGAGTTTTTGCTGAGGATTAGTTGGGTTTTTTCCTCCTCTTTTTCTTCCTCATCCTGTCCACACTTATGGAAACAGGCTGGGACAGAGGGCTTCTCACTGGGCAGGGTGGTGTTCTGCTGCTGGCTAGGGCACGCTCAGGTGATGTGAGTGGCTCTCCTGTATCTCAAAATACACAGGATTTGCTGAACAAACATTTCTTTGAGTGTAATTTTAAAATTCAAAATGAACCGGCAGCAAGACACCCACTAAAAGGGGTTATTAAAAGGCAAAAATAAAGAGCTAATCCGAAGCCTACACAAACAGGATGTCTGGACCACAAGCACTAAGAAGCGGCCCTACAGTACCGGCATTATCTGCTACAGTGGATTCCTAGAGACACTTTGTGGACACTTTGCAGATGAGACAAGAGCCTAAGAAACCTAACACTAAGGCCACAGAAGGGGCTGGGAACGGGGTTGGGGTTTCTGTGTCCAAAATGTACTTTGTCCTGCGGCAAACCCCGCACAGCTCACAGCACACCACGTGGGGAGAGCTCAGCGCCCTCTTCTCCCGACCTCTGGCTCTGCCCAGGGGATGCGAAGGGGCAATTCCCCGATGGCCTCTGTGTCCTTAAAACATAATACTCACTTTTCCAGGGGCACATTCTGTCCCATCGAGCGGAGGTCCCTTCTTAGTCTTGCAGAAATAGGGGTTATCCGGATGGCTGCACCACAGCTGCTTGCACGGGTCAAAGGTTCGGAACTGAAATGCAAAACGTGGGTGAGATGAAACCCAACACTAAATCATGAATGCTTTTCAGATAAGGATTCAAGCCACCCAGTCAACTCATCTCACACACACAGTTACCAGGAAGAAAGAAAAATGCACCACTCAGCCCTGAGCTGGAGAGAAGAAGAAAGGAGACATCCAGAAGTGATCCCTTGGGATCATACCACGAGTCTGTGTCACGTGGACCGTGCTGCCAGCCCCTTGACCGCTAACCCAAATTACCCAGCTTACTGAGTTTCACCCATAAACCTCTCCCTCCTTTTTACAGATCTGCTACGAGAAAAGGCGCATATTGCCGCTCTTTAAGAAGGTCAGACACCAAGGTGTCGAACGAACATCTGTCTGTGCCGTGACTGCCTGGCACGTACCGCTGTGCACATTTTGTAGCCAACACCAAAATCGAAGCGGCACTGTTCGTCCATGGAGTAATTGATGCCTGGCAGCTCAGGAAGCTTGGGCCAATCGTGCTCGAAAGGGTCATCCAGAAGACAGTCGTAAGAGCTGTGGAAAGACGTGCAGAGAAAAGAAAAATCACGAGGAGACACAGCGATACACCAGCACCAAAGGGCAGCGTCTCAATGTCCTTCGACCGCCTCCTGGCTTGGGGTAAAGCCCGGAGGCACACTGTTCCTGGGCTAGAGCTTTTCTCGTGTAGATTTGGAGGGGAAAAGAGTATTGCAAGACAATAGGGAAAAGGGCAAAATATCCGCCGTACCAAATTACGAAGCAGCCTTCTGGATTGCCTCTGAAGGCTGAGCCCTTGCCTGCAGGAGCCCAGCCCTCAGCACCCACTGCACTTCTAAGAAAGGCTTCCACAGCCAGGGGTCCCCTTCATGACACTTGTGCCTGCTCCTCCAGGCTGGGATTGCCTCTCCTCCCTCTCCCCCTTCCCTGTCCCTTCAGTAAAACAGGTCCTCACTGGATGTATCGCTTGAGTTCCTGGCCGCTGCACCTGGACCAGTGGTAGCGGTGGAAGGCAGCCTGCACCAAGGGAGCCATCACGCTCCCCATCGCCGTCTCGTCCCCACATCGGTTCCCCTGCCCGTCGTGCTCCATTCCCAGCCTGCAACACAGAACCGGCGTCAGAGCCCGGGCAGTTTCTGCTCTTCAACAGGTAAAACGACAGTAAAGGAAAGGGGTTTCTCATGTTTCGCACGTAATGACACAAAATGAAATTGTTCCTGGCATTCTAGGGATATCCCCTGCGCTTCAAACTGATCTTCTCTGATGCCAAAATATAAGGACTCTGAATACTCTTCCAGTTATTCATCCTTTTATTTGTTAATACGAGGAATGAACTAAGTAGATGCTGATGGCTTCTTACGCTTTGGGTAAAGGAAAATAATCCTGCTCACGAGGGAGCAGTTCATTCAGACACTGAGTTGTCCATAGTTATTAATTCATTCACCCAAAGCACCTGTTTAAACTCCGAGTGACCGTGCTGCATCTCCAAAGACGCCTCAACTACTTAAAGAAGACAAACACCAGCCCCTCAGTGCCTGCTGTTAAATCCCCCCACACAGCTGACAGAGACCTGGGCTCCACCAGTGACTCCCAGCCTGACCTAATCTAATGAATCAGCTCTTCCAGTCCACGAGGAGGAAGAAATTCAGGATGCTTGACAAATTACTGTCTCCACTGCCTGGGCCTTTCAGGTTTCTTACTGTTTCTCAGCCGAGAGAGAAAAACAGTTGCCCCCCCTCTCTTCCCCTTCCTTGCTTTCCCCACTTACCACCTGACTGCCCTGCAAGGGGAGGCGAGCAGGAGATGCAGCACCGTGTTTCGTTGGGAATCTAATTGTGAAAGTGAGACTTACACGTGACCGGTTTCGTGAGCAACGACAAAGGCTGAGGAGAACCCATCCTCGTGGTTGAGGGTACAGCTCCGGACCGGGTGACACATGCCAGTGACAGGAGCATAACCTAGTGAGAGAAATCACGCGGCATTCTTTTACCCATTACATGGATTTTAAACCAGACTCCCCAACAAACTTAGTGCCTGAGAAGAACCCAGGATTATTTCCCTTGGGTTGTCAATTTTCTCTCGTCTTTGCAATCCGTTTGCTGCCAAACAGAGTAAATAGCTCTGGCAGACTGGGATTGATTCCACTGACATCTGCGTTCCTGCAGATGCTGAAAACTACACTTTGATCACTGAAAAGGCACAAAATTCCTGTTCAGTTAAAAGGCAGAGCCACAGGCTGGCGCTTTTGGCCTGTGTTCATATCGGTACCTTCACCTACGTCCTGCCTGCTGCTCATTGCACGTCTTTTCCTCAGTACAAGCTAAAACCTTTCTGAAGACAGGGAAGCTGGCCTGAAAGAGGCTCCATCACACTCTCATCTATATGTCCTGACATCAGTCACACTTTGTGGATTTACTTCCCATTATTTTTAGCATCCGGAGTCACAAAGATGAATGGATGTATCACAGGAGCTGGCACAGTCTCCCTAAGAAGAAATCTGCAGAGAACGATGCAATCAAGCAAAAGAGAATTTGAACGCAAAGGAGTCCCCGCACAAACCTGGTGTCTGAAGACAATAAATAGCTCTTCACTTATATCTCTCCAGGGAGAAACAGAATCTGCTACAGTCACACAGGACTGACACAGCAAGGTCTGCTTGCTCTTTTAAAAGTGCCTAAAACGCACGGGAGGAAGCAATTTCTCTCCACAACAGAGCGACACTCGTTTCCATCATGGGCCTCTTCCAAAGCCAGAAGAGGGGACGGGAGATGACGACGAGTGCTCGTGCCTTCCCTAACAGGACCAGGCTTCAGCACCTCTTTCGAACTGAACCCTTCCCATAGCATTTCTTGAGGGAATCCCAGTGCAACTCTCCCAATCGTCCTCTTTTTCTGGCAGACGCCAGCCAAGAAACACTGAGTCCAGACAGTTTTGCTCTGGCTCGGCTGCATTACCTTGCATACCAGCAGGCCCAAAATCTTGCCTGGTTAAGAAGATGGCATGATCGTGGTGCTCGGAGTGGTTGGGGTCCGACTTCTGCTGCTGATAGGCCCAGCGGCAAACGTTCTCCAGGCTTCGCGAGGGATTCCCCCTTTCGATCAAGCTAATGGACTGAAAGAGCAACAGGTTAGACCCGGGAGCTCCTAAAAGCGGGAGGAAATTCAGACAGGATTTGATTTCCTTGGGGAGCCAACCAGGTCCCCATTTCTCTCTTTCTGACACCCTTGTGCTTGTTAACAGCAACCACACACGTGCAATAGTACGTCTTTAGGGTTTTTTGGAAGACAGTGTGCCTTCCACCTATGAAAATTACTGCCTTTGTGTGTACAGCCCGTAATGTGCACGGAGGAGCACACAGCTCGAGGTCAGGACTGAGTAAGGGCACTGTCATTTCTCTGGTTGGAACTCGGTGACATTCTGGACTGCCAGATGACATCGCGACTCCACTGAGACGAGCGAGAGCGCAGCCCGTGTGAAGGAAGAGACTAACAAAAACACACCAGACACCACCAGTGAACGCGTACTGATGGGGATAGATTAAATCTATCCTCATCTGCTGATGAGGACAGATTGAAGATAGATGGTTCTGTGAGACTTTTGCCACAAGCTCAGTAAATTTAACAAGACAAATGTGAAACTGGTCTTCCGACTTGCCCCGATTCAGTGCCCGAGTTAAACGGGACAGGTAGGATTTTCATCACACCCTAAGCAGCATTACTGCTTCCCTCTCACCCTTAACAATTCAACAAACGGTTGTTTCAAAACTCTTAAGAGTGTCCTTCAGGCGATGGCTACACGAGCAGACTGTTTGGAGAGCAGCAAGCTGTGACGGTCAAACAAGCCAATCGCTTCTGCTACACTGATTTAATTCCTGGAGGTTTTCAAAGGGCAAGAATCGCGGCTGCAAACATGAACAAGTGGAGCCAGACCAGTGGTTGTGTCCCAGAAGGGACACTCGTGGTCAGGCTCAGGAATGGGGGGGCACAAGCACCCACCAAGCAGGGACAGCTGGCCGCTCAGCACGTTTCTCACGGGATTCACAGGGACTACAATTACCAAGAAGATGAAGGCACAGAACTGGTTCGGAGGCTCTCTTACCTTCGCATACCCCAACATGATCATTCGGACCAGCACCACGTTGATGTGAACGCCCAGGGATTCATCGTGGTAAATCTCATTCACCTGAGTGGGGGGGAAAAAAAAACACAAACAGGAAAAATAAACATTCACGTTCACTGAGAGACATAAAAGCAGACAGAGTTCGCTTTAACAACAGGTAAACCCGAGCAGCCACCTCTGCTCTGCCATCTGGCCACTGTGACTGCGGAGAAATTCCAGGTTCTCTTTCTATTTGCTTCACCGAGCCCGTGTCTCACCTCACTCAGGTCAAACACGCAGAAGGAGTATTAGTGGGGAGAGGCAGCGAGCGTATTTGTGCTCATTTTATGAAAGATTCTGCTGCCAGTGGCTCTCACTCAAGCAAACGTGCCCTTAACATCAGGGTAGGTTTGTCCTCACAAAGCACTCGAGGACTCGACCTAAAGGCATTTTTGCACTCTGAAGCTCCAGGCTGGGAAGGCAGAATATTTAGGCGACGACAGGAACGACGAGGCGCCGCTTCTGCACACACGGAGACACGCGTTTTGAGACGCGAAAAGCACTCTCGATTCTACATCAGTCTCAAAATTAATGGGCAAAGTGCTTCCAAACCCCAGAAGAGCCTTGGAAATCTTCATACGAGAAGTTTTCAAGTCAACAGCACGGCCACAGACATAGAACGCTGTGGTACACCTTACAGGGTAAGGATATCTCCACCTCACTTCTACAATAAGCACGTAATTAGAAATAAGTCTTATTAGTGATCCAAAGGAAGGAGAGACTGCGCATCCCTCCTCACACACACATAGGGGGGCTCAGAGAACATGTCCAGCACAGGAGAAGCTTCTGTCCCATGACAGAGCTCAGCCTCGAGACAGAATCATAGAATTGTCAGGGTTGGGAGGGACCTTCAAGATCCCAGAGGTATGGCTGCAGTTCCACTGCTCCCTGCGCAACCCTAACACCTCACGCTGATTTTTGTTTCAAAGAACTACTTTTTTTGGAAGCAGCTAACACTGCCGCCCTACTTTTTAGAGATAAATTAGAATTATGTGGCCGCTTCCCTGCTAAAAAGGGTATTTGTGGAAGGGAAGTTAAAAAAAAAACCCCAGAGTTTTGCAGATGGGTCAAAAATCGTTCTTCTTGAGGACCGTCCTTGTGTCTGGGAAGGTGAGAAATGTCCTGCTGGAACACCTGCAAATCATCAATGAAGTTACTCATTCCCTAAAAATATTAAAAATAAATATTACCTTAAGGGTAACTGGTGAAAAATGAATAGGACTCTTCAGAGGTTGGAATATTGGAGCAGGGTTTCAAGTTGGGTTTCTTTTAGCCAGGCTAAAGAGAACTTCGCCCTTCTTCTCAGGGGAAAAAAAAGTCAACCCGAGGTGTCCAGACTGTGGGACCTGCCACAACAGTTTTAGCCCACGGTTTTTAAAAATGCAACCCCTTTTAGGACCAGCTGAGAACAGACGGTCGGCAGGACAGTGGGAATGAGCACGTAGCTTGGACTGTCGGTCTCGTGAAGCAATTAATTACTCTAAAGTTCAATTAGTCATCTCCTATTTTCTCCCCACCAACACAACGGCATGGCTCCCACCAAGGTTTGTGTCAGAAAAAATGTCACAACTTCCCTTGTGCCAAGAAACAACAAGTTTCCGCGGAGCGACTCTTCTAGAGACAAAGCAGATCCTGGAATTGACCTAAAGACTTGAGTCTTCTTCAAGATTTCTCCCCAACACCGTATTTCACACCATTCTTTTGGAGGCCTCGGGATTCCCACGAGGAGCACGTTCGTATATAAAATATTTTCTAACCCCTTAAGCCACACTAGGATAAAGCAACTCTACGAGTCCCCGTTCCTTTGCAGTTTCTATATAAATATGGATATTGCCACACCGACTCAGGAGGAGACAATACGAGGAGGTTTGCTTTGTTTCAGAAAGCTGTGAGGTATTTACAACACCTTATGGCTCTGCCTGTTTACTCTCGAAACAGTTTTCCTTGGGAATTATGTTGCGGGAGAAGGTGGGAATTATCAGAAACCTATCAAGTTTACATTGTTTCCCCCACTGTTTTTCAGCTATTTCCAGATTTTTGGAATTACCGTAGAACATGCCCTAGAAAAAAAAGGAACATCTTGACAAGAGAGAACCATACCCCACAGCAGACAACATGACTGTATCTATCAATTATTGATATTGATTATTACTACTGATGTTCTTATCGAGCGTGGTCTCCTAGCTAACCCTGCCTGAGATGAAACAAGCCTTCCACGGTCCAAAACGAGCAGCGCGGCGCCACGGAAGATACTCACTATGTTCATGAGAGTGAGGAGGTAGTTTTGAACGTGCTCTTTGCCGTGGAATCGCACGACGGAGTCGTCCACGCCCAGCAGCACCTCGATGTTGTAGTCGTCGTCCCCCGCGTGCCGGCGGCGCCTCAGCGTTTCGTTCAGCTGCTGCTCCGCGCGGCCGTACAGGGAGCTCAGGGCTCCGAGGCCGCCGAGAAGAGACTCTACAAGAAACAGGAAAACATCAACATCTCCACCAGTTCCATTTCGGAAGCATCCTCACCTGCAGAGACACCATTTCTTCGGCTACAGAATCAAAAGTGCTCAAAAGTAACGTGGCCAGCCCCAGCCCACGTCGGAAAGAACCCAAATGGCAGAGCCGTGTGTTTCTCCCTCACACCCCAGCACTGGAACAGCGACGCTAGAATTTCAGACTTGGTACTCCTGCAATTCTTTGTTTAAAAAGTAGGCGCTGGGATATCCTCTCCTGTGAGTATCACGGAATATTAGAAAGGTCCCTGAAAGACACGGGTCAGGGAGCACAGCTCAGATGAACCACTCGGAATTGGTTTTCAAGGGGATGCACTCAACAGTCTGGATCTACGACGACTCAAAAACTCTTCGCTCCGCTTAGGACAGCGAAGCAAAACATCCCCACGTTCTCCCCGTTGGAGGCGACGAAAGCCAAGGTTACAGAAGCACTTAAAACTGGCCCTTCACAGGATTTCAGACCGGACTCCCAGCGACCTGGATGCCATTTCGCTTGCGGAAGGGCAGCAGGACGAGGGCCAACGCTGCAAAACGTGTCACACGGCCAGGCCATAGCTCATCCTGACGCAGCCTTGGCTGAACGAGCCACCTCACAGCGGTTCCCAGCAGCACGGGCAGAACTCTTCCCCAAATCCCACATCCAACGGGAAGGGGGTTCCCAGCCGTCTGCAGCGGCCTCGGGTTCAGCCGGTACCTCCCTTCTCAAATGGGTGGGCTGGCAGTTCAGAGGAGAATCTCTCTTCGTGTGTGCAGGCGGAGCAAGTCAGAAAGGATGCCTTCTTCCCTACCCCTCTCCACAAGGCAGTCCCTTTGGGCACACAGAGGGTATTCTCACTATGCCAGTGTTTTCCACAGCGTGCAATCCCAACAACAAAAGAAAATATAACCTCTCTCTAGGAAGACCGTTTTTGACCAAGGTTTTGGGGGGAAAGAAAGAAAAAAAGGAAAAGCAGTACTGGCAACGCTTTCAAGCACTGAGCCTCTCACCTCCCAGAATGCGACTTGCATACGTCTTTGACAGAAACACCGAAACTCCCCGTAACTGGGCTCACTGGTAAAAACCCAACCATTCCACTCAGCCTGGCAAACGTAACGGGGCTTCTGAGGATATAGAGCAGGACCCACTTCAGCTACAGTCTTCCTGGTCCTGACTGGTTTTTAATTTTCTCTGCTCTTCTTGTTGGGAAGCAAGAAGGTGCCAACGTTCCTACAGCCCAGTCACCCCTTTCTTTGTGCCACTGCTCACGATTTAGCTGAGCGTTGGGGCACTAGTGGAAATTTCAGAAGGGCTCGCGGAGTCAATGAGCCTTTTCAGAGCATTAAAGTCTGTTCCAAATACCTCGATCAGCCTGCAGATATTTACCATAATTGATGGCCATTAATTCTGGCCAGTTCTAAACAGTCTGGTCTGTGCTCATGGGCTCCAGGGGAGGCACAGGCAGGGGGGAGCAGCAGGTATCCTTTCCGAGCAGCACAGAAAGCATTCTGTTCAGGAGATGCCATTATTATCCTTATAAATACAAAATACCAGTGTCATTCGGAACCTTCCAGGCAGGCAGACACAAACACATGAGATATTCTATCTAACCCACTCTACAGAAGACTGTCCAAGTTTGCCTCTGCTCTACGCATCACACCGCTCCAAATGAGACTAATTAGAGAGCCAGCCATCCTTTCTTCTTGACCCTCCTTCCCACCAAAACCACAAGTCTTCTTCAGCACTCACACATCTGCACGGAGCTGCCGCCTTTCCGGGACAGACGGACATCTCCTTCTCTGGAGACATTCAAGACCCGCCTGGACACGTTCCTGTGTAGCATTATCGAGGCGTTCCTGCTCTGGCAGGGGGATTGGACTGGATGATCTTTCGAGGTCCCTTCCAATCCCTGACATTCTGTGATTCTGTGAGCCGCAGCGCAAGGATGTGTTGGAACTTGGGGCACAAAACACAGCCCAATCTCTAGAGGTCATTAGGCAACGGGTAAGAAACACACGTGCTGTGGCTCTCCCTGCGTATGACTACAGGCTTTGCATGCAACGGGCTATAAAGAAAACTGGCATTCAAAGAAAAATGCATCGTAATCTTTGCGCATTAATCCAGGATTTAGGAAAAAATGAGGTGCTTGAAGCTGCTTTAACTCGACCGAGCAGCATCACCGCAGGGAGCAAACCACCTGCAAATATTTAAATCCAGGGGTGGCTTCGGCATCGAGATAAAAGTGTATAGATTTGCGAGGCGAATGCCTCTGGACACCCCCTTACCTGCACTTGGCAGCTGCTGTCACCAGGTGATGGAGAAAGCAATCCTTCCTTATCAAACTCCAGGCACAGGCAAAAGTTGGAAAAACAACCCCCTTCTTATGAGCGGGAAGAGATGACGGCGATGCTCACCCAAATGAGTTACGTAAATTCATCAGCTGAAGACAAAGGTTCTTTGCAAGTTAATGCACAAAGCCTGCCCGGCACCTCGGAGAAGCACTGTCTGACACGGCACAGAGAGAAGCCGTCGCCCAGCGGCAATATTCTCCGTTACGCGCCGAGGAAACCGGTCTGTTTGTCTGCGGATTTGTGCGAGACAGACTAATCCTTCCTAATCTCATTCTGGAATTAGCTGGTTCGTTATCTCTTCCTTTTTTGATTTTGCTAGTCACCTGCTTCTTCTACATCTACCTGTCGGAAGAAGGTCAGTCCGTGCTCTTTCACCAAGTGACACGGCGACGCAAACGTTTGGGTAGGAAATCAAGACGCACACCGCTGTGTACACACACATGCAGAGGTTTCATTTGTTTTTTCCCTTTTCCTTTTCCCACAGCACACATCAGAGCCTGTCTACTACCACGCATCATCCAGCAAAAATGAGGAGAGCAAACAATGACGACTCCAGCCCAGCTGGGATTCCTCTGCCAAGAAAGGACGGGAGAACCTTCGTGGCTGTAGGACATGAAGTAGTGGAAATGGAGCAAGAGATGCACCGGGAGGAAATCTCCCCGACATGCTGTCGTCGTGTTTTGCTGAAAAGCACGGCTGCTAACCTCAACTTGTGCCACCTCTAGAGACCTGGAACCACACCGACAGGCTTCTGTCAAGCACCAATACAACCCAGACGTGCGTATTCTAAAAACCCTCACTCCTTTGCAGCCCGGGAGAGCCCGCCTCCCTTCTAAACCCTTTTTCAGAAACACTAAACTTCTAACATAAACACCTATATAAAAAATTGGGCATAGCCGTAACCCTCCTAAATATATTTTTTTTAAAAAAAAGACATTTTGGGTTATACTGTGCATCTCTTCTACAGTGTAATTTTAACAGAATGAAACCACAGGTTTTTTCCTTGCTATTAAATAAAGCCCAAGTCTAATTTAATGAATGAATGCTGTCACCCACCAAACCTCTGTGTACCTAACGAGAACCCCAGGCATTTCTCACATGGAAGATTTCTTACAGTCTTATATTTTAATATACGCGTCAAATACAACCAAATACAAGAATACGCAGGCTCTGAGATTTACATCTGTAAGCACGGAGGAATTGGGTCTATTCTATTTCCTGCATCGACCACTGTTGCAGAACAGCAAAAGGTTACGAGGCGCTGACAAATTTAGCAGAAGCAAGCATTCCTAATTTAGCCTTTTCCTGAAAATCCAGCTGGCGACCGCATCTAGGGAGACTCCACAACTTGACTAATTCAAGAAGAAAATGATGAAGAAACGCGTTTGGAACAAATTAAGATCCATGCATAACCCTTCTTCACCAGCGTGTTCACGTACGAAACATCCCCAAGGACGGCTGTGTTCTGCAGCAAGTACAAAATTCCACGAGGCTCTTTTTAAAGAAAGGCAACCAGGCCAACTCATAACGCCCCTTCGAAAGTTGCGCTAAGTAGCCGTTGCACATTTTTCTACTCGTTAGCCACTGGCTGAACGCGAGTTTCCGTGATTGCTTTCTCTCCTAGTTAAGAGTTTCTCGAAGCTCTGGATTTTCTTCTGAGAATCTGGGTTACCAGGGTGGAGACAAAGCATTCTCAGGTCAAACTGGTTCCAAACAGTACCAACAAGTTTTTAACTCATTTCTCCAGGAATTTTGTACATGGAAAATTTTTTTTGTGGCGCTGCCAGTACTGATTACGAGGAATCAGTGCTTGCAAAAGAAACCACCCAGGTCGTGAAGTGGAAAATACTGTGACAGGATGCTCTCGTTAGGTTCTTGGATGTACTGAAAATTATTATGTCCTTCAAAACAGGACATTAAGTTAAGCATTCTCCCTTACCTTTTCTTGAAGAATAGCATGTCATTGCCTTTTACTCCAGAAGCACGAGAATGACTTCCTAATTATATCACAACAGTCTTTGCGGCATGAGAAGAATCTGCCCTTTACCTGAGCATCCCTACCCTGGATCCTCCCTCCCCAAGCCAAACACCTTCACCAGGAGTCAAAGATTGGGTTCCCTGGAGGTAGCAAAGAAAACTGGGACCACCATGATACAAACCCTTTCCATTTTAAAAAAGAGAAAAGGGTCTGAAGTGCTCTACACGTAACTATCTGCAGCGATGTTTGTTGATCTGTGATAAACCTGAAGATCTGCACACAAAATTCAGCACGTTTCACACAAACCCCACAACTCCGAAGTTCGCAATACCCCAATTCTTTCGTAAGTGGGCAGAGAAAACCAGTTTGGAAGCTGTGCCTCCCCCGTGAGAGCTGCAGCCCCGTCCTGGATCTTTTGATGTGTAATTCCTTCCAGCCCAGGAGCCATCAGAACATCCTCCTCCTTCTATCCTTCCCTCCTCCTCCTCCTGCTTTGAAAAGGAATTAGGTGGCTGCTGTCTGGCACGGAGAGAACCAGAGAACCTTTTAGGCTGGGAAAGACCTTTAAGATTGAGTCCAGCCACTGGAGTTGTGATACCAGGTCCACCACTAAACCACATCTCTGTTTATATTCTCATGGGCAGGACCCCGAGAGCAACGGCGGATGGCAGAATTACAAACACGCGGGGATTAAAGGAAGGTCTGGATCTCTGTGTTGCAGGAGGACTCATTAAACACACGAACTCAATGGGGCCACAAACACAAACTTCCTCTTACTTTGTTGATACATAGAAAAGAGAAAAAGTCTTTCTAAGCTCTGGCTGCTTCATAAAATATTTGCTTCTCTGGTACCTTAGTAATTCCAGCTGCAGGCTGACTCTGGGAAGGACGGAAGGTTTCCTGCACTATATTCCTTGCTGGCTCTGCGGAGCCAGCTTTGCTCTGACGTAACGGGGAGGACTCTGCCTTTCCACACATCGTCAGCAAAAACGGTCCTTAGCGCTCATTTACACGACGGGCCGAGGCCAGCAGCGCGCTGACGGAGCCACGTAGAACCACCAAAGGCATCATTTCGTATATATTCGAATATGTTTCGAGCCAACACGGGCTAGACTTTTCCAATGGAAACAGCTAGATTTTTGCCCTATAATTTTCTTGTCATCGCTTCCCTCCCTGGCTTGAAGGTTTTCTAGAACTGCGGGTTAGCCTTGTCTGGCAGCAAACACGCACAACACAACGCCAGGACTTAAACGCCGTTAAGGAGACTAGAGTTAAACGTGTCCAAACTCAGGCCAACTATTAACTGTTCTTTTTCCGTCCCATGAACCGAAGCTGGCGATAGAAAAAGCAAGAAGGGGAACTTGAGCCAGCTCCAGAGCTCTCAGCGCCAGGGAGCAGGAGCTTGCTGGCAGGGAGCTCACAGGACACTTAGTTCTCATTGCAGCAGCCCCGTGTTGGGGTGATTCAGGGCGAAAGCACTTTGAGATTATCGCCTGGACCACGCTCTAGGTCTTAGAAAGCAGGAGAGAAATGTCACTGTGAGGTTCTAACACACACAGTCACACAACCACACTGGGACGAGAAACAGCTAGGAAACACGCCCGGGTGAGGGGCCTTAGGAGGCACCACGGTATTTTATGTAACCGGCTGTCGAAGTCGTGGAAGAAATCTATAATCCCTTAATTTCCAAAGCCAGCGTGAGTGTGGTTAACGTAAAGCAAGCAGGAGGCCTAAGTCGGAGGTACAGGACCTTTCAGAGGAGGGAGCTGTTGTCAGACAAGAAGGAAGCTCACGGCACACGCCAGAGAGACGCCAAAGGCTGCCTACGAGGTTCCTTCTCTATAGAAATTTCTCTATAGACCTTCTTTTTACAGTCCTGACATGACAGAAACTGGTTTGGTATTCACACGTGCTGGAAATCCCTTAAATATGTATTGTGGCTGTAAGTAAACCCACTTAGGAGAAACACTGCAAAGACTGGAAGGTTTAGGTGAAGGTTTGAGTTGGGTCTCGGGCAGCCCTTCCTCACGAGAGGGTGCTCAGGCACTGGGATGCTCTGCCCAGGGCAGGGGGGAGTCACCGTCCCTGGAGGGGTTTAAGGAGAGGCTGGATGTGGCCCTTAATGCCTTGGTCTAGCCCATGTGGGGGTGTTGGGTCATGGGCTGGACTTGATGATCTCAGAGGTCTTTTCCAGCCTCAAAAATTCCGTGATTGTGTGACTCAGACAAGGCACTCAGCAAGTTCTCGGGACAGACCCATGCAACGCGTGGCGCTGTTCAGAACATCGGTCACCTCCGATCGCCCAGGTTTGCTGGAGGGCTGTCACTAAGACAAGAAGTAAAAGCCTCAGGATCAAACTGAGCTTGTTTTGAGCATGTTGCTCAAGCACTCCTGGCTCCTACTTGGACCATCAGAAGCTCCAGAGCAGAGGAAGGACGCTCACCACAGAATGATGTCGCTTGGAAGGGACCTTAAAGGTCACCTGGTTCCACGCCCCCTGCCACCGGCAGGGACACCTCCCGCCAGACCAGGTTGCTCCAAGCCTTGTCCAACCTGGCAGGGGGTGTCCACAATTTCTCTGGGCACCCTGGGCCAGTTTCTTACCACCCTCAGAGGTAAGAATTTCTTCCGACTATCTAATCTAAATCTGCTCTCTCCTCATCTTTGCTGTAACAAAGACCTCCCCAGAGCCTGAACAACCTCAATTCTTTCAACCCATCCGCATAGGGGAGGTGCTCCAGCCCTCTTCGTGGCCTCCTGTAGACCATCTCCAACAGATCCACCCATGCCTGTGGCCAAGAGAAGAAGTGATGGAGGATACAAACTCCCAGCCTGCTTCCTGCAAAGCCCCGTGGGGTAAGGCAGCCACCGGCACCGGGCCTTGCCACCGCTAATACCAGATCAGGGCTCTGCCCTGGCTTAACACGGTGTCCAGCCTCGCCCCGGCTCATCTGCTCTTGACCTTATTTTTAGCTCAGTTTTAGCTCTAGCAAGGCATTGCCCACGGACAGCTGACTGCTGCCTACCAGCATTAATTAGACTCATGATACGTTTTAATTGTTTTGGATCCGCGCGGCAAGTGTTTTCCGCTGCCCGCCCTTAAGGATCACCTGAAAGAAGAGGACCACGGTGCTGTCTGGGCATGGATTTGTCCTCTGCTTACGAAGAAAGGCTCTCCTGTCTCCTCCAGCCACCTTTCAGACAAGGGACTCCCCTCTTGAAGAGCTTAGCAAGCAACTTCTGCTTCCAAACAAGCAAGCTCTGACTAAAGAAGAGACTGATCCATTAACAAATCCTATAACAGTTAGTCCTACGAAAGGAAGGAGTTCACTTTTGTTTCCTTCACCAGAGACTGGTAGTGAATATATACATGTGTGTGTATATATATGGATGCTTTTTCACTTTAATACCACAAGAACATGGCCAGAGAAAGGCCCTAATTTATTTGCATACATGAAGATGATGACTTGAGCATTTGGATCTGGCTCGTTAATAGAGCTGGTGGTCACATCCAAACAGAGGGTACAAAGCAGAAGGTTACAGGTCACATATTTGATAGACATAAAGCAAGAAAATCCCTTTCTTTTTCACTTTACACAACGGTAAGTTCTTTGATTAAAATCAGTGAAGTTGCTTGTCAGTTCACGACAACCACAGACAAACTGCGTAGCTTCTTGTACTGCCCACTGAGCCCCAACAAGAATTTAATCCAGAACTGTGAATTTATCCATAATGCTAAAACCAGTCACAAAGCCAGCTCTTTAAAACACAACAGTAATAAAAAATTAGAAATAACAAGGAAAATAAGTCATGTTTTGCAAACTCATCCAATGTATCCATGTCCAAAAGTACGGAAAATGCATCTTTAGAGGCTCCGACACTCAGTTTGCAGAGGAGAACAAGACAGTGAGCAACAACTTCCAGTTTGGTCCCCTGATGAAACGCACGGTTACCTGGTCTGCCGGAACCAAACATGCATTTGGGTATATGAGGTCTCTCTTTCTCTTACAGCTAAGAGCAGCCAGCCCTTTATTTCCAAAGTCCCAGCTAGAAAGAACGCCGAGTGCATTATTTTCCAAGTCAGATACTCTCCCAGGGACATGGGGGCGCTCGGCATTAACAGCACTAAAATGACTCTTGCCTTCGCGTATCATGAAATCAATCTGAAAACCATTTTTACTTCACAAAGAAGCAAACTTATAGAGTCCCTGGATTCATAACTTGAATAATACGTTATAAAAGGACAGGGCAACTCGGAAAGGGTGGTACCTTTCAAGTCCACCACTTAAAAACTTGGATACCAGCAGGATGAGCCAGCCTGGAAATCCATGTGTCACTAGAAGCAGGAGCACATCCACCATGCAGCACCACTGATTTTTCAAGGATGATGAAAGAGAGGAAGAAAAAAAATCGCTCAAATGTCAAAGTATGGGGTTGGGGGAGGTAGAAAGCAGAGGAACAGTTCACACAAACTAATCGGCAAAACTAGGAATAACTGCAGAAAAAAAAAAAAAAATTGCTGAAAAAACCTGAAATTCGTTGCTACACACATGGAAGCTCTTATTGCTGCAGTGAAGGTGCAGCAGGAGCAGGACACGGCTCATCTGTGTGCCCAGCCACAGCCAATATCTTTAGTGAGCAGCTCACTGTCTACTGTCAACAACAATTACGCTCCGATCGCGGCTTTATCTGCCCTAAGCCTCTGAAAGTCTGCAAAGCCCACTGCCCTGTCCAGACGGAGCTGCCAGACACCAAGAGGGAACGCGGCGGCGTTTGAGACGGGATTACTCAGAGCCTGGCTAAAAGCAGCAAGCAGACAAGCGACTCTTGTGGGGGAAAGGTGTGGAGCTTCGTAGCTCCCGGGGAAGGATTTCTACACAACGCCGACGTGAAATCTCCCCTAAAGACATCTTCAAACGTGTGCTGTGGACCAGCTCCACAGGCATCAAATCCCTGCCGCGGAGGGCTGTCAGCCCGACCCACGCTCTCAGGAGCTCAGGGGAAAGCCTCTGCCCTTTTTCAGGACAGCTTTTGCACTCTCTTCCCCGCCGAGAAGCAGAAGGAACGGCTCCCTCACCCAAGAGCTTCAAGCCCCAGGGCTATGTGCTGCGAACCAGCCCAAGCCAGAAGTGCTATCCAGCTGGAGGGGAGAGCTGCAAAAAGCTGAAGCAGCTAAGTTTTTCCATTAAGGTAATTACCCACAGCGAAAACACGTCGTAAAAATCCAAGGAAAAAATGTCACTTGTGAAGAGGTGGGGCGCCGCAACCTGCTACTTGAAAAATGCTGAAGGAGGAGAACATTTGGATGGCACCACACTGCAAAACCCAGACAGGTCCTTTCACTTTTTTTTTTTTTTTTTTTTTTTTTTGCTGTCAAAGCAAACAGACACAACCACACTTCTCGCTGCCTTGCACTCCTCTGGGTTCTCCCGAACCTCCAAGAGCCCAAGCAGCCACTAATACCACAACCAACCAGTTCATGCTGAGTTTGGCACTCTCTGCTGACTCCGCAGCCTTCTCCTGACGTGTCCAAGCTCTGAAATGGGGGCAATTCAGCTGGAGAGGACACTTGGTGTGATACTATAAAGCACCTGAAGTCTAGAAGGACGAATGAGAAGGGGAGGAGGGAAGAGATGATGCTCTGTCAGAAAGCTAGGAGCTTTGTACATAAAGAAACTAAAGACGAAATCATTTCCTTCTAGCCCTCCTACCTTCACGTCTGTGCAAAGAAGGAATAGCTGCACCTGTTTCCCTTCTAAACTGAACAAACCTCTTCATGGGTGTAAAAGGCAAAATTATCATTCAACAGGGAGGTTGGATTAAATGATCTCTAAGGTCCCTTCCAGCCCAGGCCATTCTGTGCTCTATGATCTGATGATCTGAACCTTCAGTCTCTCGTCTGATGTGGTACAACAGACCCCCGGGCTGGGTTTATTGAGTTTTAGCATGTTCAGGTGTCAGCTGGAACTGACCTGGTGGCACAGACAGGACACTTGCCTTCCTTCCGTCCAGGAAGGCTGATTTGCCTGCAAAGGAACAGCTTTGGTAGAGTCTGCAAGGTGCTGGTCACGAGAAACGAGCAGATCTCTGTATTATTAAACACCAGATTTTGTTTCGGAAGAGCTATTGAATGTCAGCATAGAGAAGAAAACAGTTAACCTAAACTAGTGCTAAGGAAAACATTCTCATTCTGCTAATACGGGCAAGAGTAGCGTAAGCGAGCGTGTGGAGGATACCTTCCTGAGCTCAAATTTTGAAATAGAGCCTGACAGGTCAACATTTCAAGCTGTTTTCGAGCGTTTCCCTTGGGTCGTCACAAAAGAGAACGCTATATATTGCACTCAACGTTAGTGTCAGTCCTAGACTGAGGAGCTCGCCTCTCCCATCAAGTTAAGTGCCGGAGCATCACCGCTGCAGATAAAAACTGCTAATTACACTAAGTCAGTCAGTCAGTCAAAGGGCAGAAAAGACAAAGACGTCCCATCACCGGCAAAACGATGACACGGAAAGTGCATTAAAGGGTTTCGTTCATCATCACCCCAGAGGGGATTTTTCCCGGCGAGGTGACTCCAGGCGCGCGTTCCTCGCACGGCCACCAGCGCCGACTGAAGCCAAGGTGGCCAGGGTTAACGGGCAGACTCAGCCGTTAGATGGCTTATGCAGAGATAAACATTTAAAGGAGACAGAGGAATGGAATTCACAGCACCCACTCACATAAAAGGAATAACCAAGTGTGTCAAACTGGAAAAAAATGTGGGAAAATCATCTAGGCGGTCCACGTTACCAAAACAAAGCGAACTTCAAACACCCTTCCAACGACACCATGAGTCACGAATTACGCGGATGTCGGACAACGGGCCGTTTCCTTCCAATGCCTTACCACCGAGTTACTCGTTAACGTGGCTGAAAGCGTAATTGTCCTTAATTGCTCAGTTGGCACTAAGTGGATTGCAACCTTCCGCCAAGACAAAAGCCCAACAGCTGGTTTTTTGGAAGACTGCCCTTTCGGCCAGCCCGTGCACCTGCGGCGACACGACACGGACCCGGGTCCAAGGCAGGGGTCCGCCGCTGCTGGCGAGCAGCTGCCAGGCGGCAGCGGGAGCGCCGGGCTCGGAGCGCGGTCTGCACACCAAGCTGTTGGCTCTCTGCCTCGGCCCCGACAGACGGCGGCCGAAGACAACCCCGGCCAAGTCCTCCCAACAGCGGAAAACCAGTTCCTCGATGATTAGTCCTGGCAGCGGAAAACCAGCTCCTTGATACTTAGTCCCCAACAAACGCTGATTTGGGGGAACTTTATGTAAGACTGGATCTAATCTAAAACCTGTCAACTGCAACACAAAGACTCTTGCCACATCTGTCTATGATTCTATGATGATGATCTGGGTCAAAGAAGTCTCTAAGATACAGAGACGTGCAGGTCAACAGCCAATCCACCAACACCTTATCCTCTAGCCAACGCCTCACCCCCTGACCACGCTCTAAGAAGAAAATTAGATACAAACCAAGGGGTCTTCCTTCAAGAGCACCATCTAAGGTATATACACACACACACACATTTACTACATTTATATATGGAAGCTTATAATGTTTAGATATTAGGGTGTACAAACCCAAAGACTGCTTCACTTGGGCGTCAACCCAGGCTGAACTACTTCATTTTTGAACCAACCTGTACGCAAGAACTGGCTGGAACAACGAAGACGGAATAATTTTTCTGCGGTAA
This sequence comes from Trogon surrucura, assembly GCA_020746105.1. Classification (NCBI taxonomy): domain Eukaryota; kingdom Metazoa; phylum Chordata; class Aves; order Trogoniformes; family Trogonidae; genus Trogon; species Trogon surrucura. The sequence continues at coordinate 1,133,056 of CM036620.1, read as the reverse complement.
AAATACTTCAACTGAGGGATTTTGAATATATTCCAGAGAGTCGTCCTGGGCTGGCAGATTCTGATTCTTTATTACAAAACAATATTTAGTACCACGCAGGCCCATAACTGTGGATTTTGTGAAATCATAGCAAGTCCTCTCCCGTCTCCTACTCATCGATTAACTGTAAGAGAGAATTTCAAAACTGGAAGGGCTACAAGGGGGAAAGAGCAGTCCTGAATTGAAAGCTAGTTCTCCAAATCACAATTCCTTAGGAAGCAGAACTTGTCCTACCCACAGCTCTGGCTGTAATTATTTAGAATACGACTCACGTGTGATACACTTATAAAACCCACGTGTACTGACGTACCAGCAGTTTCACTGAAAAAAGCCACAAATCGGCAGCTTATGAGTTTAGTTTTGACTGTCGAAGCACAGAACTGATGTACAAACAGAAGAGCAGCCCACGTGAGCTTTCCTCATTCCATTCAGGGAGGAGAAAAAAGGTCTTCTGCAACGCCCAAGGCATTATGCCCTCAGTAACCGCTATTTCAGTATTCATTACCCTTTGATAAAATTTTCCTTTTTTTCACATAGACTCTCACACAAAGAACCACTTTTTTTTTTTTTCTCCCTTTCCATCTCACCAAATTCCGATTAGCGAGCCAACCTCGACTGCACCTCGCACAGATGTGTTATGAATATAAGTCACAGTGTTTCCACACAGGATATTTTGATCATTCCCCTCTCCTTTCTCCCCATCCCAACCCCGTTCAAAATAGCACAGAGTCATAAATTCTCCTGTTCTGACCTCCCACCTCTTGCTGGCCTGAAAGACGGTGCCACTGACGTTTGCCTGAAAAAGCAGCAACTCAGGAGTTATAATAATAACAAAAAAAAAAGAAATAGCCTGAGATGGGAGAAGATTTAGGAAGAATTTTCCACAGAATATACTATGGGCTCGACTATAAATGACAAAAAGAGACAGTTCTTCTCAAAAGGCAGATTTTGCTGCTGGATGGAAACCAGCCCTAGGGTACATGCTGGTGTGGGGTGGGTGAGGAGGAAGAAGAGGGAAAAAGGGGCAGAATATGACAAGAACTGTTTTAAAGTGCAGAGAAGTGATCTCTGGACCCGAACACACAGCAGGTTTCACTTTATCAGACAGCCTGATAACAATCCTGTACTGAATGAGGGTTCAAATACTCCCAGATTAAAACTTGTGAGGATTATCTGAGAAGCCAGAGGTCCAGATTAGATGTCATTTTATGGTCAAATTATTTTCTCCCTCAGTTCCACGCTGGGGATCCCCCAAGGCTGAGCTGCCCTTCAACCTGGTCGCTGCCACCAACAGGAGCATCAACAGTCTAGCAGCATCCCTAACAGAGATAAAACAAACACAAAAAAGCAATTTTGTCTCTCCCTAGTAGATATAACAGTGCTGTCAGGCAGACACTTTTTCAAAGGGCTTAGAGAGAGCCACAGAAGGAGAAAAGGTTTTTCATCTGAGCACAGGTATATTCTCCTTTGGCAATTTTTCCAGGAAGGTTACACTTATCCTCCATTAAAAACCTAAATGCTAATGATGAATGGCAAAACTTCTCTATTTCCAGACTGCTGCACGTCAGCAGCTTGGATTCCCTTACCAACCACCACAAGGGCTAGCTTACCCCTGCTCTGGATTCAAACCTGACCGCGTGGTTGCACCGGCCAGAGCCCCAAAGGAGGACGGCGGCAGGGGTAAACGTAACAATAACCATCGGAACTAGAAGAAAAGCTGTGAAAAAATGACGAGGCAAGAGAAGCAGCCAGTCTAACAGAAGCGTACAAGTGGCACGACAGCAAATAATGTCACATTTTAAAAAAATGCACCCAAGCCTCGGTCGCAGATAATAAGCCTCTCTCACTCCTGCCACATGGAATTTCAGCCATTTTTCAAAATTCCACTGGCATAAATACAAAGGCAAAGCTCCAGCTATAAACTGTCACTGTTGAACTTGAGTTCCTGCTTTTTTTTTTCCATGGATGCACAGAAAGTCAGCATTCCAACACCAAGAGATGTCTCCAAACCCAAGCTGCTATTTCCAAACAGCACATTGTACCACGACATCGGCCAAGACCATTGCAAAAATACGCACGGAGCCACGCTCCTCTGTCAGCCTGTGTCTAAGAGTTAGAATAACCCGATTTCAGCGCCGCACAAATGTGCTTTCCAAGTCATCCCACAGGTTTGCTGACAACCCTTGCTGTCACAAAAGGGGTACGACACCGAGTTCGATTTCCATTTTGAAACTCTGAGCTAAGTGGCTTTAGAGAAAACTTAATTTTGAATGCAACCGCTTCCCTCTTTGGGGAAAGCCCCAAACCAAATGTTATCAGTACATCCAGCAAATTCAGGTTTAATCTATGCTGTGCTCCTCCAGATATTCAGCAGTTAGCTGGAAAAGGTAATATTTTAAGGGTAATACATACACATACGTGGTGTCATCACCTATACTCGCTCAGAAAAGGGACAGTATTTCCCTCTGGACTGGAAAAAGTGACAACGAGGAGGGATAAAGCAGATAAATATAAAAATCAGACAGAAAAGCAAACAAGAAAAGCTGAAGAATACTCTCCTGACATAGGAGATGGGGTGAATCAAATCAAATGGCCCGGGTTAAAATCAAGCAAGCCCTCCGCAGCACCCGGTTGAACGGTGTGAGCCACTGCTGCCGGGAAAGCTCGGAAAGCACCAAACCTGGGAAGGCAGCGAGATCGGTGGGTGGCTGGTGGGCAGCCCAACCTCCCGGCGTGAGCCCTTTCTCAGGCTGCTCCTCTAACCAGTTCCGCTAGATCAGCTCCTGCCAACGTCAGAGATGGGTTATGGCATGAGCAGCTCTTCACCCGAACTCACCACGGACAGCTTTTCGTCCCTCTAACTGCCTGATCCAGCGTATGCAGCCCATGGAAAGCAAGTTTTATCCAATGGTTGCTAGCTGTAGCCACCACAACTCGTCACCAGAACTCATCAGTTCTCTCACATCAAGCATGGGAAGAAAGACTAGCACTGGGTTAATGACTGGACTTGATGATCTTAACAGTCTTTTCCAATCTAGGCAGTTCTGTGATGTTTTTTCTTGATATTAGGTTTTTGAAAAAGGAGAAAGGGCAGCCTGAGACAGAGGGCTCCGGGTTTTCAAGGAGCATTACATCTGAGGAACAGCTGTGAACCAACCTGCAGGACAACGATTCAAGAAGACAAGCGTTCACCTTTCAAGTCCTACACGATACAAACAGCAACTAATCCGGCTTTTCTCCATCACCTCCCCTTCCACGAGCGCCACGAGTTTACTCTTTAGACAGGCACAAACATTAAGGCATCCTAAAGATGTGCTATTCAAAAGTCCAGTCAAGAAGCAGCTGTTTGGGTTTTAGTGCCTACTGAATTTCTTTCGCTAGCAGCAATTGTAAATCAGCCTGGAGACGGAAAGAGAAGGCATCTGCTCGCTGCCGTGCCTGCCAGAGGTTCCTCATAGCGGTGCAGATGTTTCCAAACAGAAAGAGGACGGGATGCCCAGATGTCTTTCATTGTCATAGTTTTCCAAGCAGCTTGACAAACTCCAGATGTCAAAAACCAAATAGGAACCACGAGCCCGTCTCGCCAGCAAAAATAAAAAGCGTGTTTGACAAAGGAGCGAACGGAGCAGAGGAGCAGAGGTCAGAACTCGGTCAGTCTTGGTCCAGTTAAGCTGAGGAATAATCAGCCACCAAACAAGGCGTGTAATGACGAGAACCGAACTGCCAGTCGCTCAGATACCAGACTTTCTTAATTGTTTTATCTCACCTTGTTCAAGTGCAACTGATAACTAAAGTAAGCGTTTTTGGGGTTTTTTTTTTTTAAATCTAGTAGTAGATGTTCTGGGTGTCAGAAACGTACGAAGTGCTGGAAGTAATGAAAATATATTGTTACTTACCCTTGGCAGGGAAAATCCTGCAAACCAATTAAGAAAAAGGACTTGGAATAAATCAAGACTCAACCCTGCAAGTAAATTGAGCAACACCACTAAAATACCGAAGCACAGACTCACATGCATCTGTTTGCAAATCCACTTGCCATTGGAGATAAAAAAGCCCACTTTGCTGGCTGTGGAAGAACCTGAGCAGAGCCCAGGCACACAGTGGTGCAGTCTCATGGACTGCCAAGGACAAACTATTTACAATAGGTATCCAAGAGAATTATATGGTTTTTGGATATTCACTGGGCGTTGGTTAAAACTGAGCATTTAAAACAAGAAATCAACTAATTTGCAAACTGGATTTCTGCCGGTATCGCAGATCTAAAGAAGAAATCCACGGCTTCCACTGAAAATCAACAACATCTACAATATTTTGTTCACAAGCCCCAGAGCTAAGTGAGTTACCCTCTCACTGTAAGCCATCTTCTCAGAGATTGTCAAACCAGCTTTTGCCGCAGAGCAAACTGCAGCAAGAGAGATACTTCGGATTACTCTCAGTCTGGAAGTACTGGCTGAATTTTCCAGAATGGTTAAAAATAAAGGAATCCTAAACCAGGTAATCTACTGAGGGAAAACAATATACAAGAAGGAAACAGCAGGAGGAAAGGTAACAAGCATACTATATCTGACACTTGGAATTTGGAGCAGCCGGGGAACAACACTGCTTCCACACGAAACGGGTCACGCCTGTAAACTGAGCAACAGAGACTTTTTCACAAGCTGGAGAAAATCAAAGTGAACGACACTTGACTCCCCAAAGTACATGGGTGCAAAGGACCAAGGCTCTCGGACTTCAGGCATCCGGAAACATGATTTCTAAGTTAAGCTCCAGATACTCACTCTACGTCGTGAGAAAACCTGGAAGACACAGAATATAGTTTTCATTTAGCTTGAAAACTGCTCTGCGTGAGGCAGATGGGATTTTTCCTCCCGAGCAGGCTGGGTTTGCTCAGGTATCGCTGCTCTGGTCGGTGCCACGGTTTGTACATATCACAGAGGAAACGAAAACCTCCACTTTTGACTTCCCAATGGACTGATTTTGCAGTTAAAAAAAAAAAAAAAAGAGAGCTAAAAGCCCTCCTTGCTGCTCTAAGCAAGTGAAAAAAACCCATGAAGAACATTTATCATCAAATCACAGGCACTCGAAAAGAGCCAAATGAAAACATACACCCAAAAATGGAAGAAACAAGAGACACTCATTTCTAGCTGGACTTGGTTACAAAGTCCCAGACCTAGGTGTAAAGTAAACCAGGAAAAGCAGAAAGCCTCAAACGCCAAATGCATTCTGTATGACAAGAAAGGTAACGCAGCCGTGATTTGAAAGGGCATTTCTGTTGTGTTTTCAACTGCCTTCAGTTGTCAAAACCATCAGCTCTTGACTTCTTAATAAAACGAAACAGTTACCTTCACAGTTTTTTTTTTCAACAACCCAAAAATCTTTCCCCATTGGACAAGACAACCTCTTCAACAACTCAAAATTCCAAACCCATTTCCATAAAGCTGCGACTACGTCATTTATTTGAGCTCCTCCTGTCAACCCCTGGGACTGCTGCTCGCCTTCCTCCCGATGAGCTTTCCAGGGAAACTTCCCTCGCGTTGGAACGGGACGGTAAATAGCCCAGGCATCCCACCACTAAACCACAGCCTGCAGTTAGAAAACCAGTGAAGAATCAGACTCCTAGTCAGCTAAAGGAGCATTGGAGAGACAGAAAAGGAGGCTTCCCTGCTGCCAGAAAGGATGATTGCTTGGGTTGTTTGGTGTTTTTTTTTCCTTTTAAGGGACACACCACCTCAAAGCCACCATCTCCCCAGGGCCAGTCCATCCTGCACTCGCCCTGCATCACTCCTGGTGCTCCACGGAGGACGTGAGAGCACGAACTCAGCTTTCCCCAGGTGCCTGGGTCCACAGTTGAGTAGCCCACACGGAGATAGGGGAGGAGGAGGAATTTCTTACTGTTTCTTATCATAGATCATAGAATGGCCTGGGCTGGAAGGGACCTTAGAGATCATTTAATCCAACCTCCCTGTTGAATGATAATTTTGCCTTTTACACCCATGAAGAGGTTTGTTCAGTTTAGAAGGGAAACAGGTGCAGCTATTCCTTCTCTGCACAGACGTGAAGGTAGGAGGGCTAGAAGGAAATGATTTCATCTTTAGTTTCTTTATGTACAAAGCTCCTAGCTTTCTGACAGAGCATCATCTCTTCCCTCTTGCCACCTGATGGCCAGAGTGTCACTTCCAAAAGAAGGGAGGGCTTTTGCCTACAGATCTAAGTCCTGAGCCCACCACAAGCCAATATTTGGGCATGAGGAATGCCCCTGAGCAGCAAGCACTGCCTGCTGAGCCCTGCACAGTTGTTCTTCCCCGACTTACAAAAAGGCAGAGAACAAAGGCAAGGGGAAAAAAATGTGTGTCGACACCACCTTCATTGGTCTTACCAGTCCTTTAGCTACTCATCCTGGTCTGGGATGCACCTGCTCTCTGGGGGGCATGTCCCCCTCTACCTTTTCCTGCTTGTCACCTGCACGGAGGGTTAAAACCCGAACGGAAATCCCAGAGAGGCACCCGAGCCCTTACTTGTACCTCTCTCCTCCAGACACGTCCCTCACACTTTTCCAGGGAATGTCCCAAGTAAAGGCACTGCCGGTCACGCTGCGAACACACACGCGCAAACCAAAAGCTTTCCTTGGCTTCTGCTGAAGGTACGAGCCTCAGTCGCTGGTTTTTCTTCCCAAACCACTCGGTGTTTGACGGAGCCTAACCCACATTCCCACGGGTCAGCCTCTCCCCGTCAGCGCAGCGGGAGAAGCCAGCTTCCCTCAGACAAAAATTTGCTCTTTTCCAGCTCAAATCGCAGACTCAGGCTCGCGTTGTCTTCTAATAACCTCCAGAATCCCAACTATCTTGACGATCTCAGCCCATGTTATTAGAATACTTGAAAGAATTATTAGGCAAGGCATTCTGGAGAAGAAAAAAACATAACAAACACAAAGCCAACAACCAAAAAAAAAAAAAACCCCACATCAACAAACCAGCACTGTTTTCATAGCAAACAACAGCTGGGTCACGCTGTTACTCCGCGGTGTTTTACTACTGCATTTTGGAAAGATTTACGCGCTTGCGCAACCCAGGAATGGATGTGAAGAAAGTCGGTCCGCCGGGAGCAAAAAGAAAGGCGAGGACGATGTTCTCACGTTAGTCACTTCCATGTGCGTTCCGACCAGCCCCAGCTGCCCAGCGCTGTGTCATCCCACCTACGGCAGCGCTGGAGACACCATTACTCAGCCTCTACACCGAGCTTTATGACACAAACTGCCGCATTTTCATTCATTTTCCTATCAAAGACCTAGGTTAAAAATGTCAGCTGTGGAACGCAGACTGACTAGCAAAGGATCTTTTCTCTCAGCGAGTCTCCGGGTGCTTTCACATTTCAAAACTCAATTTGTATGGTGCTCAGAAACAAGCAACGGCCCCCACGAGCTGTAGGAGGATTCATTTCCTCGTGTTCCCGACCTCTAGTTCCCATCGATTCAGTTTGATACGGCAGCTCTCTTGCTTCCTAATTAGCCCGTGTTCTCGGGAGGGAGCTCGGCTCTGCAGTGCTGCCCAGCACCGCTGACAGTTGGTGTTTACCGATATTAATGTTATCCTTCCCTTCCAAACTTCTCTTCGCCTCCCACCTCAAACCACGGGAATCCCAGAGAAGAAATCTCAGCTCAAGCTGCTTATTCTGGGGTTGTTCAGCCTGGAGAAAAGGAGGCTGAAGGGAGACCTTACGGTTCTCCCCAACTCCCTGACAGGAGGTTGTCGCGAGGTCAGAGTCGGTCTCTTCTCCCAAGTAACAAGCGATAAGACAAGGAGTTTCTCCAGAGGAGGTTTAGATTGGACAGCAGGAAAGAATTCTTCAGCAAAAGGGCTGTGTGGCACTGGAACAGGCTGCCCAGGGGAGTGGTGGAGCCACCACCCCGGGAAGCGTTTAGAAGCCCGTGGGATGCTCCTCTCTGACATAACACCAGAAATGTCCATTATTCTGGCCACGTGCCGAAAGGGCACAGAAGCTGGTCCTTATCTCGGCATCTCTTCACCTCTGAGCGGGTGACTTTGAAGAGTATCACCTGGAAACGAAGCAGATGGGCACAGCTGTCTGTCAGCACCGCCGCTCACTGAAAGACGTCTTCTTCCTGTGCAATTTGGGGGCGTGAGGAGTTTTTACCGGGAAACTGCGTAAGCCTTGGAACGGCCGCAAGTCGCATGTACCGATATTCCTCCGTTTTTTTTTCAATTTTCCCTTCACAGAGATTTGTGTGTGTTTTACTACTCTGGCTTTGGGTGCCTGCGGTTGGAATTAAGCCTTTATCCTTGGTTTTATTTAAGGACGATTTTCCCTTGTTATTGCCAAGAACTGAAGACGACTTCAACAGATGGATGTCCCCACTCCCATCACGGGGAGGCAAGCGCAACCTCCCTGACGCAGACCGGGAGCAGAACTCTTTCTAGCACTTTTCATGCATTCCTCCTCAAGTTTCTTTCTTCCTTTCTTTCAAAAATTTTTATTTGTTGCAAACATTTCTATTCCTACTCTAATCTGGCAGATAACGTTCTTCCCTTATTGACTATCTACACTTTGCAGACCTATTCTCTAATGTGTCCAGTTACGATTCATGCGGAAGCTTTTTGTACATTAACTTTTAATGTAGCGCAATTATTAAATCGATTGTGAAAAAGGCAAGGCTCAATCTGCCAGAAAACACCCAGGTACCCCATTGCCTGCGGAATTTCCGGACACAGCAACCATGACCGTTCAAGAAGTTTTTACTGGATGAGAGGTAATGGACAACGGAACAAGGGAAATTCCAATTTCAAGGGGGAAAATAAAAAAAAAATCATATCGAGGGTACTCAGACACTGGAACAGAGGCCCAGAAATCTTGTGGGAACTCCATCCTTGGAAATACTGACACCACAACTACCGACTTACCACGATTCTTTGATTCTAAAGTTGAGCTATTGAGGCCAAACAGATAAGTGCACAACAGGAACTGGGAGATGTCCCAGAAGACAGTATCTAAATCACAGTCTACCGACAAAGCACCTTAATTTTTCACCACTCACACCACCCATTTTGGATGCTCATCTAAAAGAAGTATTGGACTGGTTTTGTTTTTTGAGGCCGGATGACAGGAACTGCCCACAGGAAGACGCGAGCACTCGTCAGTGAGCTCTGGCAAGAAGTTGCTAACTTATTAAAATTTACATTCATCACACAACATTAACATTGAAACAGAAAACCAAAGACTCCCAACACCAAAATCAGAACAAAATTCATCACAACACCAAACAAGACTAAACAATCTACACACAATCCACCCCTCGTTCCTTCACCTCAATCACAGAAACATAAATTCCCCAAAATCATTTTACTCTTCAACATTGCTCAGTCCACCCAGCGCATTAGTGGAAATAAACGACATCAAGTTGACTTGAACCCGGAGGAAAAACACCTCACCGAGCCAACTCTGTACCCTACTGCCTGTCTCCGGTGACAGATACCATTACAAAAGCGAGGAGAGAAAGGAAATACTAAGACAAAGACACTTTCCAAGCACAAGGTGAATCCCCAACTCCACCCAAGGACGAGCCGGCCAAGTTCAACTTAGAACTTGGAGTGCAAAGAAAGCAGATCTGAAACCGAGTCACGGGGTGGTCCTCAGGACTAAAGCGTTCGGAGGACGCGCGACCCAGGGGACATTCTGGGTTGAGACCATAGCTCTGCAGAACCCAGGAGCAGCACAAGTAGCTTCTCCGTCACGTTTTGTGGTAAGGAGTTGAGTGCACGGTTCTGCTGACTGACCCTGATGCCCAAGCAAGGGAGGTGAAACCCAGCTCACGTTATGTCCTAACCAGGCTGAGCGCAGACTTGGGTCTGCAGCGCAAACACTCTCCAACCCTTGGAGACGGCTGTAATTCCACTGCACTCAAAGAAACTACTCATCTGCTTCCGTTTCTAGAAGTGTTTGATGTTTTTCTCATTATTTCCCCCCCCACTTCTCCTCCTCCTTAGATCCCTTCTCTTTTTCCCCCATCCATCACCAAAACTCATTTTCCTTTGTACCATGCCCTGCTGTTGCCGTTCAAAAAGTACTTTGTTGTCTACCTTTGGATTAAGCAAACTGTTACCGGGGAAAAAAAAAACCAACAACCTAATTTAACTCATCAATACTCAGTCAAGAACTTCAGTGGGTCCTATTAAAAGTTTCAATTTTATAGAAGGCAGCTGATGGAAAACCAAAAGCTCCAGCAGTTCTGGGTGAAGAGGCAGGATGTCTTTAGATGAGCACACACACAGGTTATCACCACCAGCGGGGCTCATACCAGCATGTCTACGTGCCTTTTGCACAATGTATAATATCTTTAGTAACAGGGCATGCCACAAAAACACTAGGTCTCCACAGGAATCAGCTGCATCTTTCCCACCATTAGAGATGCACGACCTCGTGCGGCGCGCTGTGCGCTATCTCAAACATCCTCCACCAGGTCATGAGAAACTCTGCTGAGAAAGAGCTCGGGCACCTTCTGGCACGATGACGTCTCTAAGAAACACCGACATGCCCCGGGAAGTGCTGAGGGAGGTCTCCGAAGCCCGCAATAGTCTTCCCATTCTTCTACCTTCTACTCCAGGGTTTCATTCCCAGGCAACCAGGACCAATTCCCAAATCATTTCTTCCTCCTACATGTTTCCCACCTGGGACAAAGACACCCGAGGCCAGTGCCATGGCAACTCCATCAGCCACACAAGCACTCTGGTTCTTAAGGGAAAATGAAAATTCTGAAAGGAAGCTGGGAGATAAAGGCTCCTATTCCTTGTTTCCCACTGTTAGGAAGTAATTACAAAAATACTTGTATCGCAAGCGCTCTCTGGGTGAATAGGTTGTCATTTACAAAAAAAAAAACAAACAACAAACTGATGTGAAGGGGAAGATAAAGTTGTAAAAGTAAGGGCATATTAACATGCGGCGTAACCTCCAGGCTTAAGGTTGGCTGTCATCATAACACTGCACAAAAAGAAAATGGATGGAAAAGATAATGAACGAGCAGGAGGAAAGATAAACCGAACTCACCAGCTCTAGCAGAATGTGATCCAAAACCTGCCTCATCAGCCCCGTGATGCAAAGCTGAGTCTTCTTAACTGACTCCAATGGATCAGGCTTTTCTATTCCTGAGAAACCCAAATTGGATTTTATTTTACTGTACCCCTGAGCCTAATTGAGTAGAACTTGCAAAGAAGGCCTCCCGCGTGCAAATTTGATTCTGTAGAGTTCTTTGCCTGTTTCTACTGTTTCTTGAACGCTTTCAAGGAACAAGGTTAATGATCACACGTCTTGGTGGTGTTTGTCAGCTTATTAACAAAGGAGAACAGATTCTTTTCATCCCGTCCAGACAGAATGATATCATCCTTGTACTTACAAAACCTTGCAGCTCGGGCTTGTCTGGAGAGCATTTCTTTCCATTCCTGAGTGAAAAGTTATTTGGCTGATAAGATTTATTTCAATGATGTGTTAACCTGACAGCCTCATACATTCTTCTATTCTCTTTCAGCCTCGTACGCAAAGCTCAGTCACTCTCTGCCCATCAGACCCTTCGCTCCCAATATGGAGTCTTTTGATCTTTCTTTCTTTTCGCCCTTAAGAATAAATATTTTCTTCTGATTTGGGAATCACGCTCCTGCTGTGAACACCGACCACAAGTACCCGTAGCACTCAACTAAGATGAGAAGCACAGATGTTCGGTGTCTTTAGCACCAAAGCTTAAGTCACCAGGGAAGCCGAGCTTACAGAGTGTCACCCCGGGGCAATCCGATGCGGAAAAGCCATCGGGAGACGACCGTGCAGAATTCTAGAGATCGCCCTGCTCTGCAATAGGATCCCCAGACTATACCCAACCAGATGCTCAGCCCAGATGTTCAAAACCAAACGACCAGTGTCTCACTGAGCATCCGCACGGCAAGCAGAGCGTTTCCCACCCCCAGATGAGTGACCCTACAGTGAAATCCTTACAGAGCACACGTGCCTGTGGTGCCCCGCGAACTGCTGTCCCCAAGGTGTGTTCGCGTTAGCGGGGGCTGCCCAGTCACAGAGCTTCTCACATGGCTCCCACAGTATAGCAACTACCTAAAATATTGTCAGAACCTTGCACAATTTGCTTTTGTGACGCAGTCACGGACGGTGCTTGAGTAGTAACGCTTCAGAGACCAGCGTTACCCAAGCTGATGGCTGTGGAAATAAATAACACCTCTTCCTCCTTCCGTGCACCTACCACCTTCTCTAAAGCTGACACGATTGACCAGCATTGCTGGGCTGTGAAGTCCCCACTGTTGTGTTTCTCCCCCAGTACAAGCCAGATGAAAGCATATGGCATTAGCTGGGAATTTCTACGAAATTCTGAGCACCTATTCCTCTACACTCCTGCCCAGCCTGGTGAGAAGATCCCCTGGAGTCTGTGAAGCCTGTCTTGACTCGCTGTCACTTGTTGTAAGCAGGTACCTACTCATTCGTGTTCTACCAGGTTCATGATGGTTGATTTCACCTTGCTTCTGAGGCACAGATATAAATTTTCAATCATTTGCTCAAATTCAGACAAAAATTGGGACACGTATTTTGAAAACGGGGTATGAGTATTCTTGTTCCAGGTCGCGATTACGTTCAACATTACCAACTGATCCGTGTTCGTGGGGTTTTCTGCACGACTCTGACCCAGTTGTTCACAAGGAAGAATAATCAAGGCTTCTGTGTTCCCAGGGGAGAAGCCCGGGTGACATTTGTCGACGCTGTGTCACATCCTACTACGTTTAAGTGGTTTTCAATAGCTGGGACTTCCCGGGGGAGGCCTTGGCTACTGCCCAAAGAGGAAGAGCTTCCTCTGTCCAGAAAAACTAACCCAGGCTCAGCACTTTGAATGAGCAAACAGGCAAACCCAGTGCAACAGAGACTGCAGGTGACAATTAGGTTGGTTTTTAAAACGATTTTAACACTAGTGTGTGAGGATCCGCTACTTCTTACAGGTCCCTGCATTGCTTCACAGGAGCAGAAGAAAGATCGGGTTCCAACTAGCAGAGAGCTTGCCCATGAAATACAACTAACTGCTCCTGCCACCGGTCTGTCAAAGTCAAGAAAATAATCCCCATTTCCCTGATAGCAGAGAGTGAGAGCACATGCATTTTATAAGAATGAAACAACCACCAAATACCCAGGGCCATTTATAGGCAAGAGTTCATACTCACGTCAGAATGACTGAAAAGAGCAAGGCATAAAGAGGCATTAATTAATGAAAGGTTCCTTCAACGGGTCTAAACTGGGTGCACACACACACACAGAACAACAGACATCCACATGAGTTGCTGCCAAAGTGGACAGGCTACGCCCACGCTATCCGGTAGCTCGAGGCATCCTAAGATCTTCTCCAGAAACCCAGATTTCTGGTTCCCACCTTTCTAAGAAAGCTTCATCACAAATAACTACCATAAAGAGACATGAGAAAGAGAAGTAGATCCCACGTGTGGGCTTATTTCGATGAGAACACGGCACACAAACCAATACATGCCCTACTACATTGCCACCGTTGCTAAAACCCGCTTGGTTTTTTTTTTGACTTGGAACTCCTACGCGCATTCTGTCCGACTGTTTGAAAAACGTCCAACAAATTCCCCAACGTTACAAAATCCTGCAGAACCCCAGATGTCCTGTCAGCCTGGAAGCTTCTGCCATATAGCTGGAGCTGGAAGCTTTCACGACAGGAGCATCTCAGAAAAAACGGCTTCTTGTCGAGAGAACAGAGCGCGGCACGTCTCAGTTCATTGTGGAGGAAAAGCTTTTACACAACGTTTCTCAGTTTTCATAACAACTTCACTGACAACAACTCTCAGTATTCTTACATTACTGTCTAGTTTGTTGTCTGTCACCTGTTTCTTTGGGGTCTTGTCTGTGTTGGCTAAATCTGCAGCTGCAGTTCCAAACCAGGCTGACCTCTGCATTTCTGCCTCCGGCCTGGGCACAGGAGCAGGGGAGAAGGAGAAAGACCTTGGTACACCTGTACGTAGCAGACTACTTCACCGCTGCAAACTGTCTCACAGTGGCATAGTAGCAAGATCTATTTCCCAAATTCAAAGGTGTGTAAAAGCTTCAACATGTCAAAAGCAAACAGGAAACATTTCCTGTGAACATGAGTTCCAAGAGCCGCGGTGCTAAACCATCCCATGGGCCACGCATGTTCTCGGGCTCCCCGGGCTTCGACAACTTGCTGCAACCTTGGTCATTCGTGGATCTTGAAAAGCGTCTTGAAGACACAAGGATAAGGGCAACAGAACTTGCGCCTTAGCTGTGCCTAATCTGAGCCGAGGTGGAATCACCAAACGACCGTGCACGGTTCCAGCCCACGTACCACAAAGATCAGGATTCACCCAACTGGGCGTAGTCGGTAACTGGGCTGAGACAACGACCACGAAAGACGGCTAAAAGCAAAGAAATCACTCCAGCTTAAAAGTAACCAGCAGGGAAAATAAACCAGCCTCCACCTAACTTGTTTCTTCACAAACCAGGGAAGACCAGAACGACTTCCGTTTTTCACAACGCACTGCCAGGTGGATAGACCTATAGACGCATTTGAAAATTCAAGACCAGTGGAAGCTCAACTCCACAAGAAAAAAATCCTCTAACGCATTTTAAGAAACCCTCTTAGGAGAAAGTTCAAGGTACCGACCACACAGCCACAGCAGCAGCTCTCTGTTCAGCGCTTGTGCTAATTCTAGTTGTGCGTAGTTGTTCTTTTTCTTCTCAAACATGGCAACACAAAGTACAAAGAGGAATTTGAGAAGCTGAGAGATGTTGGAAAAAAAGGCACAGCACTGGAGGGGAATGGAACTGCTCTTTGATCCTCAGCCCACAGTGTCAAAGACCTCAACATTCACTATGCAACGTGTTGGCTTGTAAGGATCTGTGCGATATTAAAAGGAGGGAGAAAAAAAAAACCATACAAGAAAATGGATTAAACGACACAATAACTATTCTCAGATGGATCAACCACATGATTGTCAAGACAGAGGGGAATCCCTGGATATGTCAATATATACGTGACCAAGACAAGTGCCTTCAAACTGCAATCCTTGCAACCAGTAGGAGGAGGAAAACAGTATCAGTCATTGGCACAATTTAGCTGTGACTCAGAAAGAAACAGGACCCAAACTGGAAACAGTAGTTGTACGCACAGGTGAGCCTTAGTAACAACCCAGAACACTGAAGTCATGCAAGTATTTCTACGAAGATCTCACGTCCCACAATATCTTACCAACTTATGCAGAGCTCAGGTTTGTTTCCACTTACATCAGTACAAGCTTTGCCCTTGGACAAAGGAAGGAAAAGTCAAGAATTCTGCAACATTTCTTGATGCAAACACTTTGTGGCTGGGTTCTTTTCTCCTAGATGAAAGCACGCGTGCTCTGCTCTGGGCAGAGAAACCGCATGTGTGACTCCGACGGCGTACCTCAGCAACACATTTAAATGCTTCCTTTTCAAACAGCCCGGTCAAAACCACCTCTTTCAAAAGCTACCGTAGGCTAGAGGTAGCTGGAAGAGGTTTGTAAGCAATCAACCCGGGGTACTGTACCTTCTCTGTGGACGTCGGGGAGCACATCGGTGGGGTGTTGCACTACAGCTGAGCGCCTGTACACCATGTGGACTCTTCCCTTCTCCTCTTCCATTTGCTTTCCCCTTTCCAAAGGCTCAATGAAGTATTCATCCTTATCAGTTCTTATCATTCCGGCCTGGTGAGGAAGAGAAAAAGCATGCCAATACGTCACTGAGCGCCTAAACACCTGCCCTGATGCTTTAAAACGCAGCTCTCAGGGGCGGTGAAGCGTACAACACTCGGCACCTTACTGCACTGGAAAATTCAAATTACCCCTCTTTTCCTTGGCGCGGACCTTTCGCCAGAGGTGACATTATCCCTCCGCTTTCTGGAGATGTTTGTCTGGCTGAGGCCACTGTTCCAAGGTGTCAAGAGAAGGTTTTGGATTTGTCTGAGTTCCAGTACCCTCTCATGAACAGAACTGAGACTAAAGGAGTTCACCACTCGCAGCTATTTGTAATACACGCGCCGCGCGCCGAGCACTGCAGCACTCTGCTGATCTTACCCAGGTATACTCTGAACCCCTTACGGCTCAGGCCCTTCATTTTCTTCATGAAAACCAGCAGAAGCTCTATGGTTTCCTACTTAAACGACTACACAGCGTTCCATCCCGACAGTTCTTCAAACCCCTTGCTCTCTGGGTCTTCTGCGAATAACAGGACGGGTTTGCCAACAAGGCAGATAGATCCTGGTGATGTCCCACCTCCCTAAATCCAGTTTAAAGGGAGAAAGGCTCACGCTCAGGCAGAGAAATGTCTTTGCTGCCACTTGGATATAAATTGCAGTAATCTTTTACGTATATATTTGGGGTTTTTTAACAGATCTGGATTACAATAGTCCAAGCTTACGTAATCTGCCAAACAGAAGTACACAGAACTGTGACGGTACATGGTGAAGCGTATAAATTAGTATTTTAATCAATATACAAAATGTCACACAGAGTGCTTCACCACAAGCTTTCCATGCTCTGCGTCTACAAACCCGTTACCTGCAAGCTGAAAGGACCTCTATTATATAACTGCAAAAGCAAAGCCTGGCTTCACTTGCCAGCTTTGACACGGCTGCTTGCTCTTCTCTGTGCTAAATCACCGCAGAAACAGCCGCGATTATCTTTCTGGGGATGGGTGTGCCCCGCTGTAAAAGGAACAGAAGAATAACCGGCGAGCACCAAAGACAGTTTCCACTTTCACAGCTCTCCATAAAACGCTTGGACAGACCCAACGCTCTCCACCCGCTGCAGCCACAGCTCATTGCCGGCTCCTCAGAACGATCCTATTTCACCTCATCGTGCTAAACAAGGAAAAAAAAAAAAAATCACATAAATCTAACTGACAACGTATGATGGTTGGGAAAACCGGCCTGGATTCAGGGTGGCTCTGCCTGCAAGGCCACCGCAGGGATTTCGGTAGCTCCTACTCGCCTTTTCTTCTCTTTTAAGACACCTTTTCCAGGCGATGACTTCTACGGACACAAGGCGTATCGCTGCCTTGAGCTCATTTCCACGGCAGCGCCCAACTCCACCGGTTTCGCTGGATTTGAACCGCGTCGAGGGGGTTTCCACCCATAAACTGTGAGCAAACGCGACGCGATTTCTCCGCAACCGGAGCTGAAGGGCTGGATTTTGGTCGTCGTCACCGACACGGGGTTCCTCGAGAGCAGCGTGTCCCGCAGACCCAGCGCCGGAGCAACGCTCCGACCTCCGGCACAACTCGCGACCTGCCCCGGCACGGCGGGGGACTTAATTAAAATTACACCCGGTCTAGCGGCTCGGCCCGACGCCTGCACGCCTGGACTTCTCTACCACACGCAGCGACAGGCTTCGAGCTTGAAAAGCGCTCCCCTCAGTCCCAAGAGAAAGGGAGAATTACAGCGGGGACCAGCTAATTGTGGCTTCACGGTCAAACCTAACCGGCTGATCAAGTGAAAACCTGGGTTTTTTTTGAAGAACGTTTTTGTTTTTAAAAAGAAAATAAGCGCCCGTTGGTTACGCCAACAATGGGTTTTACTCTGCATCATTTCTCACCTACTTGGTTCCTCATCCCTCCCACGCTGTCAGCCTGGTTTCACTCTCTGTTTCACCTGCAGGCGTGATTTTTTTGGTGGAAGGTAACTACGTTTCACACGATTTTGCATAATTAATCCGCCCGCACTTCGGAGATACCCCAACTCTGCCTCACCGTGACAGTACACAGGGTAAAGAAGAACAGGCTCTGGCTGACACTTACCACACAAGAGTTAAAATTACGACAATAGTGTTATCTTACAAGGCATGTTGTGAACCTCAGTAGACAAAATTTTTATAAATGACGTTTTTATTTCCCTTTTATTGGAGAATGAGGCAGCAGGGACAGTTTCTGTCCGTTTTAACAGCCTACATGCAAGCACAAACGCAGAATCCAGCTTGCCTTCTCTTCTGATTCGCTTTTTTTTTTCCTTCCAGATGTGATGATCAGTAAAAAGAGCTTAAAATTTTCCAGAAATGAACAGAAAGAGAGGGGAATAAGCAGGTATTGCGTGTGAATTTTTGCTGCAAACTCTGCTGTCAGCCCAGCACTTTCTTCCCCAGCAGTCGGAGAGAAAAGCAGGTGTTTAGGGCACATTGTTTTTCAAGGCTCGCTTGGAGAAAAGACCACGGTGGATTTTCAAGAAAGAAGTATGCAGTGGAAAGAATTTTATTTTTTTTTTCCACAAAAGCGTATTTATGGAGCAATACAGGAAAGCCCAAGTCTGCAACCTTGGAATGCTATTCAGTTTTATTACTTTTTTCTTAAAAATCAGCCGCGTTCAAAATCTCCACTGGACGCAGACTGAAATCTGCGCTTCCGCCAAGTTTACCTAGAACCGCCCTCAGGATCCTGAAAATGCAAAACCAGGAACGCGAGGAAACCGCCAGAAGCCGAGAGAAGCCGTCGTACCGCAGCGGCTGGAAACAAACCATTTCTACCTCCACCAAGACCCGGGGGAGGCAGATGAACTTCTCAGCTTTCCTACAGACTCACAAAACCTGGAAAAATAGTTTTGGTGGGTTTTGTTTTTTTTTTTTTAAATGTAAAATGATGCGGACAATAAGGGAATTATACACAATACCAAGCGGTGTGGAAATAGCCTACAAGGGCAGGCTGAACTGAGGAATCACTTACTGAGCCAAACCCAACAGCATTTAAGGGGAGAACGCGGTTCCCTATAAATACACGTGGGGTGCGGGCTGCAAGGGAGGGAAGAACCATCCATCCCGAGAGCACAACAGAGAACTGTGGAGGGAACCGTTAAGAGTGGACACATTGAACTTCGCTATTAAGGGTAAGCATCACCGGTGGGATTTTCAAAAGTATTTCAGGAAGTTAAAATGCCCCATTTCTAGTGGCCTGCATTAAGGGCAAGCGGTTGAATTGTCGGCGTTTTGAAGAGCCCACCCTCAAGGGTTCAGGGAGGCAGTCGAGTGCTGCCAACACTCGCCACCCCGCGTTACGGGGGAGGAGGAAGCGCTTTGGGTCGCTGAGGTCCACAGTGCATTTATTCTACAAAATGAACCTACGACGGCATATCCCCACCCGGCCTGTCGCCTCACGTTCAACGCAACAAGGTCGGGAAACGCTCTCTTAATGATGTCGGTCTCCACTAGCCTGTGTTCTGCTTTTTTTCCTTCTTGTGGTCCTCTGAGGGACTGGATGTGGTCCCCCCCAAACACAGAAGCCTCTTCTCGTACAACTTCCACAAAGCGCTCGTCTGCCTACGAAAAGAGCTCGACAAACGTTAGGTTTTGTGAGCGTACTCATCGACCACGTCTCAACTCTCCCATCTCCTGCCCTGCCTGGGTGATGGTGTTGGGTCACAGGCTGGACTTGATGATCTCAGAGGTCTTTTCCAGCCTCAACAATTCTGTAAATTATAAATTATTATTATCTGCTTCATCCCACCTCTTGCTGAACTCCGTAAGCAATTCACAGCAGAAGCTGTTTGATGACCGATGTCCGCAGGGCAGGACACCTGATCTACCAGCCGATCCTGGTATAAACCAAATAACACTACAAATTGTCAGCTGAACACCCAAGGTTCAACTATTCTCCGTTGACTTCAAGTCAGCAAGAGTACACGACAGTAATTACTATTTGCAGCGAAAAACACTTTAATCTCGACGCTTTTGTGCCTTGGCTTTTACTTAATCTATGTATGCACTCACCCTCACAATCTCACATTTCAGCTGGCATCCCTACTTTGAAAAGCTGGCATTTTTGCAAAACATAATGAACCTACCGCTGAGAAAATAATAATTTAAATTACGTTTTTAAGCTGCCTTTAGTGCCCTTGTGCTATAACTAAATAGTTTTTAAAACACTGACATGATACTCTGGGGAAGGGAGGCATTAATTAGCAGCTACTTCTGCTAAGCCAGCTTTGAACAGCGACAGAACTGAACACGTACGGCTGCTTTCAGCAAATCAGAAACAAAACACTGAAATATTTGCAATTTCTGCCACGGCTGCTCCCAGACCCCTGTGGCACACGCAAGAGTCAAGAGGAAAGACCAAGAGCAGTTTCACTGCCAAAACGGTTTGGGAGGCAGCTTGCATCAGGTTTCTCCTTGTCTCTTGGGTTTTGTTCTTAAAAAAAAAAAGAAAAACTTTCTTTTTTACTTTCTAAAACGTCCCTCCCAAGGACAAACTGTTTCTTGCCCCACACCTGCTCTCTACGCTCTATTCAAGCTCAAGCCCTCTGCGGTACCCTGCAGTGACGTGTTGGCTTGTTTCACGTAGCTTTCTTGAAATAGGGGAGATGAAAAGCTCACAAAATTGAAACGTAACATCACCTTCAAGGCTCTGCATTCAGCTCTAAGTGTCAGTAATTTAGTTGTCAGTGTTATGAAGAAGCAGATTAATAGCCAGGTGGATTGGCACGGCAGCAGGAGGTTGGATGGAGTCGGGCTGCATTCGGAATCCTTGGTAAGAAACGAGCAAACTACATTAAAAAAAAAAAAAATCAGCAATAAACACAGGGCTAAGAGGATGCAAAATTCACCTTCCCTCTAGGCGAAAGCTCCAACCCGGGAGCTTACAGGTGCAACAACCACCACACGTACCTTAAAACCTAAATGCAGAAATAGGTGCCCCAAGTGGGATATCTGGCTCTGCTCTCACTCCGGGCTGCACATCGCTCAGCCCGTAACACAGTCTCTTGTAAGACTCCCCACGCACACTACGGCAAAACGAGGAGGTCGTGGGCGCCGACCTGCGTCAGCCTTTACTTCCCACCCACCACCGCTGACCCACCCAGAACCGCAGCACAAGGACTCAACGGTCAACCCAACAAAAAGCTGCTGCCTCCCAAAAACTATTCCGACTGCTCTGTCGCCAAAATTGGGAAACGTTTCCAGGGCTCTCCCCTGCTCCTCGTTTCTCTTTTTCCCGGTTGGACAATCACAGGTGGCCGACAGCTCTGTCCTGCCTCTGGCTCAATAGAAGCCCTGTTGGAAAGCATCAAGAGCTCTTGTGTTCCCTCAGCCCCGCAGCCCAGCCCCAGCCAAGCAGACACCGCACCGCGCCAACACAAACACGGGGGACTTGGCGCAAGGGGAGGGGGGGCAGCTTCTGGAGACAGCCCTCCAGTCTAAACTTCTTAAGGAGTCCGTATAAACACGCTTTTGTGAAAAAAAAAGGTGCTGCTCCGTCTAAAAACCACGATTCAGCGGGAAAACACTGCCACCTTTCACCCTCGCTGTTGGTTTAAGGTGGGCTCAGCTCAATGACTGTGCAAGACCTGCGTCACAGCTACCTGCCGCTCGCCTTTTTTTTTTTTTGGTTCATCCAAAGGCGCAAACCGCTCGCGGTCGCGCCGCACGCCGGCTGGTTTATTGGAAGGGAAACAAAAAAAGCAAAGAAGGATGCTTTGCCCGCAGCACGCTGCCCTTCGCCTGCCTCCACCAAACCCGAGCTACAGCGGGGGGAAACAGATTGCAAGTTTCCTACCTGTGCAGCTCCAGGGTTTTTGCTGTCATACTGGGGTTAAAATGTGTTGCAGAACACCTACGGATACCTGTCAGACAGCACTCACACGCTTTCCCACTAGATAAAAGCTTTGGTAGAGAAGGACTCTGCTTTTCTAGCTCCTCAAAGCATCTCTTGGTACTCAGTATCCTCAACCTTAGTGCTGTGGACCCAACCCTCGTAGCACGGGGCGTAAATCCCAGCTCAGTGAGACTTCTGTGGGGAGATGGAGTCCCCGGTACAGACCAAGTCCTGCACCCAAAACACACCAGGAAAAATCAGGGAAAATTTCCCCTTCTGCTCCTAATGCTACTGAGCTATCTGTAACACTTACCTGCTTTTTTTCTCTTTTTTTCCATTTATTCCACTAGCCGGAGTTCCCGCTTGCCTAACCAGCATTAATCAAAATCAAGTGAAAGCAATCGAGTATCGCACATTTTCTTCTCGTCGTATACGACGCTTCCCAGGAGACTCGTTGATCTGTACCGTATTATCACACCACTGCGCACGACATACATGAAAAGGGCTACAGAAAATCTAAAAATGTCGTAAAACTGAGAGAAGATTTGAATATATTATATATATATATATTTACACAAGTGGCTTCAGGACTTGCCACCCGTCCCTCCGGTAAAGCCGGGTGCTTGGTCACATCCGGGGGGAAGCCATGTCCCCGCCAGGGCTGGCAGGGAAGGGGGAGAGCCATCCAAAAGGACATTCTTCTCTCGCTGCACATCTTCTGCATGTTAAAGTATTTATGGCCTCGACATACTTGGCATACAAAAAAATACTACACATTAGAAGAATGCTGGAAAAAAGCAACACGGCAGCGCTGTGTGCGTTTCGAGGGGCAGATGTTATTGGTACAGTTGCTGGGTGCAAGAACCGTTCTGGTCTCAGCTCTTAAAGGCTGTTAAACACAGACGGCACAGAGCAGCGTTGAGATTTTTCTTATTAAGCGCTAGGAGTGAGGCAGCATTTATGTAAAAACACTAACCCAATTCGGAATCAAATCAAATATTCAAGCGGCGCACACTGCTCAGGTTTCACAGCCAGATGAATTATTCACACAGCAGAAGTTTGTGGCTAATCAGCTCACCCCAGATTTTGAAAAACAACAATAACAACTAGTCTTGTGCAGTTACAAGGAAAAATACTATTTGTTCAACTGAATACCAGGATGAAAACATAGGAATGTTTAATATCCTCTTCCAAACTATGGACACAACTTAGGAACAAGAAGCTAAGATAATACCCAACATCAAGCTGACTGGAAAAAATATCTCATTTCCTTAACTAAAGAGAGTTCCTCCTGTAGCTAAACAACCCATTTTAAACACATCTAGCACACTCAGTTTAATCCGAGTAACAAAAACTTTGCCATTTTGACACTATGCTAAGTCCCCTGGTCAAAAGCCAGGTACAACGGACCATCCTGCAACGTAAAGGGAAAATAAGAAATCAGAATATGAAGAAGGGATCACGGTCTCTAAGTGGCCTCTTAATATGGTAAAAGGCGAAATAAATAAAAAGGGAGAATAGAGGATCTTTTGCTGCTCAACACCTTTGGTAGAGCCACTGAAATAACGAATATTCTGTTGAATTTGCACAGAAGAAAATGCCAGCACATTACTAGGTCACCGAGCAGGACTAAAATTAAGCTTTATCGCCTCCTCTATAAACATAAGCAAGAAAATTCCTTTATGCTGAAAATCCTCAGGCTTGGTTTTAATCCAGATGTTGAGTTTCTCGTTTCCCCTTTCAGAAGGTCTAAGAAAAAAAAATAAATCAATGGAGCCTCTTAAGAGTTGGATGAAAGCTGAAAGCAAAAAAAAACAAACCTCGATTTAATGTGGAAAAACGTGTGTCTCTTTTTTTGTTCTTGGAAAACCTTTGGAGGCTCGTTTCAGCGGCGAACTGCTGGGCAAACCTGGTGCCCAGAATGCTTTGTCCTTAGAGAAGGAACTGCGGTTTCAAAATACCGGTTATTAAGAACTGAAAAGCAAGCACGGAACACGCTCCGTGCAGTCAAGCACCTCCCCGAGAGCAGAATCTCTCTGTAGGAATATTTGCTGAGCCCAAGTTCTGGCTTTGTGGGAACCGCAGGGGCTGCGCTGGCGACACGGCGAGAGGGGCTCGTGCGGAAGGAGCCCCGAGTGACACGCTGTGGTGGTGTGGCCCTGACTGGAGGCCAGGAGCTCACCAGAGCTCTATCACTGCACTTTTTGAGACGGACAGCGGAGAGGGAGGCCCGTGGGTTAAGATAAAAGCAGTTTGATACAGCAAAAGCAAAGACGGCACGCAGAAGCACAGCCAAACCAAGATTATTCTCTACTTTCCATCGGCGGGCGATGTCCGGCCGCTTTCCCAGCACGCAGGGCTCCAGCACGCGCAGCGGTTGCTCCGGAGGACAAACACAAGTAGTGAATGTCCCCAGACTTCCCTCTGCCTTCTCGCTTTTATAACTGAGCTGACGCCATACGGCATGGAATAGCCCTCTGGGCAGTCTGCACCAGCTGGCCTGGCTGGGTCCCCTCCCAAGATGTTGCCCATCCCCAGCCTGCTGTTGGGGGAACGCTGGGAAACCACAGCCCGGGTGCTGTGTGAGCACTGCTCGGCAGTAGCCAAAACCCTGGGGTGCTACCAACACCCTTCGAGCCACCACTCCAAAAACACGGCACCGAGAGAGCTGCTGCGGGAGGATGAACTCCACCTCGGCCTGAGCCAGTACACACACGCAGGGTTGGTGGCTCCCGCAGTCAAACCTGCTGTCTGCACAGCTCCTGGAGTCATGGGATGACGTGAGAGCCACAGGTTCCTCTGGAAAGTGGAAAGGAAAATAAAAAAAGCCGGGAGAGTTGACAGCCTTCAAAGAAGGAAAACTAAGAACTTCAGCGCTGAATACTCCAAAACTACAAAGCAAACAAAACGATCCCCAAATACGAACATCTCATGAATCACAAAACTGATTTATCTTACTCTGACTGGAAATCACAGAATGTTCAGGCTTAGCAGGGACCTTGAAAGCTCATCCCATCCCAGTCCCCTGCAAAGCAGGATTACCTAGAGAAGACCCAGTAGCACTGCTCTCCCGGTTGGCTCATCCACCATTTGCATCAAGAAGTTCTCATCGACGTGCTGGAGGAACCTCCTGGGCTGTGGCTGGCTGTGCCGACCTTCCAGCAAACACCGGGGTATGGACCCCCGCACTGCATCACCCCCGCGAGCCCGGCCCTTCATCCTCACCCGCAAACTCTCAACTCGCTCCTCATCCTGCCCTGGCCAGAACTCAAGACGTTCCAGTTGCTCTCTCGCGTA
The DNA here is from genome assembly GCA_020746105.1 of Trogon surrucura. NCBI lineage: Eukaryota > Metazoa > Chordata > Aves > Trogoniformes > Trogonidae > Trogon > Trogon surrucura. The sequence goes on along the minus strand of CM036620.1, from coordinate 1,108,105 downwards.
CAGAGCGACTCTCCCACCTCGCCTTGCTGGGCTGTCTCTCCTAAACAGCACCGAGCCATCCGTGGCCACGTTCCCGTCACGTGCGCTGTCCTACCCTGGCTCTGTCATTGCCCCCACAACGTGACCCCAAACAGATTTCTAACTGCTCCTGCGAGACCCACCTGATGACTGGCAGAGCTTCAGTTCTTCCGTTCTCTACCCTTCCCGCACCCCACTACTCCACGCGGGCTCTATGTTTGGCATCTAGCTCAATGTTTGGTCCTACGTCTTTGCGCAAAACAACCCGGTGGTAAAATCCCTCCGAGGAAAAGCAGTCAGTCCTATCAGCCATCCAGGCAGGTATAAAACCAGAAAGCCACATGACAGCATGAGATGCGTGAGGTTAGAAAGTTAATTTACTGTGGCGTGGTTGCTGCTTTATAAAAAAGAAAGACGAAGTAATTTAATCAAGTTACCAGCCAAGATGCACAAAGGGTCTAGGAAAACCGAGTGTCAGTTTTAACACCGAAGCAAAAGCAACTATTTCACCTCATTCCCAGCAACAGCAGCGCTGCAGCTTTAGCCGGCATTTCAAGAAACTCCCGATGAACTACGAGGTCCGGAGCCCGAGTTTTTCTTTCCCTATCTCTTTTCTTTCAGAGCCTGACTCAGCGATGATTACGTAGAAATGGCTACGAAGACAGCGAGTTCCTACAACAAACCCACCTCGTCTGCTTTCTCCTTGTCCCTTTTGCCTCGATAACCCTGCAAGATGTTTTCCGTCCTCTCTCGTTTCTCGCCCCCTTGGCAAACCTCAGGCCAGGCAGCTCCGAGGTCAAATTCCAGATACGAGTAAGTACAGCCCTGAATAAACAAGGGACATCAAAAAAAGGCGTTGCTGAATATGGCTTCTGTACCTCTACCCTGCAAAACGCAGTTTCCAATTCAGCGCAAACTCCGCCGTCAATAAGAACTTTGAGAGAGGTTTCAAGGACTACGTTTTGGGAACATTGGCTATTTGAGTATCTATTTACTTTCTGTTCCTGAGACACACACTTCACCACGTGCGATATGCGAAGGCAGAAGGTGAATGAGAGCCCGATTCATGCGCGCTCTGTGCGTTATCAAGGGTCCACAGAAGTTATACAACCTGGGTTTTATTACCAAAGCTATAAACCAGGAGTTGTACTTAATATAAGCTTGGGCTATTTTATAAACTGCTAGCTCTGAGGCTCCAGGAATAAAATAAAAACAAAACAAACAAAAAAAAAACCCAAACCACCCCAAATGCTGCTTTAGTAACAAAAAACCAGAAAAGTCATTATTGTCAAACTGCCTTAAAAGTACTGTTTTGTGAAAATGCATAGCCAGGACTAAAGGGTTTGAGTCAACCCCATCTACAGCCCCGATCCCCAGGGCAGCACCCAGTCGGCCGTGATTTGCTTCAGACCATTTTAAATGACCTACGCTAAGGACACGATCGTTTAGCGGAGCTCAGACCCGCTCACCGAGAGCTCCCCACCTCGGCCCAAGCACACTTGTCTTCTACACCCCAACTAGACGGGCTCCTTCTCCAGCTTGGGGCACGTCTTCACTCACGGAACACAAGGTAGCGCTGAAGCAGCCGTACCTAGGGCAAAGGATGCATCCTGCACCACCCTTCATCACTCACCCTCGTTTTGCAGCCACGTGCCACCCACATCACCAACGCTGGCAGAAGTTTGTTTCCTCGCAGCGATGCTCAGAGACGAGGCAAGGGTTACTGAATTTCCCTGTGTTGCTATTCCTGAAATGGGTTCACTGAGAAAAGCAAATGCCCGGATGAGGACGCTCCATAGGAGGGAATTTTCGAATCGGATTCCAAAGCCAGCGCTAGTACCACCCACTGCACAGCACAGGAACACTGGTGTGAGTGTGCTCCCCGCACCAGGGCAAAGGCAGCACCTTAGCAAAGCTGATTTTCCATGAAGATGAGCTCTAGAAGGGCTGTAAAACCCACAACTGTTCTGTGGGGACACGCTCTTGGAATATAAACTCGAACCTGCCCAAACCCGTGCGCGAGAGACGTTTATTTTCACGTATCACAGCCGTAAACAAGCATCCCTTTCACAGCTTAACCACTTTCTCGTCTCTGTAAGCTCCACCACCGGTGAAACGAAGAGGAAGCACAGAAAGGTGGCAAGAACGCAGCCACTCTGCTTTATAAGACACAACACCTCCAGCTGGGGCCGCGTGGACTTAAAATACACTACTTTACACAGCTCTCCTTGCCCTTCAATATGCCACACAAAGAATATTTTAAAATAAACTAAAAGCAGATACCCCCGGAACTGGGTGGGAAGACTTAGCCACCAAGGGTTTCAAGGGAAATTCAAGTACCAGAAAAAGCTGCTCAGCAGGTTTGTACTTTAAATACCTTATTTTCTAATAAAGCAAAGGATGCAAAAAGTTCTCTCGGTGACAGAGATCCAGGAAATGCGTCCGTGGGGACGCAACGCTGACTTACAGTGTGCAAAACACAACCAATCCCAGGACCTTCACAACAGGTACAGGGATCTTAAAACAAAACCAGGCTGGGACAGTCTGCTAGATTTAACACAGACACACAACTAGTATTTTTTGACAGAAGGTTTGGACTTGCGCTACCTCGATTTGGTTCTGCTGCTCGATGGACTACTCTGAAGCCAACCGCACAATAAAGCGTTCGTACACATTTCACCTGGCTAATAATGTGCAAAAAAAATCACCAATCTTTAAAAGGATGTGCTGTTAAGTAAGCAAAAACCTCATTTTCCCAACAAAAATATCTACCAACGCTATTAAACCAGACATCCTGAGTTAAGCTGGCTGTTATTAAGTGAGCAGAAAAGGTTGCCCCCCCTTTTTTCTTTCCAATCAAGCATCACTTGCACCACAGCATAAATGAAGAAGGAACTTAAAGCATTTAATCTTTGGACAGCTTATACAGGAGACTGTCAAGCTCCTTTGACAAAAAAAAAACAACCCCACACCAAAACTTCAAACAATTCCGCGCACAGACCCCTCGACTAAACCCAACGTCCGTATGACGGCGGTGTGGCAGATAAAGCCTGGCTGGGGCCCTGGAGGAACCAGATCAGTTCTGGCAGCCCCGGGTTTTGTCAGGGATCACGAGCCCTGGGTTTAAGCAGGGAATTACTGTAATCAGAGCGACGCGGGGGAAACCCGAGCTACTTCAAAGGTGGACTTGAAAGACATTGCTGGAGTCTGCTCACAGTCCCAGTTCTTGCTCTTTCCTGAAAAGTCACGCTTGGGGGAGGTGACGGCAGAGGAGAAGAAAATAAAATCACCAATTTGTCCAGGAGCCCTTTACTCAGAAGGGTTTTTCTTGGTCCTGACTCACACTCCAATGCCCAGGAGACCCGTAACCCCTTCGCCGACGTTCCCAGCACTCTCGGACAGGGCAGGAGTTGGTTGATGAGTCGGCTAGTCCGAGAGACAGGGACCACAAGGTACTTCACCTTTTCATTTCTTTAACTGGATCAGGTCGTTGCATTCCCCAGTTCTTCCTGAAGTGGGATTCTTCCCAGCAGCTTTCTGCAGACAGGGCTGCAGGGGAAGAACAGCCCTAGCTGTTCTAGGAATCCAGGGATTCCTTCAGGTCACTGAGACCGCCAAGCCTTATGCTTTCGTGTTCCATTAAAAAAAAAAAAGTACATGGCATCTTTTTCCCGTTTGGAAAACCTGTTACCAAAACCGATCGCGCGTTTCCGTGCTACGGAAGATGTTTGTGCAGCTCCTTACATTTTGGCCTGATTTGGTCTGCATTAAGCCCATAGCAACACTACTGTATATCTGTTCATTTTTTTCCTATGACCACGCAATCCTTGGAACAAAGGGAGAGGGAGCTGCAGTCCATCGGAACATTATCCTTTCAGAGGAGGCCCTAATCGTTCAGTCAGCCCTGAAAACATAAAGCATAAAACCAAGTGGAAACTCTGAGCACAACCCTTTTTTGCTACTTCCTACTCCATACACTAAGTATGGAGGTTTTGCCCTTCCACCATCCTTGAACAGGCAGCCAGATGTCAGTATGATTTCCCAAACTATCAAGGTGAAGCAAAGAAATTCTCTCTGCACCTCTAAAGGGAGGTTTTGGTGGGAACAGGCAGTTTGTTCTCAACATGCAAGGTGCGGGGAGAGAAAGAGAGGCAAGGGCTAAGACATGAGGCTAATCTACCATTAGCACCGTTAGGAAAACTTATAAATGGAAATAAACGGCGCTAGAACAACTATCTGCAAGAAATCTGACTACACTACACAGAGTAAGGATGAAGCACCCGCTTGTGGAGTTACAACTTCAAGCAGAAGCGAATTAGACACATAAAATAATGTCTAGATTAGATTATATAACACTACATTAACATTTGACTTCCATCACCATCACCTCCCTGCTCCTTTTCCCTTTTTCCCCCTGTGTTTTTTGCACTCCCAGGAGCATCTGTCTCCAAAACACTCTTCTAATACACCAAGGTAAAACATCACCAGCTCCTAGAAGGCTGTTTCTCCATTTAGCAACACCGTTTTGCCAGCTTGGGGGAAGCCACGTTGAAACAAGACATTGCTACCAACTCACCAACGAGAAACAAGTCTTACTACTTCGGTCTTGACGGAACGACGGTAATAAAAAAGTATCTGAAACAAATCAAAACCCCCTGAAACTGCTGAGATCCTGGTATGCACTTAAGCACATGCCTGAACTTAGGCATACTTTAAAGGCTTTTCCTGAGCCAAGGCTTAAGTCTTCGTGCAAGTATCTCTAGTCTGAGATACTCCAGCCTGTGTTTCCAACACCAAAGGGAAGCAACTGTGCCCATCTCTGTCCAGCCATCCAGATACCTGAGATAACTCTATAACCACTGAATAAAAGACATTAAAAGGAAAAGCAGGAAGGAGGCTGAGCGAGACAGTGCTATAGTGACAACAAATATTGCTATTTTGATCAAAACCACAGCAAAAGTCCACAGCAGAAACCTGCAGAAGCACCAGCTTTCCGAGACATGGCAATGAAACCGAGAGGCAGCTTCTACGGGACTAATGAAGTGTTCTTTCCCTCTGACAAGTGCTTGGGATTCTCTAAACAGAGCTATTTTCAAGTGATACTAAGCAGACGTGAAGGTAGGAATTTGCAAAACCGACGGCATGCAGATGACTCTGCCTGCCAAAGCAGATACGCCAACTATTTCGAAACAAAAGCGTTCACATACTTTGGGTTTTAAACGTAAGTTTGGATTCAGTGGGGAGACCACGGGTAAAATCCTGCTTTACCAGCACAAACGTCAATTACTCCATATATTTACAAACAGGCAATGAAAACTTAGCACCTTGACATTTCTCAAAACCGTGCACCCAGCGCCCAGAGCAAACAGCAAACAAGGTGCAAATCAGTCGCGTCTATGAAGTACACGGCAGCACAGTCTGGCCCCGCTATCAGCAGGTGTCCTGGGAGCCACGATTAAAAATCTCCTTACACACAAACCAAGCTTTGCCAGGTCTTTCACCGAACCTGTGGCAAGCCAAGTGTTTGTTTCTGTTATTTCTGACACCCAACTTGTTTTACAAGCTATACACTGCGTGAATTGCTACCACGGCGATTCCCTGCACTTGGAGAGTCACTAAATTCCTTTGAAGTCAAAAATAAATCCTTCCAACAAACACACGGCCCTAGAATTTCTCACTCTTGTTGCAGTTTCTGTTAAGCCACACGACCTCACTCTTCACATCTTCAGGATACACAGAGGATCAAACATGCTACCTTAGCTGAGACACGCACGGCACGGCGACAGAGAAGGCAGAAATGGTATCGTCGAGTTACTCCTGCTAACCTTGGAGCTGGCAGGAAGAGAAAAACAAAATAAAACCCGCAATCCCATCGGTCTTTAGGGTTGGTTATTGATGTATTTCGCACTCACACAGAGCTCTGAACGGCCGTGACAACAGCTAGGTGAGCTGAGCAAGCCAAAGTGCACGATGAGCTGAGAAATCTGTTCCTCCCTTAGGATCCCCCTCGGCATCTGCTGCCGCCTGACCCACGTGGAGGCTCGTGCAGGCAGCAACTACTTGGTCTCAGCGAGCTGAAAACACAACACGAGCAGCTTGTCGACCACATGGCAAGCTCTGCCAAAGCTGCTCTGCCCTCCCTAACCTAATCCCTTTTAATCCAATTCATTGTCTTAACGAACTGTCTCACTTAACACAAGAACTTCATTCAGGATTACTGCTACAAGGCAGCTCTCGAGCCGAGGGTCTCCCTCGTCGCAAGGACTCCATCCAGTCAGGCAGGTGGCTGCACGGTGCTTGTAAATACAGCACACTGCCTAAAAAAACCCCATAAAGCGCAAATTAAGCACACCAAACCGACACTAGTTGATCACCTGAGGTATAAATACCACCTTAAGGAAGAAAAGTGACAGCGTTCTGGTGGCGAGTCAGGAGTTTGAGCCATCCAGGCAATTATCTGTGAGGCACGCTGCAGCGGCGGCGAGGTTCTCCAGCCAGTACTTATCACAAAACGGAGCCAAAGAATTAACGTACAGCATGTGATGGGAAGAGGGAAACCTATTTCCAAGACTGCTTCATACGACTCCTCTCCTGAACAGCAGCAGAGTAACCACTACATTAATCTTCCTGGATGTCGCAGCCGTGTTCCACCAGCACCGCTTTGGCTGCTTAAGGAGCACAAGGTGAGTATTGTTTGCTTTCTTTACCGCATGACTGCATTAACGAACGGTATGCGCGCTCCATATACGCCCGGACTTTCAATACGGGATTTGTGTACCACGCCGGTCATTGCATGTGCTGAAGCCACAGCAAAAAACCACGTGTCTCCAATTAACGCGGCGCAGAGCTGAGGACGAACCCGTCACAGGTGTGAATCACTCAGTTCTCACAGGACACCTTCTGATGAAACAAAACTGCACGTAAGAAAACAAAAAAAACACCCCACGCTTATTTCAAAATTAAACCTTTGACACTTGAATCTGCTGCTATTTTTGGAGTACAGGGCAGCCTATGATTTTGCTACACCAGTAGTACACAGTGACGAGTTGGACGCTGAATTCTATGTTCACTCACCAGAAAGTCATCCTGAAAGTCTTACAATTACTTCACTATTAATTTTTGTATTTGTAACACCTCAGAAAATGAACAACGTGTAGGTTTGATCACTTTCTCTCATACCAGTGACCTGAAGGACTTTGCTCTCCAAACTCAGAGAAATGATCCCAGAATAAAGCAGTAGGATTGCACACATCAACACATCCCGAGGCTGTTTTTTAAGGGATTCAAGAAAAGAAACTCTTCACATCAACAACGTGCGGTTAAAAGCGGCAAAAGCCATCCAAGAAGACGTGGTAAAACCCCGCGAAACAAGCCTTACCAGCCCATCGCAATTGCTAATAGCAACGGCAGCCCCGGGAATGTCGGTGATGTCTCCCACGTAGGCGCAGTTGGTCCTCAGGGGCTCTCTCTTCCACAACCTCTCTGTGGCAGATCTGCTCCGGCTCGCGTTCCCGGCATCGCTGCCCGTGCCCACCCAGTCTTCGTACCACTCCACGACGGCCTCGGGAGCCACTAAACGAGTGTTGGGTTTCAGCCGGAGATGGAACTCCCTTCCAAAGGCAGTGACGTTAAAATAGAGCTCTTTGGGGCTTTGGGATACCTCCCGCGTCGATCTTCTTTGGTGACTTGCAGAGAGGATGTTGGAGTTGTAGCTTCCGTCTGCATTGGTACTAATCGGAATCACTAACCCATACGGCCTCGGTCTGCTTTTTCGTAATTCTGCCAAGAGAAATACGCAAAACCAAACTCAAATTAGAACAAAAGCATGGAACGAGCCCGAAGACCAGACGTGCGCGTCCCCAGGGCAGCCGTGAGGAGGCAGCGGGACGCTGCCTTGGCTCTTGGTGGCTACGCTCATTTACTCCACGACACAGCACAAACACCATGTGTTCAGGGCACCTCCTCTTCCAAAACTGTCAGGGTAGGATTCCTTTCAGAGTCGTGCAATCGTTTGGGTTGGAAAAGACCTTCGAGATGATCAAGCCCAACCATTAACCTAGCAATGCCAGGTCCGCCCCCAAACCATGTCCCTAAGCACCACAGAGCCAGCTCTGCACCGCTCCATCGACAAGTTCGGATGAAGAACAGTCAAATCCTGGGTGGTTTTTAAAAGGACGGGGGACAGTGCCACTTACCATACCCATGCACCCCAAATTATCTACTAGGTAGCTCGTCTGGATGTAAGGATCTGAAACATCCATTTAAATTCCTCTCGGGAAGTTCCCTGGCAGGAAGGTTTGTTTAACAGCCCCAGGGGAGGCGAAAGCTCTCGTGAGAAACACCACCCAAGTCCTTCGCGCACCCTGAACAGAACTGCTTGCTTCTGTGTCAAGACCTCCAGGAAGGTTTTGAAAACCAAGAGCCATGCCCTGCTGTAACTGCAATTTGCATACCTATCTCTGCCAGTCTTTGAAACCTGCAACAGGGAAAAGAATCTGGTGGGTATCACATCCCGCTGACAAATTAAACGACGTCAGGAATAACTCTTCCCTCTGCAGACCTCCTTGAACAAATCCCCTTACCCAGCACAACTTGCTATTGCCTTTCTTCTTAGTGTCACTCGAGTAAGAGAGTTCAGAACCAACAGAGAAGCTAATTATAGGGAAGAAACCACCTACCCAACAAATAAAGCCACAAACCAACACAGAATTTGATAAATTTGCACTGAATTCCCGCATTTTACTGCAACACAGAGACTCTATGAAAGCAGCAAACCCATGCTTCTGCTGCTGGCCCTCAAGGAAATCCTCATGTAGCTCTACAGGAGAAAAGGAAGAGAATCTTGTCTGCTGTTCTGAGACAGATCTTCTCCCAAAAATCCTTACTCACACTTGCAGCCCTGCCTCAGGAGACGCACACGCGTGTTTCCCTCTGTCTAACAAAGTAATTTCACACCACTGCAAGACTAAGTCCTTCAAATGAGCTGATCTTGTCTGTGAGACCTGCGTGATTTGGAAGTAATCGGGATATTTGGTGTCCGTTTTTCATCCTGTAAAAGGAGAAGAGACACTCCTGGACCAGGTCAAGCTGCTGCTACAAACCAGACCAAAGCCTAAGACTTATGGCCTGTGTATTAGACTACGCGAGAGTTAAAAAGAAACTCAGCACAGAAATAATTATTCCCTAGCTCATCTCTTCCCAAGAGAACTGGCTAAAGCAATGTTAGAGTGATATTTCTGACACTTGTCATTTAAAGAACTCCACAACTGGGTAGCTCAGATTCTACCACTAAGCGCCACTGAGAATTCCTCAAATAAATACACTTAATTAAATGAGCTAAATTTACCCGCTCCCACTGTGAATCACACTTGAACCAAGAATTAATAGCGAAAAAGCTCAGTAACTAGTTCCTTTCTCCTCGTGGCAGAGGCTGCTTATTTTAAGAGATTCGTGCACTCAAGGAATAACTGGAGTAGGGAAATGTTCCTAATGGCGACGTATAGCTGCTTTTTCTCCAATTTTCTTTTATGCCAGTTGCTGAGGGATTTCACAAAAAAGCCACGTACGGTACTAGGAGGATGCACACAGACAAATTCTTGCACTATAACTATCTTGACCTAAAACACAAATACTGCACCCTGGGCAAGTGAAAACCTCTACCGTTTTCACATCCCTTGTCCTGAGAGCCAGCTCGACGTCCCCCAGCTAGCAGCCACCACACCCTCCAGGATCAGGTTCTATAACTGGTACCCTAATTAGGACGTTATCCCTAGGACAATTCCCACCTAAAACACTGGGAATTCTGAGTCCAGACTGCTCATCTCTCTCCTTAGAGAAGGGACCAAATTAAAACCCTAAACTCATTTTTATTAATTAGACACCAGGCCACCAACGGGAGGCGGAGCTGCTGGGCTACGCACATCCAGACTGGGTCAGAGTGAGAACTCAGATCCCTGCGCTTCAGCAGTGAGCTTTAATTCACAGGCTGACATTCCTCCTCTTACCTTGCTGAGGTTCTTTGTGCATTTTTTTTTTTCCTTTCCTTTTTAAAATTTTTTTAACAGCAGGATGCTCAGCGCCAGAGAACACAGCCTGAGCAACTGCTTTGCACATCTTGCAGCAGTATTCCCTGGTTTCTACTCGTAGCGGGGACAAAAAAAAAAGGTTATTTCGCCAATCGCAAGAACAGCCAACTAGCCACAAGGAGGTAGGAACAAAGGGTGGAAAATAAGAACCGTCAAGTTTTTGAGTCAGCAAAAGCCTTTTCCAGAGTCCCTAAATGCTGAGCTAGAGGAGGAAATGCCTTTTGTTCAAAGGCAGTTGAAATGCAATGTGACATGACTGAGTACTGAAGACATCTGAACTCCTCCACGGACTTGTATTACCCTTTTTCCACAGACTGCATGGTCTTGGGAAACGCTATTCCAGCTGTAGGTGTTCCCTTTCCTAAGCTGAAATTTCAGAGCCGATCTGTTCCGCTAACTCACAGCTTGCAGGAACGATCGGAGAAGAAACACAGAGCAAGAGAAAAAGCACTAAACTTCAAATTTTTCTTTTTTTTTTTTTTTAAATCTGGCTTTCAACCGCTGCTCCAGTTGCACAATGTTTAAGTTGAAAGGAAGCACTTGAGAAAGCACATCCCATTCTTTCATGGCGTGCCAAAACATAATTAGCTAGGGAATGCCTCTGAAGAGGGCTGGCCTTACGGCTTTTTTTCCCTCAAATACACACGAAACTGAAGAATTAACACCCCTGCCTCGCAGCAGCTGTCTTCGCACTTCACAACTGTGGACACGGGAGGTTCAAGAGCCCTCAACTTTTTCTTTTTTTTTTTTTTTTTTACCACCTGCATTTGTAAGAGCATTATGTTCTTAGGCTTAAGATTTTGTGAAATACGCCGATCAAAACTGGTTCATGTAGTTGTCCACAGCACAAGTCCCGACGCACAAACATCCACTTCAGAAAGAGGATTTCAAAAGCACAGTCTAAATTGACAGCAACGGAAAAAGAAGAATTTCTGAGAGTTCGAGACAAATTATTTCCATGTCTAAACCAAGCTACCCAAGCCTGAAGACATTATATTTGGTCTTCTTTAAAGAAGTATTTCAGCCTGACTTAGTGTTCTTTATTCTGACTATTTTTTTGCTCACGCTGCCTGTAAATCCTTTTCCCAGCCTTCGGTGCTGCTGCCAGAGAACCTGCTTCTGTGACTAAATTATTTTTTTGATCGGAGGAGCTCCTTCGCCTACCACTGTGACCTCTGACATCAAATCCGCTGAGTGGAAGCGTTGGTGGCACCGTCTTTCCCCAAACGTTTTCCAAGCCACGGCAGCGAGATGCGGATGAATTAGCACCTCCGGACTTGCGACGTCACGAGTGACAACAGCACGACTCCCTCCTGAGAGTTCCCAGGCACTTGCAGTACATTATGCATTAGCGCAGTTAATTAAGCTTGGGTAACTATCTCTGGAACACGCAACCCTAATGATATTTAAAAAAACCCCAACCCATAACATCCTCTACGCTTTAATTTGTCCTGAGGGACTAGGAGAAAAGACTAGCTGCTGACAGCAGCCAGCCCTTGGCCAAATCAAAATATACGGCACAGATGCAAAGTGACACTTGACAGGGACTTAAAAGTAGGACAGTCCATTTGGAGGCAGTCCTAATGCAGGTTTTACTGCCATCATTAAAAGTCTAGACCGAGTAAGCCACGCTTTTTGAATGGGAATTTAGAGGATCAAACATTACTCCAAGCATTAACGGTTTAAAAACGTAAAGCACAGGACAAATCCCAACGACTGGAAGCGTTAAGTAGCCGGCAGCGTGAGAGAAAGGGAAGAGTTAAGTGAAGGAGAAGTTATTTTCCAGATTATGGAATTCTGTCTGATGCGCTGCACAATTTAAAAGACGCATTCCTGTATAGCTTACGGTTTCTGAAATTCAAATACAACCCATTTCTCATGGAAACGACTCGAAATAAAACACAGGATCAGCATACCACTGGAAAAAAAGGCCTCTCGCCAGTCAGGTTTAAATGTACCCAACTGCCTCAGCTCCCGTTATTTCCTGATCACAGTGGAAATCAACCTAAGCCCAGCAGAATGCCGAGCCAGAATTGAAACTGAGACAAGACCTCCAAAATTCAGAGAAATTCCTGGAATTCTTCTCGGAACAAAGCCTGGGATCAAAACCTGACCCAAAACCTCAGAACTGGAGGTCTAACAGCAACTGGAGATAGAACTGCCTGGGGTCGATTCCTCTCGCTGAGAAGTTAAAAGGCTCTTTTCCCAGCTGGGCAAGCTAAGGAGCGGCTAAGACGGAACGCCCTTGCGCCAACGCCTGCGGAGCGAGAACGCCAGCTGCCACACCTTTTCCACAGCCCCGTCCACCCCACATCAAATCCTAGAACCTCTCAGAATCTGTGTGGTTGGAAGAGATCTTCAAGATCACCGAATCCAGCCGGTAGCCCAGCACGGCCAGGTCAACCACTACACCGTGTCCCCAAACACGAGACCGAAACAGTCTTTAAATACCTGCAGGGATGGTGATTCCACCACTGCCCCAGGTAGCCTGTTCCAACGCCCAGCGACCCTTTCAGCCCAGAACTTCTTCCTAATACCCAGCCTAAACCTCCCCTGGCACAACCTGCAGCACACACAGCGCTGAATTAGCCGTTAAACAAACCCAGATCTTGTGAAACCGAATCATGTGCAAACGCTCCTAATTATACGAAGCCTCTTGTCTTTAGAAAAGTCAGAGAAGCTTAAATTTCAATATGAGTACCCTGTGGGCACCACCAAGCACCTTTCACCTCGGTGCCCTCACTCACCAGAAACCAACCTTGTTGCACGGCACTTTCTTGCCGAAGTGCATCAGCTGAGAACGTAACCGTGAACAACTCTCGCCAGGCGTGCGGCAAGCACACCGTGCCATCCACAGATTACGAAGAGGCCTTGGTGTTAGACAGATTCTTTCCAGCTAAAAAGAAAAGGTCGAGCGCTTCCAACAGAGAAGAAAAATGAAGAAATGGCTTGCCCCAGCCAAATGGAGAAGGCATTCTCTCCGTTCAGAAATGTCAAAATGAAGACAAAGTGTCTGGCCCAGAGCTGCTCTGCTGCACTATTCAGAGGGCTAGTTTAATCGTGCTGCAACTTTTAACTTTTGCAGTTTCGTATTTCAGAAGGGAAGCACAGACGCATCAGGAGGCAAAAATGCATTAATGGGAGGGCATGCAAATTCAAGCTGTGCCACATCACTGTGGAACTACAAATGCTCCTGGGTGGCGGTGGTGTGAGCGTACACAAGGGAATGCTTGCTGGCATACAGCTCATTCTCCCGGAAAACCTTTTATTTCCGTTTTGATAGCAGCAGCAGTAGTTAAATAGACTTACCTGTTTGGATCTGTTGCTCTTTACTGGCCTGCAGAAAAGAAAAGAAAACACAGGCACACAGTCACTACTGTAATTACTATGCAATGTGTGACACCGAATCCTCCCAGGCAGCTGAAAAATTACTTGGTCTCCCTCGCACCGCTTTTTACATTTCTGCTCTTGGTTTCCCTCCACTGAATCAACAGCCGTTCCCTCCGATGTACTAACAGAGCCCACACCAAGTTCACCACCAGCAGAGCTGCTAAGAAACCCTCGTTCCCAACAACCCGTTCCCGCATTCCGAACGACCCGTTCTACATATCGTGATGCTGCGCCAAAAACTACGTGGGGTGGCCAAGGAAATGCTGGAAGATCCCCGAGTTGTGCCGGGCAGGGATGGCAGGGTGGGCATGAGCCACGCGTGCTGACGCTTGGCCCTCCTCTCCCTGCCAGGGAGGGGAAAAGTCCCCGGGACACGCCGGCTCAGCCCCGGGCTCCGGGGCCGGGGGATGCTGCGGGATCGGCTGAAGCTGCTCCAAGCTCGGTGCCGGAGCGGGCAGAGTCGGATGCAGAATGTGCCAAGCGGCTCTGGGGAGCGGCGGCCGCAGAGCCGGGCTGGGCGCAGGGACGGGGCACGGGCAGCGCTGCTCCCCCCGCTCCGCCCCGGCCCCGGGTGCCCGGCGGCGGCTCCGGCAGCTTCCCGGGGCGGCTGCCAGAGGGACCCCGCGGGCAGGGTGGCGCAGGAAGGCGACGGGGGGAGCAGGGAGAGGCTGTCCCGTCCTCGCCCGCCCCCGGGGCACCCGCGCTCCCCCCCCCCCCCCCCCCGAGCCCCCCCGACTCACCTGCCGGCCGGCGGCAGCGCGGAGCCCCAGGAGCGCGGCTGCCACTACCCACAGGGGCAGGAGCACCATCCCGGGGGACCCGCCGCGCCGCTCGCTCGCTCCCCGCCGCGCCGCCGCCTCTTTTCTGCCGCGAAGACACCCCCCACCCCGCCCCCCCGCCCCCCCCCGGGTGGCTTCTTCCCCCCCCCCGGGGAGCCCCGGGGCGGAGGCGGCGGCGGGGCGGCGAGGGGACCGCGCCGCCTCCGCTCGCTTCTGCCGCGGCTGCTCCTCGCTCCGGCTTTTCCTGCCGCTGCTGCTGCGCCCCCCGCGCAACCTGCGCCCGTTAATAAACCCGCACCGGGGCCCCCGGGGGCGCGGCTCCGCCTTCGGCACCGCCCGACGCCGAGGGGCGGCCGGGCCCCGCCGACGGCAGCGAGCGCGGCCCGGGGAGCCGCGGGGGGACGGGATCGGGGCAGCGGGGGCTGGCTCGGGGGAGCCCGCCAGGGAAGCTCGGCAAAAGCGCCGGCTCGCCCGGGTTTCTCGCCTCGGGGCTACGGGGGGGGGGGGGGAAAAAAACCAAACCAAATGTGCATCCTGCCGGCCAGCAGCGATGCTGGCTTCTTGCGAGAAGAGCTCACCCACTGGGATGACAGTCCCGAGTTGGCGCGTTTCCCAGCGATGTGAGGCAGCACCGCAAAACCACCGAGTGTCCCGAGACTCCCACCGGACGGACGTCTCATCCTTGAGACTCCTGCAGAACGGCCATCCCATCACGAAGCCACCGAGACTCCCACTGGACGGTCATCTCATCACAAAGCCACCGAGTATCTCAAGACTCCCACCGGAAGGAACATCCTGTTGCAAAGCCACCGAGCTCCCGAGACTCCCACGGAACAGACATCCCATCACAAAGCAACTTTTCTTCCCTGACCCCAGACCACGAGCTGTCACCCGCACACATCTCCACTGCGCAAAAGGCGATGATGCTGCCTGGCCCGGACAGAATCCAAAATCCACTCACAGGGGACCCTTCCACAGGCAAAAACGTTAAAGAGCACATTCTGTAAGTTCTTCTGCCGAGATGATGCCACGCAGTTGAGGCTCTGCGATAACAGGCTGGGAACAGACACCACGAGAGGGATCCCAGAGGGGCAGCACAAAGTTTTACAACTACTTTTTAGAGATAACAAGCAGCCTGTTGCTCCTCAAAGGTTTTTAGAATCTATGTGTGAAAGCCTGACTATAATAACCAACAACCTTTTGAAAGCTGGACTGCCGGCCAGACACCATCGTATCTATGTTGAAAAGACAATACAACACCAGTTCTACTAAACCCAAGTTGCATCACAGCAGCGCTCGAGAGGAGAAGAGCTCCAGGAGACATCTCGAATATTTAAACCACAGAGCCTGTGGAGCAGTCCTGCTGTTCCAGAGAACACAGCTCCTGAACCGCATTATGTTCCCACACAAAGCAAAAAAAAAAAGAAAAAAAAAAGGAGGTTTTTTTTTTTCTGAGAAAGCAGGAATGCCCAGATCTGCATCTCTTGTTCATTCTGTCCATTACGTGACCTCAGACCTTATTTGCTGCACATTAATCAAATCCTGAGAACAGCAGCATCGATTTCCTGGGTTTCTCCATAATAGGCCGTACCTGAGTGCTTTGCAAACTGAGAACGACAGACCAGCACAGTTTCTGCTGCTAATTATAGGCACAACTCATTGTTTGATCTTACTTTCTCCGACTTTACCTAGCTAAGATGCAAGCCACGCTCTTTTCCATCTCACTCCACAATTTTACAAGCTCGCTGCCGTGGGAATACACAGGAGGAACTGGTTTAAACAATTTGCTCCCCATTTTGCAGGAAATACACTTAGGTTGTTGAACTTTTCCAAATCAGCTGGAAAACTTTCTAGACATCCAAGAAACAAAGACGCACGAAAGTCAGACCTGGAGGCTGTGGAAGAGACTCTGTTTTGTGGCCTTGGAGAGCCAAGAACCGAGGTTTGACAGAATTGTCAGAGAGCAAAGGTAAGGTGTTACAATTAGATGCCTCACCAGCCCTTTCAAATAAGAAACAAGCCTGCATACCAATAAATCAAAGCAGTATTTCACAGTTCAACTGAAGCCATTCCTCATGTCTAACAGCCGAGTTTGGACACACTATCATCAAAAAAAAGCACATTCTCTTGTGGGCATTTGCGCAGCAAGAACACTCACTTAGGAGAGTAAGCACGACACGCTGCGAGTCAAATGTGGCATTACCCGATTATAAAGGCTCTGGAACGTGGTTTCTGTGAAATCTCACATTCTTCTCGCACAGCAGAAGCGCCTGCAACACGAAACAATTCCAAAGGAAGTTTTAGCTGAAACATGAATGCAAAGTGAGAAACTTGAAAGAACATTACCTCTCTGGAAACAAGAGAAAGAAACTCAACACAAGTTTTCGCAACGT
Organism: Trogon surrucura; assembly: GCA_020746105.1. NCBI lineage: Eukaryota > Metazoa > Chordata > Aves > Trogoniformes > Trogonidae > Trogon > Trogon surrucura. The sequence goes on along the minus strand of CM036620.1, from coordinate 1,091,440 downwards.
TACTCAATCCAAGCTTTCACTTTTTTTTTTTTTTTTGAGACAACCCCCTAGAAACATTAACATCTACGAGTAATATCTACAGCCTAGACTAATCACAGTCTTCACTGCTCACGTGTGCACACACGGTTTAACAGTTGGTTTTGCATTTCCTGGTATTTAAGGACTGCTGAACTGACTAAGTCTCTGATGTAGTAGGTTCTTCACCAGTCTGCATCTCAGGACCCTTCCTAATAGTGGCCAGTCTGGAAAGCATTAATAATGCTCTTTCCGGAAGATGACAGAGATAGTCACCACGAGTTTATAGAAAACTAAGAATATTTCCTAAGCGTTGTGCAGGTGGTGGCCTGTTTTCACAGGGATTGCTGGAGCAGGAGGACGTCTTTCCTTAAGAAAAGATCCCGTGGGATGGTTCAGAAAAAGGTGCAGGACAATATCCAAGAAGCAAACTCGATGCTCTGAAAGGGAAGCCCACGCCTTCACACCCCATCACAGCCCAGCCCTTTCGGGCACGCGAAATGCAAACACTTCATAAATGAAAATGGCTACAGTTTCCCCTTCGTGGCGCATTAAAACTGGGAATATTGAACCATACGACCGTATTTGTTTTAAAGACACTATTAATCTGGCAGATCGTTAAAGGAAGAAACACTGTAAACCTATTATTTTTAACGAAGCAGCGCAAGATTTATGGGCAAGATTTAACCACGGGACACAGGAAACAGGAGAGAAAAATGTGAGACATGAAAATTACAGTTGTAAAATACGTTATGAAAAATAAAAAGTGATACAAGGAGGCAGCACTCGCACCAATTTTGTCTAATAGATACATTCCCTGAAGCGGTTTCTATTTTTAGGCGGTTAATACCGAAACGACGCGTGCCAAAATAAAATGCAATTAAACCCACCTCGAACGCTCAAAAGGAATGAATAAACAAATACCCACAAATCATTCTAAAAATAAGATCCAGTAAGAGCAAGCTTTTAAGGGCCTGCGGTACTGATAGAGAAATCAGTGGTTCTCGTGTTGCAAGAGGTTCCTGGAACCGCTGAGGCAGCGACTCTTAACGCGCCACAAATATTCCAGCAGTGTCCGAGGCCCACTTGAATGCTTGGGCTTACACTAAGCCCTCGGAAGAAAATGAGGATGCAAACCATTCTTCTCATCCAACGCGTGGGCGTGTGTGGAGCCTGTCTTAAAACCCCAGCGGATTGCCCCTGGGTGGCTTCAGTTACACCCGCGCCCCGCAGGTCCGGGAACCGCTGGGTGCTACGTTGTGTGCTGGTGTTTTTCCAGCAGTGAAAATTCCCGATTTGCGCTTCTGTACGTCGGTCCTGCCAGGCGCTGGGGAGCTGTGCAACCTCCCTGTACATACACACAGGCAGAGGATGTGCACCTGGAGATACGAGCAATTATTGGCTTCTGGGAACTCGCACTCAGAGGTCTGAAACAGGGATTAGACTTGCCAGGGATTTTACCTCCCCTTTCCCCTTTTATATTCCACGGGCTGGGTGGAACAGGACGTTCCAGGAAGAAGCACTCAGTCCGAAAATGCTGCCCGATGCTCTCTCTGAAATGGAAATCTCCTCCCAGTTAAGCAAAATGAAGCTATAACCAGTACGACCACAGAGCGGCTGTTTGTTCTGTAGCATTTATTGCAAGCAAAAGCGCGAATTTCTGGAATTGTCCAAGTCAACCGCTCCGTTGGGGCAGCCAAGGGGGCCTGAGGAGCTGGATTTCAGGAACGCCGAATTCCCAGGACTCCATAACCAATGGAGGGCACAAGTGATGGGAGGGTGACGGATGTCCCGAGATAACCGCACAAGCGCAACCATTTATTACTTCTGCAGCCAAGTACCGCCCAGGCAGCCGGCTGTCAGGACGCTGGAACTCTTACGCAAAGGCCATCAGTCACATTTCACAAACAGAGCACCCAGACCAATTCCTGGAAAGAACAGGGAATTAATTCTGAGCGTGTTAGCAGGTAAAGCTAGGCGTGTCCCAAGGAGAGAGCGGGCAGAGAAGAGGAAGGTATCAGAAGGTCTGACGTGCCCTGTAAGAATCCTTCTCTGAAAAGCAGTGCCATCCACGTTGGCCGACTCCAGAGGAAAACCACACTGGGAAAACGCTGGCATTTTAGCGTAATGGCCACCCTATCGCAGAACCGTGTCATTTAAAGTCGTCTTCTGGTCAGGAGACGAATCCTTCAAACAGCCCCCATTTCTTTGAAGAAGTCTGCGGTCAGCCAAAACGACCGTGCCGAACGCGTGGCCGACCCTCCCCTGCCAGCACCCGTCAGCAGAAAGGGTCTTGCCAGTGAAGACAACAGCTGTTTGCACCCCACCCTGCCAGCCAGCTGCTGTGCCTCCTCAGTTCCTTCAGCTTTTTACTGAGCCTCTGTGCACATCAGCGTAAGGTCTGCCTTCGGTCAGCCTACTCCAGAGCACCCGCTACCTGCCTTTAACCCGTGGCAGCCCAGGCAGGCTGGGGAGTGACACAGAGGTACCGCAAAGCCTTCTCATAAAGGCCACGTCCTCCACAGAACAGCTTGATTCATGAGGAATCCCATGAAGCTCAAAGATTAGACAGAACATAGTATGAACCCGAGCAGCACCTTAGCCTGTATTGCATAGGCACCTCCCGCTGGCCTCACTGGCTTGACACTTCTCCTTCCTAACCTGTTAACAAGGGCTTTGGTTTTAGTCACATTCTTAGGAGAAATTTTTGGCGAGGGGGACGACTGTAAATATTTTCTCCGGCACAGATTTCTTTGCTGCCAGGGATACACACACAAAATAGTTTCCATAAGGAGGGAGATTGCACACTTCAGCATTCCCTTACCTCTCACACATCATAAAAGAATCAGCTATCCTGGCCTGACTCCCTACAACCAGAGAACACAAAAGCTGCACCACAGAAATGAAAAACGAAACGTAAAAATCAATAGTATACTGCTGAAAGACTCCTCCTTAAGTGACTCAACGTCTGCTTCAGCCCCAGCTCGAGGCTGCCTGCCCCGAGGGGTTACGGTGTTATCCCCAGTGCCTCACAGAACACTCCACGTCAATCACGGCAGCGCTTTTTGTTACCTCTGTTTCCTCAATTCTATTGCACAAGGTCACTCCATGTCACAAAGACAAAACCAACAGCCCGAGGGTGGCTGCCAGCAGTGCCTTTTGTAAGCGTTTTCACGGTGCCCGCAGCTGGGACCCCAGGGACAGCGCTGTTCCCCTGAACGGTTCCAGCGGCGCCAAGGGCACGCCAGCCAGCGCCGCGTGAAGCTGCTCCTCACCGTCAGCTTGGCATTATATGGTGGCAGTGGCCAGAAAACAGCAAGTAGTTTACGCCGTTACCTTTGCATCAAACGCACCTCGCCTGACAGCTAAAGCAGCAAGGGGATGCTAGAACAGAAGAAGCTAAACCAGACTGTCAGTACGTTCCATACGCGATCAGTACTGTCCCGCGCGGGGTTGTGAGGGTCATCTACAGATCACCTGCAGCGCCTACGAGTCAAGCCCTGGCACGTCAACGCTTGAGCACACGCAGCCTTGCACATGTTATATGCTCCAGGTCCAAGACATAAAACCAGCCAAAAGAAAACTGGGCTTTATCCGTAATTTAGACCATCTAACAACGACCCTGCCACTGCCATTGCAGCTCTCTCCCAAATGAAAAGAAGATCAGAATTATTGAGGCTCCAAGTCAGTTTTAACTCTCTTCTGCTAAGTCCCCTGACAGTGAGAAGGGGCAACCCTAATTCAAGGGAAAACAAGCAGCCACCTTTTATCTCCAGGCAGACTGAGCATACAAAGGCCTGGCCTCAAGTGAATGCAGGACCACCCTGGTTTTCACTGTCAGTGCAACTCAGACACGGGTTCACTCCCTCCAGGGTGGTGGTGCTGCACATCAGATACCTGGATGTGCGTGGAAGTCACCAAATCTATACTCAGGACAAGTCAGCTTTCTCATCAGGTGCTTTAGATGCTTTTTGTTCCTCTACGGATGCAACGTCAGGACTGGGCTGAGCATTGCTTCCCCACAGCCCCATTTCTGGATGAAAGCAGCAAAACTATCTGGGCAAATAAACATACCAGAACCACGGCACAACGCGCTTTCGATGGATACCGACCCAGTCAACAGATTTCAGGTAAGAGAACGCAGCCCGGATCAAAGCAAAAAGGAGAAGAAAGTTTCCAGAGATGCTAGCACGTGTGGCCACCCCCAGCAGGCTTATCCAGGCGGATCCCTCACGTTCCCACACTTCACGGGAAGGCACACGAGCAGGCAAGTGTTACCACCTGGACTTGAATTTGCCGCGACGCTTCCAAATCACTTCCATTTCCAGAAAGGAATTAAAACAGGTGCTTTGTCTCTGCAAAGCAGCTTAAGCTAAAATCCTGATACCGCTTCCTGCTCTCACATGGGGTCATGGTCGTTAAATATTTAAGCCAAAACAACAATAACTTGCGATGAGAGAGTGGCAATGTTTAGCAGATAAACCTCTGACCCTCTGGACTCCACTTCTCTCTCTCTCTCTCTCTCTGGGGATCAGTCTGCTTTAAGAGATCAACCTAACCACAGCGACAACTCCACACTCTGTTTAAAAACCAGAAGCTTAAATGAAAATGAGAACTGAGCTTCTGACCCTACCTACGGCCGTCTTACCACGTCAAGGCTGGGGTTATTTCCAGGGCAGCATGTGAGAGCTTTCACTGCAGCTGCTTGAATAGCACTTTGCCTGTGGATTAATGGATGACTTAGGCTTCTCATTCTTACCAGCCTTTACAATTCAGGAGAACACACAGAGGATTTCTTCTGAATCGGTTCAAGTAGAAAGACAAAAGTAAGCTAACCTCCTGACCTGTAAAACAACCTTGCAGGGAAATCCATTCAGCGTGGTTGCTGACTGCTCCTGGGAAAGGGAAAAGAAAGGTTTGGCGAGAGGAAACAATGGCTTGGATACTGCTTCAGAGGGGAAACTACCACGGCAATCTGTTTCTGATGAATTGACACGGGGTAGAGGAGAGAGCAAATCCAACAGGGACCAAACAACGATGAAGCGTGTCACAAGCAAGGACTGAACAGATTTCAAGTGAAGGGCATGAGCTGTTCTTACTGGCATCTAAACCAAGTCTGTTGAGAGACGTAATGAAAAAGAAACAGACAATCCTACTCACTGACAAGGTGATGGCGGCACAATTCAACGGGCACTCGGACACAGAAAATGGCAAATAAGACCATGGCAACACGAGAACCACACGTCTGTCTCACCCAGTATCCCGCCTCTGCAAGTGCCCAATAGCCAAGGAAGACTGAAAGAACAGAGCAAGCTTTGAGAAGGTTTTCCCAGCTGCCAGGCTGAGGAAACGTTGGGCAGTGGGAAAAAGAGCAGTGACTTCTGTTTCGAATTTGTTTGGATGACACACCTTTATCCAGACTGGAACACTTAGTTTTACTGGTCCCTGGTTACAAGAAGTGTCCTACAGCATCGTATACCCAGCGACACGCAACACTTAATTTTAAAAACAAGTAAAAATGGCCAAGCATCTGAAGACTAACAAAACACTCAGGTTTGCTTATGGCCAATATAATTCTGCATGGGACAGCACACCTGCAAGGCCAGCACAATGAAGGGATATCGGTCTCTCCTGTTTCTGTCTTTATTTCACAAACAGCACTGGGACAGCAGGGAATTACCACGATGTCTGGGATACCTACTCTTCCGGAGAAGCAAATTACACACCCATCAGGGACAAAAGCCCCTCTGGATCCTCACCTCCACAACCATTCCCCCACAAAGCCCTACTCGGATCTCAAACAGATCACGAGGAAGCTCACAGCACATTTTGCAATTTCAAGCCAGCACACACCACGCTCGCTTGGTGCCCCAGGTTTGTAACTTATCGGGCTTTATCCGCATTTCTCTCCAGCACTTTCACACACGTTCTAGCCGTGTGCAGTCACGTGCAGAGTCACGCAACGTGCGGCATTTGTAGGAACTCCGACACCTGTGCTGATTGATCCGATTCAGCCAACTTCAAAGAAACATTTCAGAAGTTGTGGAGCAACGTGGACAACCATTGAGCTCACAAACAGTCTGCTGGTTTTAACAAACTTTTAGCAGTCATGAAGCCAAGATGATTACAGCATATTCCTTACCTTACAGTTTCCAACTTGAACTTGATATCTTAGTTTTCCCAGTGTTTTTCTTCAGCTTCCCTTCAACCTCCCATTCCGTGGAGCAGGTTGGGACTTCAGGACGAGTTACAGGAGGATGTCCAAAATTCAGCCATAGCATCCAGCCTAACCATCTACGGAAATTCAAAAGAAATGGAAAATATCAGTAACTGCTGCCACCCGTGCGTGTGACTCACTGCCAGGATCATTCGCCCTGCTTTCCCTTGCCAGATCCTGAACAACGCTACAACGTCCCTTTAACAAAATATACAAGTGATTTGAATTTGTCAGCTTGGATTCTTATTAGCAAAGAACTGCATCTGAAAGAAAATGATGTTTTTAAAAAACTCAGAGGAAGAAAAGGACTTAAGCCCACCACTCTTCCATATAAAATGCCTTAGGAAAACTCTTACCTAATGATTCTTCCGGAGTGCCATGTAGCATGAAACGTAATCCTCTTTCTGTTCTATTTATTTGCTATTTGCCCCCCTGCTGCTTTGCTGGAAGCGACACTTGATCTCATGGTCTTTTCACAGGTTTCACTCTAGGCTCAGCTAGAACTCCAAATTCAGCACAAGAGCAAGAGAGAATTCAATACTCTGGGCAAAGTCAGAGTGCCAGCTCACTGCTCACACCGAAACCAGAAAAAACACGGCTGCAGCGAACTAAGAAACGCCTACGGTCTATCAGCAGTTTTCTTCATTTAGGGGAAGAGTTTTTATTTTTGCGGTGTTTTTATTCATTCAAATAGAAAGAAAAGGAAGTCATAAGCCTGGGAAAAGCTTACAAAACAGATAGAAATTACAGACTTACACACAGTTACTGACACAAAAATCAGAAATTGTGTTCCCCAGCCCTTTTAGGAAGATGTTGAAAATGCTCCTGAACCCTACCAGGACTTCAGCTGATCCTTTTACCTTATTACTTACACAAACAACTGAGAGACTTCGGAGTGACAGAGCACCGCTGCCCCACCGATGCATCCTTTTTATTCCGCATCCCAGCAGAGCCTTAAGGTAAACACGAGGGGAGCAGCTGCTGGAAAGCTTTCTCGGTGCAAACAACGTGCCTTTCAGTCATCCTCAGTACTGGTAAGGCTCAAAAGATGGGTATTTCTAATTGGCCTGGGAGGAATACAGGCATAGACTCTCACCTTAATAAATATCCAAAGACTGTCAGGGGTTAGAGCTCGAGTATTTGAGCCTTATAGGTGCAAAGGTTAAGAAGCAAACACGTAGGATACTACACTAGGACTGTAAACCTTAGTACTTTTTGGTCCTTCTGAGCATTTTTTAGCTCGCTTCTCAACCCCTTTGGGCCAGCAGGAGCACGTCCTGCTAACTTCTCTTTTGGCCTTTGCAGCACAGGGACTCCTTGTCTTCCGCAAACAGTAAAAGTTCTACACACCCCAAGTTCTCCTCCTCACCCAGGAACACGCCTCCTCTTTTCAAAGCACAGGAAGGAGCGCAGAGCAGTGCTGCATCCACGTGCCTTTGGTTTCAGCTCCACGTTAAGTCGGGCTTAGCGGGAAGCCCGGCTGCAGCAACACACAGACGAGACAAATCCGTCTGAGCTGAGGTCGAGACTGCGGTGCCTCGGCTGCTCACAGCATCGCAGCCATCCCGCTGAAAAGTAGCTCGGGAATCTCTGCGCTGCCTTGCAGCCGGTTCTGTGACCGCAGCACAGGCATTCCCACCTAGACACAACAAGGGATGTCTCAGGGCAACAGCCCTCCTGCCTCACCGACTGCCCCAGGGCGCACAAGTCGCGCAAAACCGATGTGGGTTGGCACTCTCCGAGCTTCATTTGAATGCCAGGTTTTACTAAATCTGACACCTTAAAAGACAAATATAATAAAAAGTGCAGGATTTTATCTATTTTACTCACAGCTATGTCAAGCTATACATTTCATATGATTTAAACAGCAAAACCACTCATCAGCTCAGGTAATCTGAAAGGTTTTCAAGTATTAGACCAAGTTTACGGCAGAAAAGCTTTCCCAAGTTGAGACCATAACCAAATCTGAAAGAAGTATATGCAGTCTGTGGTTTAATCGTGAGTACCTTGTGCAGTTCTAGTTACTACCAACAAGTGGTGCAGGGTATTATTTCACTTTACAGAAACCAGATTCCATAAGGACACGAGAAGACAAACGTTCAAAAAAACTTCTTGCCTGCAATTGCACACACAGCCAATCTCTGTGTATCACGTGGAATCCCTGAATGTCTTAACTGATAAGCAAATACAACTTCTGCCAAGGTAAAAAAAAAAAAGGTGCACGTGCAAATTTGGCAGAAGGTGCTACTTGCCGAGCTGATCACTGAGAAGTATAAAAAGCAAACACTCCTGTGGGTACCTTAGACACTGGCTCTTGAGAACGCTGCCCAAATATTAGCCTTGAGAACCAGCTGAATAACAGATAACGACACCGTGGGTCCCACATACTCGAAGAGTACAAAATCAGCAGACAAATTTGTGCACGAGTGTTCACTCCAGTAACGAAGGACCGCTATGACCACCGTCAGGCACAGGTCAGTACCCTTCACCCAGTGCTGGCCAGATCATTCCTTGGCACTTCTTTGCCTCTGCTTGAAGTTTCAAGTGATTCTGCAGAAGCCTGGAAGGGAAGCACAGCCTCCTCCCCTACTTTCTCCCCTCCCACACAGCAGCAAGGTCCTCAACTGTCACAGCGAGAACAGGGGCAGGAACTCAGCCCACTCCCGGCCCAGTTCAGAGCACGCTCTCCCAGTGCATGTCCCCATTTTCAGTCCTGTTGTTTTATCTTTGCTTTTTCTAAGGAGCGAAGCGTATAATGAGAAGCGTACTTGGGCGATTAGCAACTGTCCCTCATACTTTTGAACCCTAGTAATTTCCATGGGATGGTTAATTTTACCTTGCTAGCAGAAGGAATAGCAGAGATTGTCCTTCCCCAGCCTATCTCCTTTCCCTCCTTAGCTAAACACCCCCACAGTGGTGCCTTTGCACTTTGCACAAGAGACAACGCAGGAACTTGTAGTTTAAGGGGGTCAGGAAACAAGAGCAAAAAAAATCCTCATACACACCTCCAGGCAGACTTTACTTTCCCCTCGAGCACCTGATCTGTTTCAGTCGGTTTGTGCGACACCGACGGCGCCTGCCCGGGGCTGGGAGCATCAATCCTCAGGATGCTAAGACACGACAGTACGTCAGCTTTGTAAAAATGATAAGCAGTAGCCCCAGTTACTCCTCACCGAACCTAACTGGTGGAAGCTGGAACACAGGAGGTTCCAGAAAAATATGAGGAAAAACTTTTTTACTGTGAGGGTGACCGAGCACTGGAACAGGCTGCCCAGGGAGGTTGTGGAATCTCCTTCTCTTGAGACATTCAAAACCCGCCTGGACGCGTTCCTGTGCGCTCTGCTGTAGGTGATCCTGCTCTGGCAGGGGGGTTGGACTAGATGATCTCTAAGGTCTCTTCCAACCTTTAACATTCTGTGATTCTGTGATTCTGTAACTGCAACCAGATTTGAGAATAAGGCTACAGCCTGCCCATTAACATTACCTCAGCTTAACAAGACATGTCCAGGAGAAGGATCACAGATTGGTTGAGGTCCCTGGGTGTCACCAGATCACAGAATCACAGAATGTCAGGGATTGGAAGGGACCTCAAAAGATCATCCAGTCCAATCCCCCTGCCAGAGCAGGAATGCCTCGATAATGCTACACAGGAACGTGTCCAGGCGGGTCTTGAATGTCTCCAGAGAAGGAGACTCCACAACCTCTCTGGGCAGCCTGTTCCAGGGCTCCGTCACCCTCACTGAGAAGAAGTTTCTTCTCGAGTTTAAACGGAACCTCTTATGTTCCAGTTTCAGCCCATTACCCCTTGTCCTGTCATTGGTTGTCACCGAGAAGAGCCTGGCTCCATCCTCGTGACACTCACCCTTTAGATATTTGTAAACATTAATGAGGTCACCCCTCAGCCTCCTCTTCTCCAAACTAAAGAGCCCCAGCTCCTTCAGTCTTTTCTCATCAGGGAGATGCTCCACTCCCTCCATCATCCCAGTTGCCCTGTGCTGGACTCTCTCCAGCAGTTCCCTGTCTTTCTTGAACTGAGGGGCCCAGAACTGGACACAATATTCCAGATGGGGTCTCACCAGGGCAGAGTAGAGGGGCAGGAGAACCTCTCTCGACCTACTAACCACCCCCCTTCTAATACACCCCAGGATGCCATTGGCCTTCCTGGCCGCAAGGGCACAGTGCTGGCTCATGGTCATCCTGCTGTCCACCAAGACTCCCAGGTCCCTTTCCCCTACACTGCTCTCTAATAAGTCATTCCCCAACTTATACTGGAACCTGGACCCATCTTATTTGAACCCTCTGGGTATTTATATACATTGATGAGACTCCTGCTGAGCGTTCTCTTCAGGCTTATTTATCCACTCTGCTTCTTCACACTTGGGTGGTTGTACCCGGGGCGCAGCAGTGCAAGCCATTTAACAAGACACAGACTGGGAAGAACCCCGTAAGAACAACACAAACACAGCTGCCCAGTAACAGGGCTTGGCCAGCCTTGCGGCTGCTTGCCTCCAAAAGGAGCTGGTGGCTTTTCGGGTCTGATGCACCACCCAGCTCCTACTGTCAGAAGCTCTGGCTCTGACTCGGGAGCTCTGGGAAGGCATGTAAGGATGATTTAAAAGTTACGCTCCTCGGTCGTCTTGGCCAGAAGTGAGCTGTCTCCCTCTGATACGGGGCAGCGTGGAAAGCAATAAAGAGCAACTCCTTAAAAACACCCCAGCAGGAGCTGCGAGAGGTCAGGAAGCACAGCCCCGCTGCTGCTGAAGCCCTCCATCTACTGTCCCATGTCCTAGGTGTGAACTGATTTAGTGGCTGCTCTGTTTTGCCTACCAAGGCACCTTTCTATATATATATATATAACACGTTACTGTACAAAACACTTCGGTGTACCTCAGGCATGGGAGGTTCCACGCGAAATTAAATTCTACCTTAAATCTTCCTGGAAAAGCACGTCACGCCCCACTTCTTACAAGTGCTGATTTTCCTCTCCCTCTGCTCAAACCTTCCAGTAGGCAAATACCTGTGAAGGGTTCGGAGGAAAGCCCTGTGGTTCCCTCCCTCGTACCGAGGAGCTCACGGTGCCGCTTGCTTTGATGCCTCCAGCCCCCACCGGCGTTGCACACAGTTACTCCATTCAGCTCCAGCAGCCCAAACCCCAAAGAAACCAAGTTATGGTTTGGCACCACGGTGAGTAGTGAGATGAAAAAACCCCACCCCTGTGGCAGTGTGCAGAAACAGCGTCCTTTCCACCAGCTACAGTAAAGAAACAAAAGAAACCAGCATTGAAAATATCCTGAAATGTTCTGGACAAAAAATATCAGTCTTTTTGCCCCAGAACAGCCTCTAAAACTGCAGAAGGCTAAGAGATGCCTTTACACCTAGTTGTTGGAGGCAAAAGTGCAGTGACTCGGCAGCACGCACTGCTCTAATTACAGTTACTTTTCCAAATACCAATGTAGCTTTTTACATTAATTTCACCCTGCCTATACCACAGCATTCGCGGTTTTTTCACACGACGATCGAGGAGAAGGAGAGATCCTCCGTCAGTACAAACCAGGGACTGCTACCGGGGGTCAGCACATCAAAGGGACGGGAGGTCTCTTCAGCAGAAGAAAGATTCATGGAGGATGTTGTTGAACCAACAAGAAACAAAAGGAAAAGAGGCACGGAGGGAAAACAAGCAGGAAACAAGACTTCTCCTCAGACAGCTCAAGATAAAGCCCAAGCGAACACATCTGGAAAACCTTCCGCTGACTGGTGCCACTCCTCATTAAAGGGCCTTTGGCCTCTGGTCTTACTGATAAGACCAGCAACCTTTCACTTCTTATCTAAAAGAATCTCTTTTTAAAGCAAGCAGCTTTCCTGCCAGCCCGAATCCAACCCAAGGCATGTTTTCCTCCAACTCTCATAACAGAGCCCCGGCCTCTCCTCTTCTTGCAGATTCACGTTTTGCCGACCATCTGCCATTAATAGAAAAAAGGTCTTTTGTTTGTTTGGGTTTTTAATAAAAATACAGACTTGCTAGAGTCCTCTAAAATGAATACTTGGTCTAGGAACATATTTTACAACAAGGACAATATTAATATCTAGGAAAATATTTTTCCAATATCTCGAAGCGACTGGGAAACTTCAAAACACATGTACTGAAGCCCCAGAGCCGCAGCATTTGTCTAAATTAATGATTTTTGCCTTCAACGTCTTGTAAAGTGGGAAGCTCACTTCTGTTCGTTATTTTGGAGAGGTCTCTGTCTCCCATTAAAGGAGGCTGTTACCGCATTCCTATTAATCCCTCTCCACCCACCACCGCCAACACGAATTCTTCATTCCTTCTCCTGGCCCTCTTTTCCAGCGTATTTTACATTCATGTGGGCCCTTGCACGGGCATTAAACTCGGACAAAAAGCAGACCCACAAAACAGCTTTCTAGGTATTTTCTCCTTTTTTTATCTCAGCAGAGGTCACTCGGACATCTACGACTCCTGCGTAACTCCTGTGCAAACACAGCACAGCAGCGGGCAGGGGCTAAAGTTGGTAGGAAAAGATCTTAGAAGAGGATCACGGAATAGAACATCAGGTTGGAAGGGATCTCAAGGATCACCTGGTGCAACCTTTCTTGGCAAAGATTCGGTTTTAACACTCAGGGTGAACAGATGTGACAGCAGGCACTTTGTCTAAGAACGAAGGTAGTGAGGGTCTGTCCCTGTGAGCTAAATTTTTAAGTTCTTCACCTTCGCAGCTGCCAGGAAATCGATGTACAGGCTACTGAGACCTCTTGAAAACTGATTAAATGGAAGCTAAGTAACTGAAAAGTGCAAACTGTTGGGTTTTTTTTGCTTATTTACTGCAGTATATCCTGCGTATCCATACATGCTTCCTTAGTAAGCTTTGGTCCTGCTGTCTGATCTAAAAAAAAAAAAGTCTAACGGGGGGGCGGATCTCCAAGATAACCAGGCTCCTGAAAACTTTGTAATACAGAAAAAGGACAAGACTGTCCAAGCATCCTAAAAGAAAAGCTGCAGCATCAGCTTCACTGGGAAAGACATCCTGAAAATGGCACATGCCCCAGAAAAGCTTCAGTTCAAGCATTACCTTCTTCAAAATCACCGGCGAGACACAAATCTGCTCTAAAACTCCGTTTGTGGTGCTCCCAGAGCGATACATTTACTGATCAATTCACAGACGACACAACCAGTGAGCCAAACGTTCCTGGGGCTGGGACTGGCGTGCTTATCTGCCGGCACATGGCTGCCTCTCCCTGATAAGGAAGAAGTAAGTGTCAAGGTGAGCACCACGCGAAAATCTCGCTGCAGCCCCGGTTTTTTACATGCACCTAAATCTCCCCTTTCCATTTGTACTTCGGGATTTAGTTATAACCTCTCCTCTGAGCAAAAGAACAACTTCTTTTAAAGGAAAGGGAATAGCTGCACTAAAAACGGTGTGGTTGCCTAATGTAGATCCAGACGTAGGTTTTAGAAACCCTCTAATTGGGTCCAGGAGCACACACCTAATTTTAAATACACTTTAGTATTCAGCGACGACATCCTTCCCTCCCTGCACGCCCTGGCGGTACAGTGGAGTTTAATAACGGGAGCTTAGAAAGCACGACCTCGGTTTTCAAGATAAAATTGATTTATCCGCTTTGCAAGAACTAGAATCAGCAGTCTGCTTTCTCTTCAAAACTCTCAAGAGAATATCTGGATTATTGATCGCCTTTACAGAAGCCTAACATTCATATTTTTGGTTTTAGTTGCCTTGGGGAAAAGCTCAGGAAGGAGCTGAAGAAGAGGAGTGTCTGCTGCCTAGCGAGCTATCTGCCCGCTTCTCTCTTGAACCCTTGTGTTTGGTCTACTTAGCTGAATAATAGATAGGAGAAATTTATATATTATGATCCATTTACTGAGCTCATTGTTGCCAGGGGAGAAGGCTGACGAACAGGAATAAATCTGCCTCTCCTACTCTGCAAGTGCCTCCCCAGAGTCACGCCCATACATTTGCATCCCTTCTCCTTTCTGCCGTACTTGGCGCTTAACAAAAAGCAAGGGCCGGGTTCTGCCCCTCACTCTCACAAAACGTGTGCAGTGGGTTCTCTTGGTAAGACAGGCACGATGATTTTCATGCACTGCGGGGAGGGTTCGGGGGTCTCTGCATCCCCCCGGTGCGGGCACTCGGGCCAAACCTCGCTTACGAGAAAGACAAGAGCCATCACGGATTCCAGCACTGGAGTCGAACGCTTAAGGGAGTTGGCAGATTTGCACTTTCTCATCGACCTTCTGAGGTGTTTGTCCTGATGCTCTCTCCCCTGGAAGAGTATATGCTCCTTTTAGTAAAGACCCTGAAAAAGTAGATCATCTCACTTTAAAAAAATCCCGGTAAGAACAAACAGATGAAAAGTCCTGGTGGAAGCTTTCTAACTGAATGCTGCTACCACGATTTCTTCCTATTTTCCCTCTCTATTCTGAAATCTTGGTTTATTTCTCCTCCAGATAGCACAGCCAAATGTTCTGTTAGCTATCTGATACGCTTCCTTTTCCACAAAGCTACACCTTTCAAGAGATAAAATGATTATTTACTGCCTCACGCACACACGTACAACCTATGAATAAGTTTAACAGCCACAAAAGATGCTCCCTCCCACGCACTACCTGGGTGAACTCCTGTTCCCAGTTCTCCCACCCCACGAGGGGTTTCAGGGCAACAGCCTGAACCTGACCGAGAACGGAATTCAGGATCCAAGACTGAGGTTTCTGCAGCTATTTAAACAAATGATCATAATTCTAATTTTTTTGAGCCATGATGTGCTCTCCCAGTCTTCTCCTGTACTCACATATAAATGATACCTATCTGGAGAAAAAAGAAAAAGAAAAACTGAAAAGAAAAATGTCCTTCAGTCACTGAACGAGGGCTCTAGGTGGGATTTCCCGTGAGGGTTTTGATTCACTCCCAGGCACACACCATCCCAGCAGGTCACCACAGACTAGACAGAAACATGAACTCCTCAGTATCCTACTGTTGATGTTGGCTGCCAGGCTACCATGAAACCAGCTCCACAGGAAAGTCTAATATTTGAACTTTTCACTCTTGGTGGATTTTGTTAGACAGCGGTGAAGGTTAGCTTTGTGAAAAAAAAGGAAAAAAAAAAAAACCTGAGCTAAAACCTTGAAACGCTGGCAGGCTGAGAGCAGCGTTTTTACCCCACTCCTTGTCAGGAGACGGCATTTTCAGACAGACCCGGGCTTTTTTAAGTGGTTATTTCTGACGGACAACATATTAAGCGCGCAGTGCCCACGCAGCAGCAGACTTTTGGGGACTTGGCTGTAACTCCCACCAGAACTACGTGTCTGAAGGGCAGAGCTGGCACTGCAGAGGCCCCCACCGTAACAGGAATTTAATTCCACTCCTCAGAAAAGGGCTTGAAGAACCTGATCTGAGGTTCTCACGTGGTCGCTACTGAAATGCGTGCAGGTGCCCAGAAGGAAGCTCCTTCCTGGAGTGATAAAGTAAAATCGATGTTCATAACTACAATCTGGGATGCTGCACAGAAAGCTTCAAACCAAGCTCTTCACCACAGGCTGTATTTCAAAACGGGCATCTAAAACCAGCCGCCACTTCTGATAATTTTAGGAGACACACTTGACACCTCTACGATACAATTTCTTCGAAGTACTTAGATTTTATGGAGGCGCTGCCATCACATGCACAAGAACAGTCCCTAAGTGAAAACCTCAAAGATTTAGTTTCAACGACACATGTACCCACTGAATAATTATGGATTTTATATATATATGACTAATTATGGATTAAATGCTAGGGCTACTCACTCTGATGTAGCTAAACCAGCTGACCCCTAAAAGGCTTCTTAGGAATCTATCCAGTCTGTGCTACAGCAAAAAACTTAAGCACATGAAGAACCTGAAACACATATAATCCCATATAACTGCTCTTATTTTTTTAGCTTCTTGAGTGTTTTGCGAAGGCAGGCCCAACTTAGTTTGCGTGCAAACCACGCGAACGCAACGTGTAAAAGCAAGACACGAGAAAAAAAGAATGATATAACCATTAACTGCTTTTAGAAGATGCTGCCTTGAGGTCAGACAGAACCCTGGGTTTGTGCCCAGCAGCTGACACTTGCAAGGTCTGGAAGAACAGAGCTAGACCTGCCAACCATACCACCGACACCAGGTTATTTGATGTATGCTGCTGCACACAGGATTGGGGTCAGTTATGGTTCTAGGCTGGAAGCTCAAAACTTGAGCGCAGGCTCAGGACAACCGTGTGTAAAAGCACCAGCTTTTGTGTCCATTCTTCCCTTAAGGGCAGGTTCAGGACGTTGGCTTCTCCAAGTCTAGCGAGCCACCTGTAACCTCACGTACCAGGCATTCACTCAAGACTTGGTAAATCTCTGATTCCCCATTTCTCTCAGATCACAGGATTTTAAATATTTTTCCTCCATCCTGGTCTAGGCGTATTTTTCAGTTTCAATACTGATTAAACTTGTTTCCTAGAATAAAATCGTAACTTGGAGTTGCAATGAACCATCTTGAAACAAAGATGCAAATACAAGCCTGCACATCCAGAAGTGACATATTTTAATATTCTGCTGCCTAAAGCTCTGAGGAAATTCACAGCCTCCTTTCCAGGAAATTAGTTTTCATCACTTAAGAGCAATGCTGGCTTGCCGTCTCTTCACACACAGGCACTACGGTACGCTCTGCACTCGAAAATAGGATGTGGCAGATACTCCTGCTCTAATCACAACGTTGGGTGCAGTCCAGTCCACAAAAAGAAATTTACCCCAACATATTCGGTGCCCAGACTGTGACTTCCAAAAATCCTGAGCTGAAAACACCAGTTTCTGAAAGGTAGCTAATTGCTGTAGCAGTTGAATTATTTCTCATTGAAATTAACACAGCAAGATACTGGGCTAGTATTGTCTTTAAAGATAAATAAATAGAAAATCAGAGCCTAACTTTATTATCCAAAGGAGCAAATATTCGTTACTTTTCCCCAAACTAAAGATTATTCCAAGTATTTAATTTCACATGGGGAGGTGATGCAGCTGCTTCTGCAAACTGCAGCCACAAGGGCACAGGCACCAGGGCACAGCTTCTCAGGGCACAGCCAGCCGGGGGACGTGACAAGCGGCAGTGCCGAACGCCGCGGCAGTGGTGGCTAGGACCAATTTGGCTATGATGAGCTGTTTAAAACTGGTAGAAGCCAAGAGAGGACAAAGAAATACCTTGCCGTAATTCTGCACGAAAAATTGCCATAGAGGTTAAAGATCCTGCACCCGGGGTTGGTTACACCTGCAAACGAGGCAGAGTCAGACGCCCAGCTCCCTTTTTACTGCTCCAGGCTCAAATCAACAACTCCGTCTGCCTCTGCTCCTCACTCTCACCTTCTCCCCTATGCTGTTCAGCAGGCGACGTGTTCTAATGCTCCCCTTGGCCACAGACTGGAAAACCACGAGGTCTGGACGGATTAACGCAACACTGATGCTCACCTGGTGCCCGACCCCCAGCTGTGCCACAGCCCACGGCAGCCACCGCCGAAGCCATCCCCGTCACGGCTTGTGCAGGGCTTCACTTCGCCGGTGCTCTTGACTTGTTTTCTGTCCTTCCCTTAAGCTATGGGGAAAAGAAACAAATTGTTCAGCAGCGAAAAAAATCCATAAAAAAAAAAGTCTCTTGGCAACGTACGCTGTGCATTCTGCTTTCTACGACAAGGAAACACGCGTGTTTGCAGACATAAAGGCTGGATTCAGCCCTCCATAGCAATTCTACACGATGCTGTTGCAACTGTGGTACGCCTCCACGGGGCAGGGGGATGCTATGATCAACCTGATCTACACGACAATTCTCAAACACCAACCTCTTACGACTTTCTGGTAAATGAGTAAGATGGTCTGTGTGACTCCAAAACACATAAACGCTCTGATGCATATAGCACAAGAGAGGAGATTAACTCTTGTTCACCAGAAATCTACCTTAATATCTCCTAGATAAAAGAAATGACATTGAGCCCCATCTGAGGAACATGACACACGATTATTCACCCCCATGAGTGCTGCCAGCCATGGCTGTGCCTCTACTGTGCAAGGTACTGTATGGAAATGCATGACGAGATCACCCCGCAAAATTCACAGGTAAAATACAGAGAAAGCAAGAAAAGGGCATTAGAGGGGCACATCCCGTGCCGGGCAGTTGGCACAGAGGCCAAAAACTCACGCCACAGCCGTCTGGTTTCCAATTCCCGTTCCTCCAGAATGATGTCTTATCAGTAGGGAAAACCATGACTTGATGTTTTACGGTTTGGGTTTTTCTGTCGATTTTTCGCTTTGTTTTCAGCAGAGAGCGGTCACGGAAGTTCAGGCCGGGGGAGATTTCGGGTCCATTACCGTACCCCCTGCTCTGCCTGGGCATCCCGCTACGGAGAACAGGATGGAGCGTGTATGCAGCGGGGACCAAGAGAAAATTCTGCTCTGAAAGCAACGCTTGAGCAGAGTCTGCCTGCTCCTACCAACAAAGCCAGATGTTACTCTCGGGTTTGATCCTCGCTGTGTACACTGTCTCTCTGTTCCTGTTTTAACTGCGGTTTGCTACTTGGAACTGGGAAGCCGTTCATTCGGAAGAGCCTAGTCTTAAATGAAGACTCTGCACTTTGAGTGGATGCTTCTGTTTGGAAAGTAAAGCTCCAGCAAGTCGGGCAAGTCACATAATGGAGAAGCACTTCTCAGACGGCCACGGTGATCAGACCGCAGCAGGAACGAGCAGCGCGGCTGAAAACAGCCCAAACACAGAGTAAATAAAACAGGAAACCTCTTTGGGCTGTTTGACATTGTGGTCTGGTCCTGGAGCCAGTTAATAAACCCAAGGGCTGGGAATGCATTATCCAAACTCTGACCCCAGCTAAATATAATTATTTGAACAATAGAAATTGGAAGGAGATTTAATCTAAAATAGTTTTGCATGAAGTAAAGAGAGATCCGTAGCTCGTGAAGTATTTAAAATGAGCTCTCTCCAAGGCACTACAATTATCAGCTTCGAGAACCTTTTTCATTCAAAGGTGATGGTATTTAACCCACATGGCAGCACGCTACATTAAAGTATCGTAATTTTAAAATATTATTACACATATCTGCACCTTTGTTACTTCCACGGTTTCTGGACATCGCTTGACTGAATCCCTTCAAGAGACACCATTTTTTAGGGTGCATTTTTCCAGTGCAAAATGTAACGGAAGAAGTCTCTCCATTAACTCGTTCCGTATACACAGGTTCTGCATAAGTCAGTATTTACTGGAAATGCAACAAAGGCACTTTTCTAACTAAGCTCTTACTGTGTCAAAATTGAGTCAGGCAATCACACAGCAACAAGGCACTTGCTTAAAGACAATCACTTAAAAAAGCTCAATCTGAAATGTTTAAAACTGCTTTCAGGACTCATAAACGCCGTTTCACATCACTTGAATCCCGTTAAATTCAGGGCAGTCATTCCATTGGTACGAAAAGATTGTGCCCACCTTTTTATTTAGTTTGCGTTTCAGCTTCCAAGTTCTGACAGCTTCACTCCTCGAACCAAGAAGTCATCTCGGAGAGAGGCAGCATCCAGGATAAGCAAAAGGCAGTGAAAAGGGTGGGTGTTCAGCCTGCAAAAGACACACGTGCAACCGTCTGAATTACCTGGGAATGGGCAGAAAACACAACTAGCAAGAGCTCCAGAGCCCATCTGCAGCTGCACCCCCTTGCCCAAAGCAGCTTCTAAACCACCCCACGATTTTTATTGAAAATATTCCTGACATGGACTGACAGTCCAGAAAACCTGCGCCGGTTCCCCTCTCTTACAGCCTTCTATTTCCCACATTAGTATTGATATTGCAGTGTCACAGCTCTACTGAAATCAGGTGTCTGCTCATGCAGATAAGCTCTAAAAGCCATTTCAAGATGTTCAGTCACAGCAGATACATATGATAGCCTTTAAAAACAGAGCACTCAGGGATTTAAACATCTGTCAAGTGTGCCACGATGCTACCAGAGATACCGACAAATGTATCAAAATGGTGCTCTGAGTGGAAAAGAATTAATAAATATTTACTGTAAGATGGTTACTGTGCTGAAATAATATGATTTGTTAGCAAATAATGCACAATAGAGACATAACTAATGGAGTGTCCTCCAAAGAGGGGCTTCTACCTGAGCCAAAATAACAACTGGGTAACACTTAACAAGTGTTACGTAGTTGCCATTTTAATTACGACATCAAGGCAAAGCGAAACCCAAATCACTAACACTGGCAGAGCAGACCAATAAAACACCCAGAATGTCACACAGAAATAAATGCCAGCAGGCTGCAACGCTACAGATGGAACCTTCCACAGTCAGAGGAATTCATCAGTCCATCGCGGAACGAGAATTCTTCTGGTTCCACCAAAAACACACACACCCCGAACACCCCAACAGCCTCGGCAGGCCGACCGTGCTCAGTCTGCGACGGATTTAAGCGCTCGCTCGCTCGGCTTTGTGGATATAAATATCTATCGATGCTAAACACGGACTTGGTTCTAAGTCGGGAGACACCCACTTCCCGCTAAGGCTCAAAATACCTTCCCCTGAACTCTGCTCTCCCTTTTACTTT
Source organism: Trogon surrucura (assembly GCA_020746105.1). NCBI lineage: Eukaryota > Metazoa > Chordata > Aves > Trogoniformes > Trogonidae > Trogon > Trogon surrucura. Next base: position 1,070,582 of record CM036620.1, on the reverse strand, counting down.
CCCTCCTTCCTGCTGTCACCGACGGATCTAAAAACGGGCAGGGAAACACTTCACCACCACTTAGTAATTAGCACGCGGGTGCAAGCGGCTGCGACAAGAGAGCGCTGCCTGACGGGCCCGACACGTGCCCCGGCTGCTCCTGCAGGTCATTGCAACAGCAGCTCTTTCCAGGAAACATGCTGGGAAGATATTCTGAATTTACTATGTCCAGAAAGGATCGAGTAGCCAGCTGTCTGCAGCTGGGCATGAACAGACGTGAATGTGTAGAATTCAAGAGAAAACCCGCATTGAATCGTACCTTACGAACAGTTCGACGTCGCCCGAAGACTCCAGCAGAGGTGAAAATAAATCAAGTTTTAGGATGAGCGCTTTGCAAAGGAGAAAACACAAAGAAACGGCAAGAATGAACGCTGTTCCACGCAGAACCAGCAAACCAGGCTTAGCAAGAAGTAAAAGACAACTTCCTTATTCAGATAATAAGAAATGCTGCTCCCACGTTACGTTTTGAACTGAAAATTGCTCTATCCAACAATCCTACAAGGCAAGTCCCTGGAATTTGGAAGCAGGTGCCCGCGCTCAGAAGGATTAGTCACCTTTCCAGCTTTTACACTCAACTCTTTTTTGGCCTCGGAATCGCAGGAGATCGACAGATGGATGTCGTCAACGCGTGCACTACGTAGAGCATCATCAAAGAGAGAAGTAAAATCTAATCAGCGTTGCAAGGAAGGAAGTGCCAGAGCCACGGTTTGGCTACATCAGAAATTGGTTCCAGGCTGTTCCAACTCCAAACCAGTAAGGCATCACCAGTTGAGATGGCTTATCGGTGTCTGAAAGAGTGAGAAAGGACTGGAGAGATTAAGTTCCTGTATCTTGTAACACGACTTGCTAATTTTGAGGGGGAAGGAAGACAAAGAGCGTCTGAGAATCGTAGCTTTTAGCATGAAGAAGAAAGAGGCTGATTCGATTTACAGCTCTATGACTTATTGCCACCTCCGGCAACGTAAGGCCGGGGAATTTTACGGGGAAGGAAGTGCCACTTGATGCTTTTATAATTAAAGCAGACAATCTGGAGATGGTTTCCACGAAGCGACCACTTTCCTCCCGGTGGAAGCTGCTCACAGCACCTTCAAAACTCTGCGGTGACTTTGGAAACACAGGTTCTTCAGAAAATCTAACTGACCGTGCCAGAAAACCGCGTGCCACCACGCCAACCATCCGCGCACGACGATGAAATTCATCGCGGGCCATCCGAGCAGAAAACGAAATTCCTCTCTTCAGCCTGTCCTCTTGAACGAACCAGACTCGACGGAAACATTTTCTGATGGGTGCTGACCTCACCAGCCACTAGCTTGCAGGTTTAGGGCCTGTTGCCTTACTCTCACAGAAGGGGTTCTCCTGGAGATTGGGATTACTGGGAAAAATAACACATCACCAGTACACGATAAGCATTTAACGTGTTTAATTCAACTTCTCTTTATTCCTTTGAATACCCAACTAACTTGCTTCTACGGGCAACGTTACATTCTCTTGCAGAACCCAGAACCGCAGCCCTTGTTAATGGTGTTGCCTGTTCAGCCAAGGCAGCGTGTTTTATCTGGAGGGATGTCGGTCCTTAAATTTCTGCAGGTTTTGGGAAAGATTCCAGATCAACTGAAGCAGTTTGGAGCTGTTAGACAGAATTCATGCTTCTAATTACTATAATTCGGTATAATAGGCCTCCGAAGGCTTTCCATTTTTGCCTAAGTTCTTTTAATGAGGCTCTAGTTGGATCTGTATGTCTTACCTCTTAAAATCTTTTAAATAAACACACCATACAGAAATCTTAATCCTCAAAAAAAAAACAAACCCAGAAACGAGCATTTGTTAAAACAAAAGCTGAAACACCTGTAATAATATGATGAAAAAGAACTTCAAATGGAGAAAGATAAGTATTGTCCTAGTGAAGATTTCTTTTACATCCTGTCCAAGTGCCATCTGTTCCTACCAGACCGACGGGGAGCTGTGCTGAAACGATCCAGCTGTGGATCTTACTCTGGACGTATGAAGAACGTGTGCTGACCAAAGGCATTCAAGGAAGAATTTGACCCGACGTTTGACTGACAATAAATCTTGCAAGGCTTGGCTAAGGAGAGGAGAGAAAGCTCGCACCAGACACTGGCTTCGGCGGAGGTCCGTGGCAAGGAAGTCTGTTTTTTAATGCCAGTTTTCAGAAGAAGGAATTCTCTTGGTAGGCTGAGAAGTCTCTCTTCATCCACCTTCTCACTGCTGGGTGCAAAAGCAGAACACTGCGAAATCACAGCGTGACGGAGGTTGGAAGGAACCTCTGGAGGTCTCCAGTCCAACTCGGAGCAGGGTCGCCTACCGTCAGTTGCTCAGCACCTTGTCCAATTCAGTTATGACGAGATTAAAGAAAAAAATTACGACGCTGCTCCACTGTTCTTACGTTAAATAATGGCTTATCCTGTCATCAACACACAGCATCGACGCAACCGCTCTCACACAGAAGACTGCATGAACAAAAAACTACGGCCGAGACGGTTGGCATTTCCCAAAGCGCTCCTCCAGAAAATATTCAAGTGAATATATCCAAAATATCTGAACAGCCCCTACAGCACTATCTAGGACACTTGGGCAGGATCTCCCTGCAAACTCTGACCTCCTTCAGATTCCATTGAAACACGGACATCGTCTCAGCAACTCCAAACCACGAGAAATTAGAGGAGGCAGAATCAGCGTAGGTGATCCTGTAGCACGACAGCTGAAGACTCTGAAATAGGGGCTATTTTCTCAGGATCTGCTTGTCACCATGTGAGACCACTGAAAGACTGGACCATAAAAGGCAGTAGGGCACTTTCTTCATTCTCATTGAATGGAAAAAGCTTGCTTGCTCTTAGGGATATTCTATATTACATTTCCTCCAGGGCGAATGGGCCACGTAATGAACAATTCATGCCATTGCAATTGGACGTCGCTCAAAAAAAAACCACACCACCATCACCATTCCCACTGAGCAGCTCTGAACTTTTAAGAATAAAGAGATACGGAAGATCGCGTGAAATCACGAGACGATCTCAGCCTCTGACACAGCAGAAAAAGGAGGCTGGCAAGGGTATTGCTGCTTCTGCAGAGGATTGCAGCATTCATCGTATTTTTCAGTGACGCGCTCTCCTAGCTAACAAATCAGAAAGTTCACCTGCCATCACACAGACACGGTCAGAGCTACCCGTTAACATACCGGGCAACTCGGATAAGAGACAGACGGTGCTGCCCGTTTTGATTTTACATAATTCAGGAATGGAATCCACTCTGCTCCCACCGCATGCTATGTCTGGAGGTTTCTTCCCCTCCACTGGGATGATTATTTCAGGAATCCTTGGGTTAGCTCTGCGAAACTAGATCAGATACTGCTCAGAGAAATTCAGGAGAACAACTCTGAGCAACTCCAACCCCCTTTTTGCCCACCAATGCACTCCTGCTTTCTAACACCCACTAACTTTTATGTGACGGCCTCAACGCAGTAAACTTCAGTAAGTTCTGGTTATTTCATTTTTTTTTGACTGACCTCCTCCTCCCCGCCAAGGACAATGTCACTACACGCTGGAAAATGAGCACTGGTATCGCCAGAAACCAAAGGAAGCCAGAGCCCCAGCCACCCGCAGGACAAAGACAGCCCGATCAATACAGTGCGGTGCTAACACGGGGCAGAGCTGCTGAGCCAGCTTTGCTGCTCCTGCCTCTTTCCTCTGCACGAGACACAGCCATCGATTTTCTCTCACTCCTGCAGCCAGCAATCAGTGCTCCTTTTACGGGAGGTTCAGTTAAAAGAGACGTTCCAACCCCTCCATTAAGCCAGAACAAAGGGAAGCAGTGACAGTCCCACAGAATTTGGTCAGACCAGAAAATGGCTTGTTTTCTGCTGCAAGGACACAAGACAACCTCTGCAGAGAGCCCCAAATGGGGCCAATGGCTGCCTCCCTTTGTAAGAACTGGCTGAAGCCTGAGGACGAAAAGGGACGATCATGAACATGCTCTTCCCCTCCCACGCAGGACACAAACACTCTGCGAGGTACCACGCAAAGGCCGTTCTGTCCTTAGGTAACGCATTTCAACGCCTCTCCTACAGCAGCTGTATGCAAATGCCACTCGTGAACCTCCCATCCCATCCCACTACCGACACAAAATCACTTAGATGGAGTGATTTGGACCCTTGATGGACACCCACGTGGAATTTGCCAAGCCAAACCACAACACTTATTTTCCCAGCCCTCTACCGATGCAAACCCGAGCTCTACGTACTCCAGACAAAGACGACAACCGCCCTCCAACCCTCATGCCGCAGACGTCACGGAGCTTCCCTAAAGCCGAGGCTGAACTGCCCTCCACACCACAGCCTCACAGGCATGGTTAGTAATCATCCAGCTCTGGAGCCCCTTGGAAAAGCTAACCTCAGCGTTTCCCTTTATTCTGTGCCGCTGAAGTCAGCTCCTACCCATCCCACAGATGTTTAGTCAGCATCTGTTCAAAGCCATTCCCCTTGTACTAGATCACGATGTCACAGAATCATAGAATCACAGAATCACAGAATGTCAGGGATTGGAAGGGACCTCGAAAGATCATCCAGTCCAATCCCCCTGCCAGAGCAGGAACGCCTCGATAATGCTACACAGGAACGTGTCCAGGCGGGTCTTGAATGTCTCCAGAGAAGGAGACTCCACAACCTCCCTGGGCAGCCTGTGCCAGGGCTCCGTCACCCTCACTGAGAAGAAGTTTCTTCTCGAGTTTAAGCGGAACCTCTTATGTTCCAGTTTCAGCCCATTACCCCTTGTCCTATCAGTGGTTGTCACCGAGAAGAGCCTGGCTCCATCCTCGTGACACTCACCCTTGATATATTTGTAAACATTGTCTTTGTGCTCATCACCCAGGAAGGGATGGAGAACGCAGAAGCGCTGAGCCCTTCATACGCAATCGCTTGCATCCCACCTGGTATTCACCTCATCCCAACTGCGTAGGGAAACTCTAGATTCATCCATCCCTCCACCCTCAGTACCTGATTCCTGCCCTCCTGCCTGCATCCCAGGAACACAAAACACTCGTAGCTTCTTCAGGCTTCACTGTGGCGTGGGTTTTTTTTTTGATTTTCTGGCTCACGCTGTCACTCTTGCTCCTCTTGGTCGTGCTCTGGACTGAATTTAGACCTCAGCCGCAGTCGCCGTCTCCGAGCCTGGGTGGTCCAGGCATCAGAGCTCAGCCAGGGACAGCGCTGGAAGAGAGGGAAACACAATTTCTCCATTAATACATTAATGACTCTGTCCTGGTTGCTATTAGTACCACAGAGTTTCACCCCCAGCCTGAAAGGCATACCAGCACCGACACCTCCATTTTTCCACCCTAATAACTCTGTCATCAACCTTAAAATTTGACTGCTCCTGAAATGAGTTGCTGTTCTGTAAAAATTAAGTATACTGCTGCTGCTGTTATCTCTCCATTATCATCGGGTGGTTTCTGGAAAAAATATGCGATCTATCTATAACTATATCTAAAAATGTGTTCCTCTATGTTTTCCCTCCAGAATAAAACCATTTAATAAAGTCACAGGCAGGAAGGATGGAAAAGAGCCCATGGGGAGCTGATCAGCTGCGACAGGACCGAGATCTTCAGTAGTTTCAGCAGTTTAAAATTAGAACTTTCCAGTTTCAAGGGAGGTTTTATGATACTCTGAAATGCAGGGCTCCTTACTGGAATTCCTGCTCCCAAGAGACTAATACCTGCCTGTTAGTCTCCTTTCACACCACTGCTTTCTTGAGTAGGCTTAATCCTGCTCCTACAGAAAGTCAGGGCAAAACTCTGACACATTTCTAATCCTAAAGGCACGGGCAAAGTAAGAAATAAAACAATAAGGAGCTACTGTGCTGAAAATTTTTGTAGAAAACCAGATTACTCTCTCTGGCTTATCCTCAGGTAAGAGATGAACCTCGTCAGGTTTGGAACATTCTGGGGTAACACAGTGGAAGGGAACACGGGCAAAAGGGGAAGTCATTCCAGTACAAAAACAAAAAAAAGAAGAGATTAGTAAAGTGCTTCTGCAAATAAATCAGAGTTTATCTGTTCTCCGTGATAAGCAAGGAAAATGTATCAAATCTCACGTTTGGTTTGGGAAGTATGTTTTGTCTGGTTTAACCAATTACAAAATTTTCTCCAAGAAAACCAACGACTTGTGTGTTTTCTAGTTGCATGTTCTACCCCTGCAACAAAGTCCGTCTAAAGTACGAGCCAGTGAACAGTCTCCAGCAGGCTGGTCTTTCTCCTTTATGACAGGAGTTAAAATAATTTTATTTCTTGACTCCTTAAAACCTTTTTCTGACAAATGTGCCAGCTGTGCCACAACGCGTTTCAGTCTGGATTACAATGATGTCAAATGTATTTTTTTTTTCCCCATTTTGGAAGAGCTAACAATAGGCAACATGTTTTAGCAAAAAATCAAAATAAAATGTTAGAATAAACAGGAAAACAAGACGCGTGGATGCATGCAGCAGTTATCTTGCCGTTTTTTGAAGGTAATTTCTAGTAAAGATGGTAACTGAGCACATGCTAACTGTATACGCTGCTTTTTAACAAAGTAAAGTGCATTTTAATACAAAAAACTATGGTCTTCGGTGACCTGCTGGTATACAAATCAAATCTATGGGTGCTGGCTATGGGCCAGGTAAATTCAAACCATGTGACGAGGCCCCCTCTATATTTTATTGCTTCTTTTCCTTACACCAGGTTTATTTAAGAAAAGATACTTTGCACATCTCCCAAGAAAAACTTACCTTAGTGCTAGGAATGTGTTTTTTCACCAGCACAGTTCACCTAAAAGGTCATCTTGAAATTACGAGTTATTTTATTGTTATATGTTATTATTATGTTAAACATATGTAACTCGATGAACTACGATTAGTGGCTTGACTAGTCGATGAACTGGAATTCTGCAGATGAGCTAAGATCAGCGAAAAGCCCAACACTGCTGCATTTCTGACAGCTCTCCATAAAACAGTACAACAGTAAACACAACAGTCACTGGTACATCTGTTAAGACACTCAGCTGGTCGAAATCAAGACAAATTCACTGACTTTAATGGAGTGATGCCAATCTTATATATTCGGGTCGTTGCTTGTGCTATTTGGGGTGAAACTCTGGTTAGCTTGCTGGTTTAGCTCTTTCAGATCCTCACTGGCACAATAATGTAAGAACCCCCTATTTTTCACCTTGGCATTATGCATTTTCGTGTGGCATTTCCCCAGCATCTTCCACTTCACTTGGTAAAAGGACACGACTGAAATAACCCAACAGCAGAGAGTGAAAGAACCACAGCTCAAAACACACCTTGACTTCAGCACAGGATGAGATTATACATCAATGCTTGGAAGAAATCACTCCCGGCAGCTCCCTGCAGTATTCGGGGCAGTTCCTCACACCTCAGTTCCGAAGATAACTTATTTAGTGGGCTTGACACGGGTGGGACACCGAAAGGACAGCAGAAATTCTAGAGGCAGGAGAAGGCAGATGAGATGACCGAGATGGCCTTGCAAGCAAATCTCAGCTGCTCACTAGGACTCGTGCATCCGAAATCCATGCGCAAAAAGCCCGTGAGAAGACCACAAGACGAGACGTGCTGACTCAGGAGGCGCTGCCGTCTGGGCTGACAGATGACAGGCTAGAAGCTGGAATTAATTTTCAAAAAATCCTCACTGTATCTCACGCCTTACTCGAGTGTGCTAACATTCCACCGTCCGCAGAAGGAACATCACGGGGTCAAACTGCTCTGTGAAGATGCAGAGGAACGAATGCGAGCTGTTACCGCTGAAAACACAGCAGGGATTGCAATTTCAAGTTCACTGTGAAGAGCTTAGCAAAGAACCTGAACAAACAGGATGGGAAATTCAAGCTTCATGAAACTCAGTGCTAAAAGCACCCTATGGGAGACAGGGCGACCAACTGTCGCAACTGTCTGGGGACTCACTTCAAGCAATTAGCTCACTGAAAAAGAAAATTCTTGGACTCCTGCCTGATCCCGCAGCCTTTTTGACAGCATCACCTAGTCAGCTTTGCTGAGGACTACACAAAAAAAATCTAGCGGCTCTCTCAACGAATACGACACTGCTCCTAAGTCCTCACCCACCCAAATAGTTTTCCAAAACCCAGCCAGCTGATGGCTGCAGAGCTAGAGGATGGCTGATCCCGTCAGAGCCAGTCAGCTGCCACTTTCTCAGGAGGCTTTCCAAAAAATGAGAGGGCACAGACCAGGCAGGAGCAAGCAGGAATATCCTCCTCCACGACGGGATTTCTCTGCAAGAGCCAAACTGCTGCAAAGACCCCTGAAGCGATCCCTGTCAGTTAAGCTTGCTGGGGGCCCCGCAGGGAGGAGAGATGAGCCAAGAGCAAAGCTGAACGACAGCCGCAACAAAACGGGAGCCAGGACTAAGGGACTCATGGCGAAACAGGCTTCACCAGAGAAATTAAGAAACCATGAGTAGGTGAGAACTTGCCTTGGAGTCCCTATTTCTTCCCATTCAGCCGGACAGCTGAGCTGTGACTTTCAGAACAGTATTGAAATAAACTTCACCACGCAGAGAGAAGACGACAATATTTTGATTCTTAGAGCCATCTATGCAACGGTGAATACGAGACCTTTTAAATCCAAGCCCTTAAACTTCTACCAGCTTCCAGCGCATTTTTGCAACCAGCCAGATCTGTGTATTGAAAAGTCTGGTGGATCATCTCCAAGAATACTATTCAGACTTAAACCAGCAACACTGGATTTCATCAGGTGCAAGAGCAACCGAAGTCGCAAACCCAACTGCTACACGAACATCACACGGTAACTTTGCATCTCACGCCCACCACAGCCTGAAGATCTTTATGTACTAAGGAGCCTTTCCTTTGCAAAGTTTCTCGTTTTCACAATTCACCAGCTCTGCAGCTCCCTCGCTGCTACTTCTGGATCTGGTTTTGATATTTTAAAAAAAAAAAAAAGGAAATGTACACGGATTAAAATGGCATTATTAAAAACTTCATGGCTTGTACAAAATCTCACTGTTTCTGAATGAGCATTATGTAAACAAACACAGAAGAACTCATGAAAAACTCCCTTAATTTTAACAGTGATTGTCTTTCAATCTCTCTTCTCTTAATCTGTTTGACTGACGACCATTAAAATAACTGCCCTTAAGGTTTCTTCCTATACCTTTCCTGATGAAGTTGAAGATGGGGTGAGAAGAGAATAAGGTGTTTCAAACCTCCCTATAAAATCTGACAGAAAATTTGCAATAATTCCTAAATTCATTGTATCGCCCTATATATCACCTTCCTTTTCTTCACCCCGTCAAGCTGAGAACTCGGTAGGAAGTAAAAGCCTTCAAGGCCCGTCCATGGCAAGCGCATTCTAAGAAATGGAAGAACAGGCATGAACCATCCGAGAGCAGCGACGAGATTTCAAACGTGCCCAGTGTGAGCCCACTGACATCGGGCTGAGGGCGAGTGCTTTGGAAATCCCACCCATATCGCTCTACTCTCACATGCAAATTTTGTGGGAGAAGCACGTAAAGGAGCGCCTATCCAAACAAGACTGCAAGAAAGCATTCCACACCGCGAGGCCTCAAGGAAAGAGCTTTTCCAGCCTGAAGAGAAAGGGACAGCAAGGATCTCTGGTTAACCAAACTGGCAAGAGGGTTGGATTTTTGCTTGTTTGTAACTGGCATCGTTTTTAAGTGAAGGAATCTGGAGAATATTAACATTCATACCTAAAATCTGCGCTGAAAGCGTTTTTGCAATTTCAGAGCCAAAAACATCCGCCTGCCAAAACCCGTAAAATACTTCTTAAAAAAGGAAAAGCGAAAAAATAGGAAAAACACCTTCCAAATGGAATTCACAATTCTCATGGGTAGGTGATCATCAGCTCCAATTAGTCCCTGGCAGAGGAGGCTGAGCAAGAGCGAAAGACTCAACGCATCCAAAAATGTTTAGTCTAGACTAAACCACGCTGGAATTCTCCACAGACTAGACCTCAGCCCTCTGGATCCGGGACAGCTATCCACATTGGCTGCACACAGGAGCCCAGCCTGGAGCTCATTCCAGGCTTCCCTCCCGCCTCTCCTTATCTAGTCCTGTCACCGTTTCCCCCCCCTTGACTCCCCGGGCAGGCAGGGCAACACGCTAAAAAGCTGCTGACTCTTGCAAGGATTTTAAGCCTGGTTTCATGATGCAGGTAATTCTCCCTCCCCGCCGCCCCCATCATCTGTACAATAAGCATGTGAGCCAAACCCCGATATAATAAAACCAAAAAAACACATGCCCATCTGCTAGGCAGCGGCCAGAACCGACCGTTGCCAAAACAGAAAAGAGTCTGGAGAAAGTTTTGTCAGCACAATTAATTCTGAAGTATGCTCTGAAAACGTGGAACGTGGCCCATGCGTCACGGCTCCTCTCGCGTATTTAATGTCTTCTCGAGAGGGGCTGAATATAAACTCGGTGCTTTCATCTCCAGACCCAGCCTTCCCGCACGAAGGATCCAGCCAGCAGTTAAGAATTTCCTCCTGTCTCAAACTCCTTCCTAAGCAGAGTCTCTTCAGCCTGGACCAGGAGCCAAGTCAGCCTTTCGGACCCCTCGGAGCACGGCAATGCCGTCGGGCAAAAAAGTGACTATTAGGCAGTAGTGACTATTAGGCAGTAGCCTTTCCTCACGTGCATTGGCTGAATTACACCTCCTAGGGGGGAGAAATCAGACTTGGCTCCAAGTTTTCCAGCTCATTTTCTCATGATTCCAAGTCTCACCAAACTCCAGAGAAATTCAGTTGGACTCAGGTGCAGACCTGAAATCCACGGCAGAAGCTCACGACCAACACACTTTCACAAAAGCAACATCTCCTTTTCACTTATTCCTCTTACTGAGTTCTTGACACCAGGCGCATAAATTTGGGAAAGGAACAGAAATATAAATAATTAGATGATCTTGTCATCCATTTCCTGCCATCCTGGCTGATTCTTGACAAGCCTTCCAAATAACCAGAGAAGGAGGAGAGGGCAGAGAAAGGACAGCTGGAAAGCAGAAAGGAAGAATCACTTCAAAATGTAGCTTTTGGTCAAGCTTGCATGCCAAATGCAGCCAAAATCTAACAAGTTCTTCACGAACAACCTCAGCGCAAGAACAAGCTCATTTCTTCCTTTCTACTGAGACCAACCAGGCAAGCAAGAAAGAACAGATGTTTAAATCAAGCCATAGATTAAGACATAGGATTAGCTCCAAACTAATTACCCGGGCAGAACTGAGGGGTCTGAGACCCAAACCTGCCCACCCAGAGATGGGCTGCTAGAGCCAACTCTCATCTGTAACTACTCAGGACTCCGAAAATGATTTTTCCTCTAAATTCCAGGAAGAGCTCAGTCTGCTCAATAAGCCCAGACGGGCATTTGACACATCAGCAAGATCGCGCACTTAACACAGCGAAGGGGTCAGAACTTCCTTGAAAAAGATGTAACGAAGGAATAGGCACGGTCACGAAATTTTACAAGAACTAATGCTCAAACTTGTGTTGGAGATTTTAATAGAGCAACACTAGATCAGTATTTTGGAATTTTATCCTTCATGAGACAGTTAAAATCAGTGTCATAGAATCACAGAATCATAGAACAGGTTCAGCTGGAAGAGACCTTGAAGATGGTCGAGCCCAGCCTTTGTCCCAGCCCTACCAACCAACTCAACTATGTCCCCCAATGCAATTTTCACTGAATGCACATAACTCCTCGCATTTCCACCCAAACATTGGCTTCATCTGTGAGAATTTCCCAAGGTTCTAATTAAAAGAAGTCAAATGTTACAACATGAACTAAGGGAGCAGCAGGTCCTTACCAGTACCTATGTTTCAAGCAGTAAAAAAATGAGATTCACACTTTCCAAAACAAAGTGTTCTAAGCACCCAAATAGCAGGGGTTCAAGCAGACAGATTATTTAGTATTTTTTTTAAGCTGCACAGAACACAAACATCCCCACATGGCCAGAAGCTCCTGACAGATGAAGCAGAGATGGGGTGACTGGATGTCTCTCCAGCGCCGCAGCTTCAGCGACCGAACCTGCTTTAACAAAAATAAACTGCGGGGAGAGCGGCACGAAGCTGCACATCACTCCTGACCTCATTTTCTTCGGCTAATTGAATTCTCCTGAAACGTTATGGATGGAATTACACCGGACAGAAGTCAATTCTTATTTACACACAGATGAAATCTATTTATAAGTCAACAGAATTTTCGGTAAGAGCATGCAGACCTTACTGATGGGATCTGCTGTGGGTTTTTTTCCCAAAAACCCAACAACTTAGCAGTGGCACTGTGAAGATATATCAGTGGTATCTTTAAAAAAAAACCCTTTTATTGAAACAAATCAGATAAATCTTCTGAAAGAACTATGTTCTTATGTTGTTATTTTAAGACACCATCAGCTCAGCCAGGAAAACACGGAGCTAGCACAGCCTTCACAGTAATGAGCCGGGTTACTCTGGCTCGTGACGGATCATTAATGGAATATCCCAACTGCAGAATCTTTATGGATTTGCCAAAAATAAAGCATCTCAACTGAAACGCCCTAAGGAGTATTTCTAAGAGTGGCTTTTTAATTTTCATCTCTCTGTTTCACTCTTTTTTTTTTTTTTAAGACATTTAGCTAATCTGCAAGCTGAACAAGCTCGGAAGTAGTAAAGAACAGGAAGCCCAGCACAGGAACAGAACACAACACCGCGTTTGCACGGAGGAGCAAGTTACTTGCAATGGCGAGACCGAGTAACAGAGAGTATTTCACTCTTGGATATTTCTCCGGAAAAGTCCAAGAGGTTAATTGGGAAAACATCCACCCAACTCCCACGCTTAGCTACAACCACGTGAACCACCAGCAATAATTTCAAAGAGCATTTTGGACGGGTTGTTGACAACCAGGACAGACTGGCACCGTGCGCTTTGCTTCCGTCTTAACACGCAAAGGTGTCAAAGTACCTATTTAATTTAACATGCTTTGTCTAAAAAGTTATGTTTGCACCCTGAATGCGCACACATTGAAAAGCTCAATGCCCATATACACTCCTTTTCAAAAGGAGACTTGGATGAAGTACATGATTTGCTGCAAAACAAGGGCTTAACACCGATTTCAGAACGCTCAGACACACTCGTGTCACTGACGGGATGCAGGTAACTGCTCACATGAAGAACGTGGCTCCGGGTGGGCACAGAAATGATGGTGAAAGCAAGCAGCCACCCAGCACCATCTCTAGTGAAGCCAGAACAGATGTTTAAAGGGCTTCTCTTGGGATTTGAGTCCTTGCAGGGAAAAAAAAATACATCTTGAAGCAATCAGGCAAAGGACTGTAATGCTAATTGGAAGATAACCATTGGCAAATGAAGTACATTAGTTAAGCCAACTTCCAAGGAAACAATACCTAGTTTTCTTAGACTTTCATGCTTACCCACTTGCCCCAGGCCAGAAGAGACAGTTTCTATAGACTCGTTGCTCTCACATTTGGTTTTTTCCATACTAGAACCGTGCCCTGACCTCCACTCACACCTGCCCCCAGGTACACATGGCCCGAAGCCTCCAAAACATCAGTTACCGACACAGAAGGGCTCATCCTGCCAAGAAAAGAAACAAGCCCGAAAAGCCCTCGCGCACACCTTCAGCGCAGCTGGCCGTGCCTGGCTTCGCATCTTGTGCCCCGTGAAAAAAAACCATCACACTTCACAGGGCTGCCAGAGGAGAGAGGACTTCCGAGGCTGAGACAGAACAGCGGGGAAAGGAGGACAGGGGCCACCTGGAACTTCCCTGCAGCCTGTTTTCTCTGTGACCTCTCCTGCCTCTGTGCTGGGAAGCTGCTCCCTGGCTCTGCCCTCCTTAGCCGCTTCAGAAACAGACAAAAAAAAGCCCAATAGTGTCACTACAGTGACACCGGGGCTCTGTCCCACGGTAATCTGGTGTCTGTTAATTCAGAGAACAGGTTGTGCATCCTAGCACTGGAAACAACACAAGTTACAGACCATCTCTGACATCTAGGATTCCATTCAACACCGTGTTTAGGCTGGTGGTCGCTGCCGTGGGGACAGGCTGTCAAGCCAGACTGTCCTCACTGACCCGGGTGACCGCGGGCAGGTCATTAAACCTGTGTTCTTCACTCACCAGTCTTGTAAATAGAGCTTGCCCCCAGGCTCAAAGCACACGAAATACAAAGCTGGGTGTCCAGAATACGCCGGTGATCAAACTTCACTGTGCTGCAGGATAAAACTTGGACAGTTTAGTTTCTAAGAGAGCTTTCCCCTGGTATTACTGTAAATTCATTCACAGCAAGAGATAGAAAAGACACTACAGGGGAAGAAAGATCTCGGACGTATCTGCTAGATCCTGTTAATCTGCAAGGATGCGTTAACAAGAAGTCATTTAAAATAAAGCAACCCACAGGATGGCCCTTCCAGAGCATCGTGGCAGCGTTCATCCAAAGAGCCTCAACGTCCCAGCAAGGAGAAGGGCAGAGAGAATGAGGTTCAGTTCAGGGAATTGCTTCACTCGCACAGATCGTTTTACAGAGAGGGGCAGAAGAAAAGACGGAAATGGTTATTCCCAGAGAACAGTGACGTAACGTTCTTGCAGGCAGCGATGAGTATCTCAAGAATCTAATCCTTAAGAGGAAATTAGTGATTTTTTTTTTTTCTGGCTAAACTCATGTGGTTACTCTTTTGAGGATTCTGAGATCCATCGTTTAAAGCAAGATTTTTTTTCATGCTGATTTTTCTTCTTTGAAAGCAAAGGATGCAAAATAAATACTTAACCTCTGTTGGACTGAGTAACCCGGTTATTTGCAGGATTTCTCATGTTCCCCAGCACGCTTCTTGCCACTCTCACTTAACACTAACCCCTGCAAACCTACCTAAAACGTCGCCCAATTTGCTCCCGTGCCTTAGCTTCAGCCCTGAAGACTCCCCTGGGGGAGCAAGAACTCAACTACCACACTTTATTTCTTAAGAACTCAAATTTATTTCACACGAGGTGAATGGATGATATGGAATCCCTGTAAAAGGAGGATTTAATTTACAAGCCAGTGAAGATGCAATCGAGATTACCTACAACGCTTTGTTGCAAAAAGCGAGAAAAAGGCATCCCTGCAGGAAGCACTATGGGCTCAAGAATCATCCCCACGGACCAAGCTCTTACTTCTTGCACCAACAAATTCCTAAATTCTCCTGAATTCCAGCAAAGGGTCCCAGATCCACTGGTGGAGCTTACCCTCTGCTCTTTCTTCCCTCTTCATTAAACTGCTCAATCACACGTTTAACTTTCTGGCAGAACTCCTTCCCTTACAGTTTGGGAGGAGGATACAGATATTCAGAAAAAAAAAATTCACCACTTTGATATTTCTCAACATAGCTCCAGAAATTCTGAAAGTATTTAATAAAGCTGATTTCTGTGGTTTCATAAAAAAAAAAAAAAAATCTGAATCCATTGCTGGTAATGTACAGCTACTGTTAAAAACAACATAAGTCCACCACGCAAAAATTGCAAACCACAGGTAAATTCTTATTTTGGGTCACTTAAGATTGCAGAAGAACGTCTTAGGGAACGGTGTAACACGGAGCAATCACGACCAGACAGTGCCAACTCCCAGTCTGTACACGCCTCTTAACAAGGGAGATTTGTCTGTGGTGAGAGCGAGACTCCGCAAAGGTACCTTCAAGCTGCTTATCTCAGACCGCTCAGACTTCAACAGCCTGGAAACACACAAAGCAGTTGTGCAAGATGAGATTTTTCAGATGAAAATTCCAGTACTGCTTGTGGTTCAACCTGCCTGGAAACATCCTCCAGCACAGATCCCTTTATACCGTTCTAATAGTTTGAGTTCCAGCCGAAATCTGGAATTTTAAAAGCATACACAGACTTTTAAAAATTCTGCTCGAGAACCATAAAGCGCTCGGAGTTGGGTGTGAGTTGAGCGGTGACAAAAAACATACAAAGCTCAACTACTGACCGTTCTTCCTGTCTCTCAGCTTCCAAGCTACGCTCCAGGGCTGAAGCACCTACCTTAACACTGCAATGCCGTTTCCCCCATCAAAACCTCCTTCCAACTGCAAATACGTCAGACCCCCAGACCCATCGGCAGAACGGCAATCCTTGGCAGGGAGCTCTGATAAAAACTGACAGTCCTCAGTGCAAAACCACCTGAAGTATCCTGATTTTTTTTTTTCCCCCACAAAACACGACTCCACTGGGTCAGAAAATGCTGTTTGAAAATTATAAGCTATAATTTTAAAAAAATTTAATTCCAATAATACACTTCCTGTACATCTTCTGCAGACCACAGACTGGTCCGACTGAGAGCCCTCCTTTCTGCTTAGGTGCAGAGTTTCTCGTGAAGTGATTTCAAGTCAGCAGACCTAGGATTTCGTAAGAAGCGACGTGAGAAATGCGATGAACTGCGGGAGCCATTGACAAGCATCTTGCAAGCTCTTCTTGGGATTAGGCTCTTGATTTCTGTACAGAAGTGAAGTTCTCCATGAAATGGGCTTGGCCCTTTCCTGCCTTCTGTGCAGGAATACCATTGAGGGTTTCAGGATTTTGACGGTCACCCATTTAAACAGAGCCATTCGTGCACAGGACATGCCCACTGAGTTCTGCATTTGGAAACCTAAGCAGACAGCAATTAAGAACAAAGGGAAAAATTTCTGTCACTCGCCAAGGAGGAGTCAGGGTTTAAAACAAAATAAAACCATGATGAAAAAAAAAAAGACAGACTGCTCACATTACAAAATCCTCACGGCAAAGGCTGTGTCACTGAATATATTGCCCAGACTAAAATAATAATTACCAAAGAAGCTTATGACCTGTGAAGGAAGAATTTGTATTTTCCGACTGCTTTGACCTGAAGTTGGTATTTTAAAGGATGCTCCACTTTTATGAAAGTGGAGATATTTCTAAGTTGGAAAAATGGTATTTGGCTGGGCCAGAGGGGGTTCTTTAGTAACACCAAATGCCTGGCAGAAAATAGCACCAGAACTTAACTGTTACCTTACATTTGGGACAATCAGCTGTTTGTGCTCCATCTGAAGTGTACTCCTGCAAAGACAGCGCCGTTGCTTTCTTTTCAAGACACACCATCCCACATTTGGAGTTTAGTACCTGCAACTGTTCCCAAAACGCTTTCTCTCAACTATACACTCCCTAGATGCAAAACTAGGTAAAGATAACTACTAAAAATAACAGCTCTTGCCTCAGCAGGAACATGCCAGCGAAAAAGATGTCTACAAAAAAAGCTTGAAAAGAAGAGAGACACTCAGAAACAGCTGGCCTTACTTGGAGAATTACAAAATTAACTCAGTGGACAAATCAGATATAACAGAATTTTTTTAAGGTCAAGCACATGGAGCACCAGAACTGACTTCCCACAACTCAAAGCAGCAGTTTAAGCTCATGTTTTATGCACAATTATACGCATTAAAAAAGCATATAATATGTATTATAAAAAATGCATAGATTTCAGGGCATAAAATACAAAGAGAAGAATTCTAAACTCTTGCAGGTTTCTGAACACACGTTCTGGTGGTGCTTCTGTACTGGTTGATGTTCCACTGCGGGGACGGAACAGACTCAGATCTTTCCAAGCAGCAGCACCTTCAGTGCCTCACTGACCTGGTGATGGTCCATAAGGGTTCCTTACCCGGCAAATGTGCTTTCTGCTCTGCCTATGCTCTCCTGAGCATGCCTAAAAAAAAGCAGCACGCCTGCTTTCTGCGGAAGCAAAGCCCAGCAGAGTACCTTCTCGTTCAGCCAAAGCCTTCTCCAACACCTCCACTTGCTGAGGCAAGACAAAACAGTCATTAGAGGTGACACTGTACTCCCCAGGAATGGGAAACGGAGTCGTCTCCTGAGCTGATACCACAGAGAGACGATTTCCAGCGCGCTTCCTGCCTCCCCTTTATTTCCCTCACCTATTCAAGAACGGCGGCTTTGGGAATGATCTCAGCACTGAGCATTACAGCCATGAACCTCCCAGACTGCAGCAGGAGAGCCACTGGAATACCCAGCTTATCCAAGGCATTTCTAACTGTATTCACAAACTTCATGACGTTAAGAAATCTGCATTAATTCTCTTCTATAATTCCAGCTGTCCAAAAGCAACCACCTGGCCTGTCTCTCGTGCTGAATAACTGGTCAGTTTTGACCAGCCCAGGAGAAGAAATCTTGGGCAAACACATACACCCAAGTTCTTTAGTGCATGTTTATACACAAACAGAATCCACAATTCATGAACAACAGGTCAAAATGAAAAGAAGATTCATCAAAAATGCAGCAATAAGCAAAGACGTCCTGCAACAAAGCATCCAAGTATTCTCTTGGCTGAATTCGTCTTTACTGACCAGGCAAAACAGCACATTTCAACACAACAGCTAAAATTTTACTGTACCTTTGGAAAAAAAGAAGTTTCAGTTCCGCAGAGTTACTGGCCAGCTCCTTTCATCTCTAACCCAGAAGGTACAATTCCACAATGTGGTAGCTCCCAGACAAAAAAAAAAACCTGCAGAAGCAATAAATCGATCCGTCAGGATTCCAGGAAAACACGTCCTACTTAGTAAACAGCACCTCCTGCAAGACTTTTTTCAAATCACAAAGTCATACTCTGCAAAGACACACACACAAGTTACACACGCACATGGCAGGAGAAGAGCTTGGAGAAACAACCCCTCTGCCTGCTTCTCAGCTATCGGGGACTTGGTGTATTGGGCACTCACAGTAAGAACCCAGGCCCTCGTGTTCCTTCGTCACAACTTGAGGGCCACCACTCATTGGTAAAGCAGGAGAAGCAGCATTACAGCCCGTGAGGCTGGACTTTACTGTATTTATGGTAATACTGCACCCGTAGCTTCCGAGATCTTCACTCACGGGAAGATGCATTCGCTCCCGCACAGTTTCACAGCTACCAGTCACAAAATCACCAGCATAAATTTGACTGACTAGTAAAAAATGTCTCTGTGAAGCAACAGGACCTTTTACTCAGTCAATCCACACCAAAGCAAGAGCTCAGATAGCGCTGTAAGCACCGTTTTCCACCACGATACAGGTATTGCTGGCTCATGGCAGTGAAAGGAGGCCGATACACGCCTTACGGGGTGCCTGGCAGCTGCTGGAAAGCAAACAAATACCAACTCACGCTGATGCAAATGGTTAGAGAACACAGAAGGAAATGTAAATAAACCATCCTTGAAAAGCTACCCTAAAAGTAGAAAAAAAAAAAATTAATTTTTTTCAACACACCAACTGGTGCCAATCCACAAGAGTTCCCCTTTCAGCGGTTGCCAGGATAAATTTCCCCTTTGGGCAGACGGTCCCGAAACCCGAGCCCATCGTGAATGAGAACGTGCAGCTCTACTGGAGCGCACACAGAAACAAAAATTAAAAAATAAAACCAACCTAGAACTCTGTCCAGGGAAATTAATCATTCTCAGCACCTCTGCAGATACAGTCTATCCCTTTAGCACTGCCCTACATACTGCACGGACTGCTTCAAAACCGTTTTGGCATTTAAATCCCAAGTGCCCGACTTGCTGCTCCCTCCCTTCAGCCCCGGTGCACGAAGGGCTGGTCGCCCGGTTGCCCTCGCAGCAACGCTCCTCGGTGCTGCTCCGGGACACCCAGCCCTCACCAACCAGTTCTCAGACTGCTCCTTCCCAGCAGAGGTGGCCATGACTGGAACCACTGGAACTGGAAAGCTTGAGCCCAGACACGTTTTATTGTCTGGGTTCTTCCTAACCTGTTGGCCAGATCTTGCACCCACTGTATATTCAACAGCTATTGAGACTCTGAGGTGTTTCACAAGGAAGTCCTGTCAAAAGCCCAAATGCTTGATTTCTGGGCAAGCAGGATGAGTCTGCTAGCCATTAAAAGCAAACAGAAAAAACAAAACCAACCCCAAACGATATTCTCCCATCACTCTCTTTTCAGAGATCAAACCCCAATTCATTTGCAATAAATTTTCCTTTTTTTTTTCTTTCCTTACATTTAAGCATATTTCAATTTGTGCCTAGTGCCACCAGTCCCATCTCTGGGCACCGTTACGGGCAGCTCCACCTTCTTCACCTCCCTCACCACGTATTTATACACCCTGATAGGATCCTCCCGAGCCTTCTCTTCTGCAGGCTGACAAGCCCCAGCTCTCTCAGTCTCTTTTTACATGACACATGTTCAAATCATCACTGAGCCACAGACACCGGCACAGGTTGCCCAGAAGGTGGCAGATGCCCCCACCTCGGAAGCATTCAAGGCCAGGCTGGATGGAGCTTTGAGCACCCTGGTCTAGTGGAAGGTGACCCTGCTCATTGCAGGGAGGTTGGACTACATGACCTCCAAAGTTCCCTTCCAAACACAAAATATTCTGTCATTCTAACTCCAGTACTCCAGAACTGACGGCAACTTTTGTCGCTTGTGGCTTTACGTGCCTGTTGCAGCCGTCTTATTCGAGTGCTGTACCAGGTATAACACCCACCTGCTTTATGGAGCTTCTTTCAGAAAAGGGGTAGCTGAGAGAAGACTTCCATCAGGCAGCACAGAACTACTGCAAAAAAAATGAACAAATTTTCCAGTTAAGTCAAAGCAAACACGATTAAGGAAACTGTTTCTCATGAGGAAGTAGAAGATAGCGGGCAGAGCCCAAGGTTAATTAAGTTAACAGAGAGGCTGCTATTGATTTCACAGAATGACAAGTATCGGTGCTTTGTTTTTTTTTTTTGTAGTTTTTCAACTTAACACATAAAAGTCGCTAATTTAAAAAGCAAACACCGTGCCTCGAGCATTTTTGAACAGTATCAGTGAGACGCAGCATCACTCTCAGTAATTTGTCTTCCAAACCAACAAGCAATAGTGCTTACAGCTATGGTTACACCTACAGACACCCATGATTTACCACAACACATGTCATTCTGTTTTTCTAGGGGTCTCATACGAACAATGAGACAGTAAAACCTTATACATTTACATTTTTCCACTATGCCCACGTGCAACATGAAACCAGGATCATCCCGGCAATGAGAAAAGCACAGAGCCAGAGCGGGGAAAGGCGCAGTGCTGGTAAATCACTTCTTTCTCCTTTCAAACAGTTAACTGCAAAACACATAAAACTGAGGCACATAAAAATGGCATGTAGCAAACAGTAAAACATAATGGAAGTCTAACTGTTAAATGAATAACAACTCTGGCTATGATTTCATGCTTTTCCACTGTAAAAAAAAAAAGGAGGAATCCGTCCGCATTTCATAACTCCAAAGGGAACGAGTTCCACATTTGCCGGATTGCCCAAAGCTGCGAGTCCCCCCTCGCCCGAGGGAACCCGCATCCACCAGACTGCTCACACGGCGGCACTGGGGCAATGGGGAGAAAAACCATTCCATGCCACAATCCCAGGGCTGACGAGCACCATCCCTCCCAACTCCCCGGCGCACAAGCTGGACAAGCACCGCACAGCACAGCGTACCGCCTGGCTCCGCGTCCAGCTTCCCGCGAGAGCCAGACGAAGCGGCCCCCGCTCCCATCACTGGGATCCTCCTCACGGCATCGGTCCAGCCGCTGGGCAGCCACCAGCTGAACCCGACCACGGGTTTGATCCGTCAGGTTTTGTGAGGAGGCGCGTGGAGGCTGCAGGGAAGGGAACAAACAGACACGGTGACGCCAACACCCACTCAGGAGCAACGCTCCCAAATATTTATGCGGTCGTAGTGGCACCGGGGCTTGCCCCAAACAGCTTTTGGGGTTCGTAACGGACTAACGCCTACTCCTGTACCCTCAGCTTGCAGAGGTAACTGCTAATGGGCAGAACTTACTCCACTCAGGACATGGTTTCCTTTCTTGTCCCACACACTCGGACAAAAGAAAAGCAGAGGCGCAACAACCCAACCAAGAGCAACGCTTCGCAAAACTATTGTGCTCCTTTTGTTTAACTACTATTAAAAAAACGTGCAACACGCTCCATCTGCAGTCCCACGAGCAGCTGTCGTCTTTGTCACCTTCCCCCAGCTTTTGCAGAACATCACTGGGAGAGCAGAGGCTTTTCCTCCTGTGGGGAGGGTCAAAACGCACGGTCGCGCACGCCGAGCGCCCATCACCGCTTCCCGAGTCGCACGGGGAACGTTTCAGAGGGGCACAACCCTACACCTGGAGAGCGGAACCTGCCGGTACCCACACAGACCATGCAGGTAAAGCCAGAGATGAGTAGGACATCCTGTGTGCAACATGTTCTATGACAAACCTTAAGATGAAAGCATAGTAAAACGAAAATTCTGCAAAACTTTACGATTTTAATAGTTGCAGTTCCTAAGTTCAGCTTTCTGGAGACTTGGCAGGCTTTCCTGGAATAGACCGTGACATCTGAGACCTCTTTTGTTCTTTTTTTTTTTAAAAAAAAAAAAACGTAGCTATTTCACAGCCGTCAATGAATAACAGCAAATTACGACATTTAGAATTAACCCTGAAGATGTGGAACTACCCGATGATCAAGAAACCAAAGCAGAACTCTTCAGTCTTTCAGACAGACAATCTTTAATCCTGTTTTAAAACTAGATTTCACTGTGCTAACGTATCGTATCGACCCACCGATGCCCGACACGCTCCAAGAGCACAACGGAAGGGATTTTTACTGTGATATTTCACTACGGTTTTATACGGGCTGTAAAGTTTTCTTGCCATTCACATCAAAACATTTGGGTCAGTGTTTTCATTCTACTGGTATCTGCATTAGTATCTTTCATTAATTACTAATTATCTGCTCATTGCAGGGAGTCCAAACGCTTTCGGCCCCAGGAATCCAAAGCGTTTTGATTAAAAATAAAAACTGCACAGTGCCCCTGTGTTGTTTTTTTTTTTCCCCCAGCAGCTCAGATGTCTGGACCAAATGCACATTCTAACACTTCTGCAAGGAGATTCTGCTTCACGCAGCAGAGCTAAAGGAATATTCCACTGTCGTTGCTGGGAAAGATGCAGATGGCTGTAACGCATTTAAAAAACAACCCTGAGAAATCTAGCTCTGCGTGGTTTTTCACGGAGTCACCCGAAAACCTCGTGTTCTGGCTACGTTCTGATCTCCAGGCAACAGAGTTCTGTTCTACTTAAGCTACTTAGAGCAAAAATCTGCCCAGCAGCAAAAGAGACCAAATAGCGGGTGAACTAGAATTGTTGCGCAGTCATTACAAGTTCTCCCCGCTAGAAACTCAGCTCCTCATTTCCCCGAGCTGTTCCTCGGTCAGCGGCGCAGAACACGAGCCTCAAAGTGCTTCCCCAGGACAACATTAAGATTCCCAGCACTGTGCGAACAACTCGGCACCGCGTCCGGTCCCTCGTCACAAACCCACTGAGGATACTTCGATGCACGCTGTGCCGCTCGCGCAACCCAAGAGCTGGGAAGCCAGTCCCAGGCCAGACCCAACCCGCTGGGTTTTTTACGCTTGCCCATCACCAAAACACATAAACCTAACAGGACAGAACCTCTGCCCTCGCCCCTCGGTCATGAGATATTTCTGGTCCATCTAGTACAGCTGAGGAGCAAATCCTAAGAGCATACCATGCAAATAGGACAGAAAACCAAAGAAGTAGCTTTTTCCTCTAAGGGGACATCTCTTTTATTATTGTTTTTTTCAGAAATCCAAAGCTGGTCCTTGCCTGCTTGCCCTGCCAGGCTCACTCGGAGACTTGTTAATTTTCCCTGGCAGCAGAAAGCTCACAGGCAGCACGTTGCCCACAAGCCACAAACCCAAACCCTGTTTTTCTCACCCAGGCTTGCAGCTTTCTGGCTGAACTCTGTCAGCTATGTTCCATCAGATCCATCTCAGAGGTGCCTGCAAGTAGGAGGCTGCTAAAATGAAGACACCCCTTTCGACACCACAACGTAGTGAATCGGTAGAGTCAGTCTTTCTAGTAAAAAAGCACGGAAGAACTTTGGGTTTTTCTTGTCTAGCTTCTCAGAAATATGCTTACAACCTGGTTATCAAAGTTGTTCCAGCTGTTTCTCACCATTATTTTTTAAAAACTTTTTACCGAAATATGTTTCTCATTAATAGTAAAATGGAGATATTCTGGATAAAAAAGCAAAAAAAAACCAACAGTGTAAAAATCTGAAGATGCCTTGCTTAAACTGTGAAATCCCAGGATATTTGTTCTATTCTAGTTTTGTCATATTCTTTTACCTTTCAACACCCACATCAATGCAGCCCTAACAGATTAACTCATTTTATCACTATTGGAAATGCTCAACAGGACCACAGACCCTTCCCACAGACCTACGAAGTCTAAGAGCAAAAGGAAAGCAACACGTTGTTAACAGGATTAGGCGAAGCTCTGGACAAATTATCAAACCTTGACAAACCAAATAATGAATCAGACTGCGCCAGGTTTGAAAACGATCCTACAAAACCTTATCCCAAGGATCCAATTTCCTACTTAATTGGCTCCAGCGATGACCACATGCAGGAAAGGTTATCAATTTCTCCGACTGCTAAAAGCTTTCTCAAATGAGAATCCGTGAGGAAGTACTTTGTAAACTGAGCTAATGCCATTTTCAAGGGAGGACTGTATTTGAAACCTACCTCACAACTCCTTCATTGAGGACCAAAGGAAACGAGATGGCTCCCAGAACAGCTTTACAGGCAGTTACGTACACGAGGAAGAGCATCCACTAACAGCTGCCATTTCGCACCTGAGCCAGTGACTCTGAGAAGTTTATTCCCTCTTCCATCACCACCATCACTTTCCTTTCGGTAACAGCTTTTGGCAAGACACTCCCAAGAGCCTGTCTTACAGATGGTGAAAGCTGCAATAGTTTCAGCGAGGTAAATGAGCTCATCTTCTCGCCTACACCTGTGCTGCCTGTCCCTGGCCTCTGACATGAGAACCCTGAAAGGTTCAAACCCCTCTCTGGTGTTCCTTCTTCTCTATCATGTCTAATTTGATGATATTGTGCAACAAGGTGAAATTTCCAAAGGACACCGAGTCTGCTACCAGCACCAGAAAAGGTGCTTTCATCCATGTTACATCTGCCATTCAAGCTCCTGGTCCTCCCGGACCAAGAGGAAGACTGTCAGAGAAAAGCAAGCTTGCTGACAGCTCCCGTGTTTGCCGTAGTGCTGATAAAAAGGGCCTTTTGGGGAGTAGCTGGGGATGTGGTTTGCGTGAGACAAGCAACACGTTTGTAGATGCTGGATGCTAACGTGCCTCTCGGTAACAGGGTTCTTCATACTCAGAAGCAAGGCTCCTTCCAGCTAACCAGTCCAAATATAATACAAATAAAGACACTGCTGTGTAGAAATCTCTCCCAAGTGTAGCAAAAAACCCCAAGACCTGGGTTACAGGGAGCAGAGACAGGGAATACACTAAGCTTGAGCATCATGCTCCAGCAGACAGTAACAACATCATTCGGGGTCAAAGCTTCCTGGGTTCCTTACACGGCTCGCTCTCAGGAACAAGAATAAGCAAAGTCTCCCAATTAACTCACTTTGTGCCTAAGCACACTCAATTTCCAAAGCAGCAGAGGAAAACGTATTTGTATTAACTTGTAAATGAACTCCATCACCCTCTTTAGGGTATCATGTGAGCGACCCTTCCGCCTTCAAACATTCGTGAAGAGCCTCACAGCAGTTCACAGCTCGGGTCTAGCTTCATCACCAGAGCTGGAACCAGCTTTGCCCCGATTTGTCTCTCATTTCCAGCAGCGAGAACAGGCTCCGGGCACTTTGGCAACGTGTGCCTCTGGGCACTGTGCACGCAAGCACGGTGCCACCGGGGCTGGCCCAGCTTTCTCTGTGCTAGGAAAACATCATTACCATATTTTCCAGCTTTACTCCAGCTGATTCTAAGAGCAGCTAAGTTTCCACATAAAAACCAACGATACTTCTTCTTTGTATACCGCCAGTCCTTGCAAACCGTACAACTGAGCGTAACTGCTGAAGCGATAGGCCTGAGAAGGAGGAAGGTGTAACTTGCTCTAAACCTTTTAACGCTTAACCTCATGCTGGTGTCAGTCTCGTGACAAATAGATGCATCAATCTGGCTAAATACATAAGCAGCTTGCCTTTTTTAATAGCTGAAGGCTGACAAAGAGATTACTGTTTAAAAAAAAAATGACAAAAGGCATTTTTCTTGTATACCTTAGAGAAATCAACAGGAAGAAATAAAAAGACCAGTCCCATAGAACCTACTGTTAGTCTGAGCCCATTCTGTATAGGCACAGACCAACATCAAGATACGTACGCACAGTTTTTGTCAGTTTATCTCTTCAGCTGCCTTTTATAACTTAATCCATATGTCCAAGTCAAGTAAACATACTGAAAAATACCAGCAAACAGAATGGCAACTGGGCCCCAAAGGAAAAAATTAAACGAAGCTTCATGTCAGACTCTCATATAAGAATTATGACTTTTTTAAAAAAACCCCAAACTGAACAAACAAAGCTCGAGCACTTTCCCCTCTCACCTGGCCTGGCCATATCTGTAAAAGTTTCGCAACACATGACATGATCCAAAAGGGTTGCCTCAGGTTTTCACGAGGGCAAACTTCCAAGCACACAAATACCATTAAATAACAACCCCCAAGTCGCTCGACCCGACGCCTCACAGCGACGCGTGCTGCTGAACGCCGCCGCGCAGAGGCAGCACAACCCGCTTTAGCCAACGCGAGAAACACTCCCTGACCACCAGGTTCCCACCGGGTGGGATCAGGAGCACCCGGGTTGGCAGCAGGCACACCGAACAGCACGGCTCCGCTCACGGGGAACCGAGGGAATCTCCTCCCTCTGCAGCTGACTCTGCTCTCCCAAGGTCACATTCCCAACAAACCTCAAACTTTGGGTTGACTCCACTTTTTGGAGGACGCAAAGTTCGGGAAGCTCAAGGGTTTTATTTTCTCAGAAGAGCCACACATGCTATTAAAAAGCGAGGGGGAGATTGCTGACCTACAGTGAGATAAACCAGAAGTTTTCAGGACGTTTAATTGCCGAGGAACATCTTGCACTTATCAAACTGAGGATGGCAGAGGTCATCCTTGGACTCCCCCGTCTTTGTTTTCAGAACATTTCTGCTTCCTCTCCCTTCTCCTTCCCACCACCCTCCGGTCCAAACAACCGCTCTGAAGCAGTGGTTGCTGAGCAGTGCGGGTGGAAATACCGCCGGTCACGTCCTAATTGCTGTGCTGACGAGGACGTGATCCAGCATCTATAGCAAGGAGCAAAAGTTGGGATCTTTTAGGGTGAAACTCCCCGCACAGACGCACGCTACCACGGCCAGTGCTTAATTTCAAATGGAACGTGTTTTTCTAAGAAAATAACTGAATCACTGGAGAATGCTGGAATTAAGTCAGAACATGAGATTCCTGCCAATCCTAGTAGCAATCGGACTGAGGGCCAGGTTTGGCATCTAAGAGGATTGTTTTTCAGTCTGATAATAGCAGTGAAAAGGAGAATTGGTCCATCAAGTTCAAATCTGGCAATGGTTACCATGGCCCTGGTAGGACACAGCCTTCTTCATGGTCTGTGAACGCAACGCATGCTGGAAAAAGGCAAACGAGTTTACATTCTTCCCCATCTTCAGCTCTGACGCAGAAAATTAAAGGCCTCCATGCTGTTCTTATTCGAAAACACAAAAGGCAAGCAAAGGATTGAAAAAAACCCAGTTAAAAATGTTACTGAGTCCTGTTTTGATTTCAATGGATTTAGAAATTGAGTATTTTGCAGAGATGAAAGGCACACACTTGGGTTACCCAATCCCCAGGGTGAGACAGGATAACCATCAACATGGACGTTCTCATTTGCTTACAAATGTCAACTTAAAAAACACACAAAAAGCCTAGAAGTAAACTAAAAACCACCCTCACCTTCAGTACTTATACTGTCTAGAGGGCAGTTTAAGCAAATACACTTCCCACTTAGCAGGAGCTAGGAAGCTGCACGCTGTCAGTTCTGGCATTTCATCTCCTTCTCAACAATTCCTCTTCCTTTCCCTTAACACAAGTATTCTCCATGAGCCTCCTGCAGCCCGACACCTTGCTCTGGAAATGAACGCCCCAGCAAAACACATCCCGCAGCGCAGTTCCTGTCCAGGCATGTTTGCAGCATCGCTACTTGAAATTGAGTATTTACCCACCGGTGCCTCACGGCTGGCTCACGGACATGGCAGGCACGTCGTCTCAGTCGTGCTGGGTTTCCAGGACGGCGACAGCCAGGTTTCTCTCTTGCGTATTTGCTGTCCTTCAGAGAGCTGGAAGCCTGCTTGTGAAGTGTTAACGACGCTTGAGAGGCGCTTGTGACCAACAGTTCTTTCTTTTGATCTTGAAGACTTAAGGCAAGATTGAAGTGGGAGCTGCCACTGCTAAAAAAACACCGACATTTTGATCACGTTTTTCTCTGGAACAGTCAGGGCAAACAGATTCCAATGACACACGGCCTTGTCCAACCCTACATTTCCTCTGAGATAAGGCAGTCGCTGACTTGGGCTTTGCAAACACACACAGAAGTGCCCAGATGCTCCAGCCAGAGGCTGAAGAAAGCAAGCACCGGTGAGACAGAGCCCAATCCTGTCTGTTCACCCACATCCCAGCACGAGAAACCTCCCTGTCCAGACACAGTGCCCGTTCACGTGGAGCTGTGATCACAGCGTCATTTCAGTATTCAGGAAGGGACACAGCACAGATTATTTCTAAAATGAGCTTAATGAAGACACACATTTGGTCACAGCTGCTGCTAAGGCTAGCTTGGAAGGAATCCAGAAATGGGAGGAAGTGGGAGCATTAGTAAGTTATAAGGGGAGATCAAGAGCTTGCTTCTGTAACAAATCCCAGCCTCGAAATCCAAAATATTTCATCCCAACTACCAACGACTCTTCTGGAAAGCACCTATCAAAAAACATACGAAGCCTGAGTAGACCGGCAAAGGGCCACCACAACTTTTCTGTGTCCTTCCTGAATGGAGCCAGCAAATAAAAGAAGTGCTCGTGCTCATGCTGCTCACAACGTCCCCAAAAATCTCAGAAAAAAATCAGAGATTTTTTAGAGTAAAGAAGAGTATTAGTTACTGAAGTTTGCACAGATGGACCATGTGTGGGAGGATTGGGGTTAATCTTGTTAGACATAACAGGACTTATTCATTATGAATTAAAAGATTCAGATCTTACCATTATGTGAGAAGATCAGCTCAGGTGTGTTTTAAGGAAATTTACAGCAACTGCAGAAGAGTGAACTGCACTGAGACTAGCTGGCAAATTTCAAAAAGCTGACGGAATATTTGTGAGACTCCACCTCATGTGACTGATGCCTGCAAAACATAAACCAGACTTCCATTATGTTGAGGAATAAATATCAACTGCTCTTGGCTTATACAACAATTACCGAGGTTATCAATCCGTACCACCAAGGCATAAGCTGGGAGCAGAAGGAAATTGCCTCTGCTCCAACCCCACTGTGGCTGTAAGTGTTAGATAATGACCAGTATCCCCAGGAAAGGCAGATTAACACCTTGCTTTAAAGCCACATATCAGGCCAGATGGGCAACTACCCGTTCTACTAACGCAGCTCTTGTACTCCTCAAAAATACAACGTTGCTCAACAGAAATCCCAAATCAGCTCTGGGTTTGGTGCCATATGAATCACCAACCACTTGAACCACCGGCATTTCGGTGGTTTTACTCTATTCCATAGCTCCTGGGATACCTCAAAGTCAAATCTCTTCTGCCACGCTCACTAGGCTCCGCCGCCTGACCAGGGAATAGCTGTCCCTGTTTGCCGTGGCACAGCAGTAAAAACATTCCTGAGCCTGAATTGTCTAACAGATAAAAAATTGCCCTTTTTTTTATTTTTTGAGGCAAGACACTCATGTCAAAGAACTTAGAGAGAATGAGAGCAAGCAAGTATCCAGCCCACATTCAATTATTTTGGCGATGAAGCTGATGAAGAGAAACACAATAAAAACGCTACAAAGAACTTTTCCAAATGTTTCTTTGAAAGAATTTATACGCAGCCAAGAAATGCTGGTCCCACACCAGGCTCCCATGCCAGTCTTTTCTTTTTATTTTCTCAACTTTTTATTGGTACCTTTAAATTTTAAGGTTTTGTATAAGACACAGAGCATGCATTGCCAATGCCTTATCCTCTACAACCGTGAGAAGTTTGTTTTCAGTATTTTACCATTATTTTCAAGTATTTTAGGTCGCAAGATCTGCAGACTTTGCACGATTTAACAGTTGCAAGACTCCACTAAATGCCTGATATGCAGTGAAATTGTTACCAGCTTAATCGTCAACACAGAGACACGGGAAAAGTCACCCTGGTAAAATGAAAAATACCTGACAGCCTCATGATTGCCCATCTGCACTGGCCTCTAAGGCCACCAACTGCAGCCCTTGTTTCCTACCATGCAACAGAAACACAGAAATGTTTCGAAATTTCCAGTTCCACGTTTTTAAGACAGGACAAGTTCTCCAAGTTGATCCTTTCAAGCATCACCTCCCTGAAGTTGTTGCGAATTGCCACCTATTTCCTTCCCGTTCCATGAATGCCAGACAACTCAAAGGAGCAACTTCAAGTTTTGAAAAGACGAAGCTGAAGCCAAACATTAAAACTTCCAGTTTGCCTTCAGCTGCTGGAATTCTTCTTGGACGTTCAGTTGCCACGAGGGTTACAAGATACATTTTCTGAACTGCACTAAAACTCTGCTTCATTAAGACTCCGGTTGGATTTTGTCCTGACGACGTTTGCCTTTCATTTTGTATCAAGTGGGACAGGAATTTTCTAACTACGTTGGCTTCTGGGAAAACCATTTTGTCTTACTTAACGCCAAATGAATAACTGATTACTTCTACTCTACCTGAAAACACGTTTTCAGAAAAATGCCTGGGAAACATTCAAATAACATCACATAATGCCAAACGCCACTAGGATGTCCTAGGAGTTTTGGAAACTTCCAAGCAGTTGTAGGTTACACAACCCACGGCGGACTGTAAATGTCTACGATAGCAGGAAAGAATTCGTCTTAATTTAAAACCAATGAGTACGGGACAAGCAGAAATTAATTTCAGAAGGTGAGGACAGTCTTGGCTACCAACTTTGTGAAAACTAGGTTTGGGAGCCGGATTTACCAGTGCGTAAAGCCGTCCCAAACAACAGCTTGCCTTGTCTGAAAGTCAGTCCCCCCACCTCGCGGGACACAAGACAAACGTTCACAAGTTCCCTTGAGACGGGACACAAAGCAGCAGAATTGTCCTCCCTCCCCATTAATCTCTCGAGTACAATAAATGACAGCTTTCAGGGGTAGGGGAAAAAAAAAAATCGTTTTTACCAAACGAATCCTATTGTTTGCTTGATTCTTGTGGTTTCATGATGCTGGCTGGAGTTTGGGGACAGCAGTAACAGCGTAAGCTCTAACTCAGCAAGCTGGTCGGTTCTGAGGCTGCTCTCACAAGGACACCGAGAAGCCTCTACCCATGCACGCCCTGCAAAGAAAAATGGCTGCTGCAAAGCAGAAACGCCTTCACACACACCCCCCAAATCTCAAAACTCAAGAACGCTTTCATTAACGCCGCGTGCGCCAGAGCTGGGGCTCTCTCTGGGATTCAGAACGCTAGTGCAGTTCTGTAGCAAAGGCTGGAAACTACTCCAGAAGCCTCCCTGCTGCAAGTTAATACAGTAAACCTGCAAACTCAACAAACGCGAGCCCAAACTTCGAATTAGGCCACAACACAAACTGCAGAAGCGCTGCATTAAACTTCCCGCTTACGTGTGATTTTATTAACAGGGGTTCTTCGCGCAGTGTCACCCAAGTCCCCTGGCAAACATGCTTTTGGAACAGCCTGGGCTCCTTAAAAATATGCTTCTGCTTCAGACAGTCTACTTGCTAGTTCTGCACTGCTTGTAACAAACAGAAAAGGCCAGCAAGTGTGAGAAGCAGGGAAGAGCTCCTAAGCCCCAGCCTGGCTGTTACCTACTGGGATGGAAAGTGACAGTAGCACACACATCGCCCTTTCTCCAGTCTCCTGGTTCTTCACTCCTTTGGCTTTTGTTACAGTTGTCCAAGAATGAAACTTTCTGGTTTGGGGGAAGCAAAACAGACCCTTCAACTCTACTATCTGCATTTCCTCAGAAGTTGCTGTTACAGCACATGCATCGCGAATGAATAAATACAACATCCAGCAAGATCAAGCTCACTGGCTCTGGATCTACTACGAGGCTACTGACCTCACAGAAATTTTAATGGATGGTAAGGCCACAGAAAAATATTTTTAAAACCCCAAATGATGATGGTTTGTGTTTTGTAACTAGAGTGTGCTCATGGACTCCTAAGGAAATTAATCACGGTCGCGTTATGCAAGCGTAATACAGAGCTCAAGTCTCCTACTCCCCAGAACACGGTTATTTTTCTACAGAAGTGTTCATTTTTGAAGCATTTCCCATGCTTGTTGTATTCTTCTGAAAAAAAACCCAACATTTATTCTATCCTTTAGTGCCCAAGACATACAATAACAATCCTAACTAGGTGTGGCCATTAAAAATTATCTGCTATTTTTGGCAAGAGCATGGGAAGCCAGCTCCAGCAATCAAGCCAGGTCCCCAGTGCGGAAAGAAGAATTCTCTTATCCGCTTCCCAGGTTATTTCAGTTACTGAGATAATTCTTAGGCTGATGTTAATTCTATTTGGGCCTTATTTCTCAAAAATAGTAATACTTTGGGGGGGGGGGGGGACAGGGGAAGGGGGCGTAGGGGCTACAAAAGTCAACTTAAGCTGAATTTTGCAAAACTGAAGTGCCCAAAGTGGGTGAATTGCATTAGGCTCTGAAACCTCTTTCCTCAAGCTTGCAGTCAAATTCATCTGCTTATGTGTGGCATCACCAACAAGGTTTAATCAACCCTTGGAATTAATTTTGTGTATGCATGTGTCAAAGCCAATCTCTTCAAAAGCACAACCCCCACTCGAACTTCATGATTTACAGAAGAACCAGGTGGATCAGGACAAAAATAAGAAAGAAGTCGTGGGGCAAAAGTCTTAACCTAGGAGCAGAGAGCGAACCAACGGCCCTGAAAGGGCACACGCGGTCCTAGAGAAGGAGCCGTACGGGAAGGATACGAGGAAAAGTCACCCCAGAAATGCCTCCCTGTTGCACTTCAGGCCAAACTACCTACCTGTGCGCTGCTCCCTTCCACAAAAGTGTCTTCCAGACCAGCTATTAAGACAACATCGCTTGTAATCTACAGGCACACATGGTGGTACATCTTAAAAATGAGACGATTTAATACCACATAAGACTACTGCTGTAAAAAAATATATTAAAAAACCCAGTCTCCCTGAAATGTTGACCTGACCACAGGTTTACATTAGCTATTGGCACACCATACAGAACGTGCTGAATCGACTCTAACTGAAGTTTGCTACAAGTCAGGAACAGGTACTGAATTTTTGGCAACACGATCTAGTATTCTATATCATCGTGAGGTACGTAAATGGTTTAAGCTGGACGTCATCTATCAGGAGAAACACAGAGCACCTCGTATCTAACTTGGGATCTACTCACTCCCTTCTCAATACATTCACAACTGCTGTTCTTGGTTTCCACCTTTTATTATCTCCCCTTTGTTTTTCTTTCCTCCTCTGGCCACAGATTTTTTTTTTCCTACAATCTTAAGTCTTAGCCTCAGGCAGATTCTTTGTCCTGCTCCAGTCAGAGAAATATACTGACTTGAAGTCGCTTTCCAAGTTTCTCTTCGCTAATTAGCTGAGACAGCTTTCTTCCCAAGATATTAAGTCGTTTTACCCAGACCTATGAGTTACAGCACTTCAAACCGCCTCCCTCACAGTAAAGAATCAGTGCTTGCAATAATGGTTACTGAAGAAATAATAATGGTTACTGAAGAAACATTAGCCAGACAGAAAGGTAAAACTTGGCCGGCTGTTCGACCAGGATAGTTTTGCCTCCTCGCAGCAAGATTTAATTGCTGTGTTCTTTCTGGAGAGAACAAAACCACTGTGCTGTGGAAGGCTGAAAATAGCTTTTCTGGCTGAGCTGACTGCTTCTGAAGGCTACATTTGCTCAACGTTCTAGCCAAGGTTCAAAAATTGCCTGGAATGGCTCGAAAACTTTGCTGTGAATTAGAGACATGAAGTAAAGAAAGTCCATGCTAACCAGAAAAATGTTTACATCCTTAATATAGGAAACATCACTTGTTGCGAAATAAAGACTGCCATCTAAAATAGACTGACTCTCAGATTTACTCCCAAAAGACAGTACATTTTTATTGCCTTATTCATAGCCAGGTATGGCTTATCAAGCAATGAATTCACATGTGTTCCAACACACACACACCAAAGAATGCCCACGGTAATTTTAAAATCAGGTAATTTCCTGCCGGGTGCTGCCTGTGCCGAGCACAGTATTGAGGGCAGATTCTCGGTTCCTACGCTCTAGCTAACCATTGCTACAGCACCACCAGCATGTCCATTAAAAGCCCGAGCCAGTGTGTTCACAAAGAATCCTTCTGCAAAGACGCAGGACATTTCTAACATACTTTTTTTTTTTCTTTCAAAACATCAGAAGTCCTTCAGAATAATTTCAGTATTTTGGCTCAGTCTGTTAGTTTCAGCAGATACTCAACTCGCCGAGGCCCTTGTCAGTGACACCTGCAGAGAAGTGAGCAACACGGATGAAAATAGGGGCAAGCAAACCCTCCAGTTTTCAGGTTGTTCAGCGCAGGACTGGGGCTCCGAGATGCTGGGATTCCAACGCACACTGGGTTACCTCGGGCAAACCCAGCCAGCAGGAAAAGGGCTCCAGTTTTCCAGGATGCCCATTCAAGCTAAACCTTATACCCACGTAGTAAACTGCGTCACAGCGTGGGCTGATGAGTGTGAGCTCATTGTCCGGACTCCACGACAAATGGGAAGTTAAAAAGAGGCAGACAATGCATCAGTGACAATCACACAGCTGGACAGCGCACAGAACCTCGGCAGTCCTAAGGAGGAGACCTGTAAGTGACAAGGAGGTGACAGAGGGATAGTCCAGACTCTGATCTGATGCTGGAATTGCCAGTCTCTTAGGGTACGGGACTGCTAGCACCCGAAACCATGTGCTACAGAGAGAGAGGTGCCCCTTCGCCGACTATTAACCTCTATTCTATGATCAGTACGCCAGTGTTTTACCAAAGGATCTATTACAGACCAGCACAGAGGAACAAAACGCAGTTGTGTTCAGAAACAAGGAACCTTTCTTTAGGGTGAGGCTTTAGATCTTGCTTTGTATTCGCAGATTTCAGTTATTATCATAAGAAAGGATTTATACACATCATTTGTACCCATTAAGACACACAAATAAAAACTCTGGACTGAACTTGTCAATGACCAGAGTCCACTCTAAGTCTGTTTGAGCATCATGCACATCACCAGTAAACGTTAAGTTTAGCCAGAGACCCACACCAATTCAGTAGTTTGACTTTCTTGCAAGTTTGGCAGCAGACATCTACTACTCGGGTATTATTTCTACTCAGCTTACACCGTTTGAATGCACAAAGGGTAGGCAAGGTCTTGACGGAAGCAGCTGATTTTACCTTTAATTAATTTCTTTTAAAAAAACCCCAACAAACCAAATCAGATGTCATTGAAAGTAAAGAACCCTCATCTTTTAGATGCTGCTTTAAAAGTAATTGCTTTTTATCCCAGTCTCGTGTTATCAGGTACATCCTTCCTGGCTCACAAAGGAGAAACAATTCCAGTGCACCGCTTGGGAAACCCTTCATGCTGCTTTGGGCAGGGGTGCCCTCTCCTGGGCACTGGCTCTGCACTTCAACCCTCTTCTGCACTGCAAAAGCAGGGAAAAAAGGGCAATCTGCTTGCAGCTGGCCCAGAAAAGTCTATTAGACCCTAAAAGGCACTTGACTCTATCAGTCTGGCTGAGGAAAGGTGCTGCAAAATATTTGGAAAGCTGCTTGGTTCAGCCTGAAGAACACTGGAAGCCTGACAGAACTCGACGGATGCACAGAGGTGGCAGCCGGACACCGCCGGCAACCCGGTGTAACACACCTGTGCTCCGGGGACAAAAGCGGTGGCAGAAACCGAGCATCAGCAATTCCAAGTGGCTCGGGCAGGTAGGACCTTGAACAAGTTTATGCACTTGATTTAGTCTACAGAAGTGTGGGCTTTTTTAGTATCATTAGTCAAGAGCCCAAACTCCCTCGCCATCCCGGCAGGAAAACGACAACTGAGCCACCCGAAAAATGGCAAGAGCCCTCTCTCGAAGGAGCCGCTGAGACAGACAGACGTAGACTGTGGGCAACAAGCTTCCCTTTACCCCCCATCCCTTTTTTCCCCTCCCTGAACTTTGGAGGAAGAATCGTACAAGCCACTGGAACGAGCTGCAACTGGTTATGAATATTAAACCTAATCCACACCAGAAAAATGTCCAGTGAGGGTACAGGCTGGGCTACCACATGCTCTGCTGCCTTGTGAGATCAAACTGAAACCCTTCCTACCTGGGATTTAGCTTTCACTTGGAAGGTTTGACAGAAAAAGGTGCAAGACATATATTTTATACAGAACTACTATTACTGAGGCCACTTTTCCAAACTCCTTCCAAATCTCCTGGACCACGCAAGACACCTTGATTCCTTCAGGAATAGTTTTTCCACCTCAGTAGCCATCTCAGGAGGCAAAACTAATCCCCACCTGGGAAGAACCTTTAAGTACAATAACCACCTTCCTCCCTCTCATTATCTCAAGTCCCATCACTTACCAAAAATATTCTTCTCAGGTTGTTTTTTATTTCAGCAAAGAACTGTCTGAAATCTACAGGTCAAGCACACATGGTCTTATATAGAAACAACACTTCAGAATTTTACTAGAGTCCATAATAAAAAAGAACTAGTAAAACTGCATTTTTCCGATACACTAGCAATATGGAAAACCTGAAAAAATCAGTAATGCTTTCTGACTGTTGAAAAGAAGTGAAAAAATTTCACTGTAGTCAGTGGAATATTTGGTTCACGCATTCTTTACAAAATAAGTGTCTTGAAAATGAATCTGGAAAGATACTTCCAGGTCATCAGAAAAAAGCACTAAGAAGGTGCCTAAAAGAAAACATTACAAAAAGATGAGTTTTTGAATGAAAAAATGCAGAAATGCACTAAGTTTATCTTCACTTCAAGGGGCATTTTTTGCCCTGCGATTCTGTACAGCGAGCACTCTCTCCATCCAGCTGGGAAGTCCGGGTGGGAGGCAGCACCGCATCGCTCCCGATTTCGGCAGCCTCCACCCAGGGCAGGTCTGCTGAGCACAGCCTCAGCGGCACCGCACAGCAGCTCTGAATTCTTCCAGAGCGGCGCCGGCAGAAACGAAGCAAGTTTGGCTGTTTTGCTCCAAGTACCTCAGCTAAGCAAACAACCCATCTAGCGCAGGCAGCGAAACCGTTGGGAACCACCGAAAGGGGATTCCTCGCACATCTCCGGTACCGCAACGTGTTCTTCTTGCACGGTCGTGTCAAAGGGAGAATCTGGCTTAGCTGCAGCAAGACGCACAGGAGGTTGCGCAGTTCACCCACAGAAGAGATGCCGTGGAAGAGGCAGTTGGCAGGAATACTCACAGTCTGTGTTTACGGCTCAGCTTCGACAGAATGGAGCTAATTTTGCAAATCAACGCCACAGGCCCTATCAAAACGAGTTTCTACTGCGGCACGACTGAAAACCATCATTGGTCCTTTTGGAGACTGGAAACCACTATCAGGTCAGCAGCCAAGGCACAGATTTTGTTAGAGCTAGCACGTACACTGGGCAACCAAATAAGGCCCAAGCCTTTATGCAAAATAACTAATATGGGAGGGAGAAATCTTCCAGTTAGAGGACGCTGATAAAAAGAATAAGGGGATAGAAACTACCCCGGAATAGAATTGGCGATGAAAATCAGAATAAAGCTTCTAAAGATCAGAGGACTGAGGCTGGGACTTGTGTGGTAAGGGCAAATACCAGTGTTGCCTTAAGGTAGCTCTTGTTAGACCAGGTGAGGATTTTCACCCCGGACAGAGAGGAGTGAACTGTACGGACACCTCTGAACAAACATGATGTCCCTTCCCCTCGGAGATCCCTTTC
The DNA here is from genome assembly GCA_020746105.1 of Trogon surrucura. NCBI lineage: Eukaryota > Metazoa > Chordata > Aves > Trogoniformes > Trogonidae > Trogon > Trogon surrucura. The sequence goes on along the minus strand of CM036620.1, from coordinate 1,032,444 downwards.
TCCAGCACTCTGGTTTTACAGAACACACTGAAATAAGACTCAAAGCCATTTCTGTGTGTAAGGCAAATAAACGTGAATCCCAAGCAGTCATCAGTAGGTCTGGAAACAAGTGACTGAGCAAATGATCCTCAGAATCCTGAAAGGACGCAGAGAGGAGACCACAGAGGTGAGGGGGTGTATACAGGCACAGGGATATACTTAGTACAGTAGTGGCTTGAACTTCATTGAAAGCCAAAACACGTCAGCAGCGAAAAGATTGAGCCACCCCCCTGGGATGCGCTATTAAAAAGGGTGACACCTCTTTGCATAAAAAGAATGTCAAAATATTCACCCAACTGCATGATGCAGTAGCCTGAGCAGCCAGAGGCAGCTAATGAAGAGATTAATTCACCTCAGGTGTAACTGCAACAACTGCCACAGGGAAGAAAAGCCCAAACATACCTCAAGGTCAATGCAGACTTTTTCAGAGCTTTACAAACCACTCGTTCCACCACCCAGGTTTTTCCTGCAGAAAAATCCAGCGTCTGCTGTCTTTTTTTCTTTCTCTCCCTGGCAGCTAAAGCTGTTACAGGTAAAAGAGACAACACACAGACAACTGACCAACGAGCAAGGAAAAAGCAGAACACAGCTAGGATAAAGGAGCGCCAGACACTACACGCTGGACAACCACGCAAGGAGCCCTAGCGAGCCCGTCAGCGGGGATTTTACAGCAGGATCACTGCAAGCTTGTGAATTGTTAACGCTGACCCAGAGGAGTGAAATCCTGACACGGACTCGATGAGAAGGGCAAGTCGGAGGCCTCTGTGGCAATTACGCCTCTGCAAGTTTGTGCTCCGGAGCACAGCGGACTGTGGCTGCCGGATCCCGATTTTGGAATGTTTTTCTTCAGCGGCATCCTTGGCCTCAGGTACGAATGCACAGCCGTAACTCTTACCAATTCCTCTCTGTTTGCCACTTGCACACGCCATCACTGCTTTGGAAAAGCAACAGCAAGGGAAACAACGAAGCAGCTACAGCTCTGCCTCACCACAGAAATCCTGATCTGAGTCTGACCAGCCAGAGCGAACAACAAAACCAAAACGCTACGCTGCTGCCCTAAGGGATGACACTTCTTCTCCAGGTCACCTGTGAGCTTCAGATCAGTATCACCATTCTATGGCAAAAGCTGCACCTTCAACAAAACACTGAATTTTTCTCAGTTTCGGCAGTTAATCTGGAGGAGACTAAGGACAGAACTGGCTGGTTTCTGAGTAGCATCTAGGTTGAACACACAATTCCAACACGGAACCTTCCAACCCGTTTGGTACCTCCAGAACATTTGGATACATGAAAAATGATCGCGGCAGAGAGCAGGACTGAAGCAAAGCTTAGACACATCTTACCTTTGCATAGCATTTCAGCTGAAAAAGATAACGTCCTGGGGTTTGAGTTACACACGTTAATAGGGATGCAGGAAAAAAAAAAAAATCAATGGAAACTAACTCTTCATGCATGTCTCTGCTTTTACATGATGTCTTTAGACTTTAGAAGTGATTTCACTGGTTGGTTGGAAGTCTAAAGGATCCATGCAAAAATTTAATGCTCAAAAGAAGTGAAAAATTGGCACTGGGCTTTTTCAACTTGCCAAGTTAAAGGAATGTTATTGAAGACTCTCTTACATAAATGTTCCTTGACCTCTCAATGAACCAACAGGTCTTAAAAACTGCATTAGCCAAAGCAAATTCCCACAGCAAATAAACCATTTAGCCAAGTGTATCAGATTTTTACGCAGCACAAAGCAAAAATCCAAGACCAAAAATGGCAAGTTAGCATTTCCTGCTTGGGCCTTGGACACCAAGTTTCACCACTCAACCTCCACGCTGCAGTTCTATCAGGAAACCTGCAGTCAGTCAGAACAAGGACAGAGTGGAAATGATAAAACGCCGACCTTTTGCAGAGATATCTTGAGGAAGCCTGACAACAGGTAAAGCAGCAGTTACTCTCTGCTTTTCTGCCGAGACCGATGTCCCCAGTTCCACCAAAAGCCTCATGTATACACACATCCCTCCCCCAAAGGAAATGCCGAGAAAACCAGGATTCTTACCTGTACTGAGGGGGTTTTCAGCGCTGGTCATGGTGACGACGAGGCAAAAAATGTACCCTGGATGTAGATATTTGCTCCCACAGCTCTTCTGCAGTGTTTGGTGACCCCACATTGAAGGCAAAACTTGTCACAGCTCTCTCCTACACAAGACACACATGTCAGAGTAGGAGAGGGTACTTGGAGCCTCACAGATGTTTCCTGTCTGCTCTGGTAAGCGAGGTCTCTTCACTTACAGCTGGGGTCCTTTTAATTAAAACCTGCTGATTAACAGGTTTACCTCACTGTGGCTCTGAACTAGCCAAAAATACATCTGATTTCACACCACCTTCAAAAAACGACCCCATACACGCAACGTACAGCACAGGTATTTCCCATCACACGTGGAAACAAAATATAAAAAAAATATTCTGTTTTCATTATTCTGGATGTGTTATCACATTCAGGAACACGTTCTAATATTTGCATTTGGGCTTGACAGAGTTTTTACTGTTGAGACTGAATAAATAAAAGGTGTTCTCACATGTGCAGACACACACATGTCAATAGAGGCAGAAATACTAACACGTATGTAGTTTCACATTAGGAAGCAGTCCCACTCCTGGGAAAGCAGTACCTTTTCCTGCTTCTGCTGCCTATAGCTTAGCTTATCTCAGGGTTTATGAAGATACCCAGCATTCAAATTTCAACAATAAAAGGGAACACAGGCTGCAGGCTTGCAATACCACTTGAGCTTAAGCAGAAAAGCTGTTGCAGATGGGCAGCTTCTGTACCCAGCACAGCAGCACCTCCAGCCAGGTTTGGGACACAAGTAAGAAAAGAGCGGCCATTTCACCCTGACAAGAACATTCCCCGCAAGCCAAACAGCTCCAGAGAGGTTCCCAAAACAAAGCAAAAAAAACCCCCTCCTAAAACAAGCTATGGAGGTTTAATCTGTGATAAACTTCAGACCAAGTTAATATACTTGGTCTCTCAGAGGACTCGTTTTGTAACTAAACTTTGAGAGAGCTATGATGACGAGCAGTTTATTTGCTCTACTTCCTTCCATAAAACAGAAATATTTAGATAGAAACACTAAGAAGGGATTCTACCAAGAATGCTGGAATGCTCAGCCATAAACCTTACGTTACAGGGAACAAAGTGTTTGTTGCTAAATCATCTCAATATTTTTGGCAGCGGTTATGCAGATACAACGCGAGATATGTTTCTTTTCCGTATACTCTTCCAAACCATAGCACAATCAAAACCATGAAAAAAGAAACAATCTTTGTAACATTCAAGAGCTTCAGATGCTGTATCCACCCTGTTTGCCAAATATCAGTTGAATTTCTGCGTGGAGGGCTTTTTAGTACCGATCAGTATTCACAACCAGAGATGGATTAGTAAGGGCAGTAGTTGTCTCCAAAGGAAACAGCTCACTATGAGCAGCATCCTGGCTCCGAGCCACTATTTGCAGTTCAAATATCAGCCTCCAGATAATCTTCCCTTCCCTTTACGTCCAGCTGCGTTATACTGACGAGGGGCTGGGGTATTAGTCGTATTCGTGTTATTATAATCACCTGCGGGCATCCAAAGCTTCAAGAATGGCAAGAAAGAAGGGCTTAATTTCTTACTGGTTTCTTCAATAAAGCAAATGAGCTAATTAAAAGCTTAGGACAGGTTACAAAAGCAGAAAGCTGCAGACTAGTCCCAAACGCCAGTCTAACGCCTTAATGTTCACAGATCTTACGAAACGTTCACATTTCTTATTAAATACTGTGGGGCTGATCACAGGAGTGAGCACAACTAAACCAGGATTCCCACAATTACCGACAATCCTTCCACAGTTTCACATATCAAAACATCTTTTGCACCTTCACTTGGTGAGGTTCAGAGAGACCTGACGTTTTTAAAGGAGGCAGAGGGGGATGAGTTACAAGGTGCACACAAACTCAGGCTTAAATGTCTAACCGAACACGCAAAACAGGAGTTCACAGAAGGGTTTTTTGCACGTCATCGCTGTTTCCAACACTTCTTCAGCGCTGCGTGCTGTCTCAGGGTATCCTGCCTCTTCTCTCCAGCCAAGTACCATCCAAAAAGCAGCACCTTAGCAAGGCACAGACCACAACACTGCCTCACGTTTGCCTCCATTTGAAGGAAACACAAAAGCAAATTGCACCACAGGCTGCAGTTTCACCTTGCAAGTCGAATCTAGCAGTGATAAAAGCACAAGAACATTTTCAGGATTTCTGGGTTTGCTATCTGCATCTCAGCCACTTACAAAATTATCAGGCAAACGGTGCAAAGGAGAAAACAACCTTGCTGGGGAGAGTGAGGTTTGGAGTGAGCACTAATTCATTTTGCTTTTTTTTCTACCTGACTGAATTAATAATCTGAGCCACAGGAAAAAGACGATTTCATTTTCTCACGGTCATGGCTCCAGGCTCAATTACCATGCACCAGTTTAGCTAAGGGAGGAGTCTGCATTCGTACGTGGGGAATGAGTTTAAGTTAACGCACCTTTGTTTCCCCATCTTCTTTCACTGCAAATCAAATGGAAATCATATTGCATTTTCTACAGGCTCCGAGTTACACATCAAAGGGCACACCGTACCTGATCAGGAGGCTGCATGCTCCTTCGGGCAACCTGCCTTCATTTTTCAGGTCAGAAAATGACTCAATTGTAAGGAGAAAAAAAAAAAAAGAGCAATTTCAAGAAGCAACCACAAAGCTTTCACCACAAGAACTAGAAAACGCTGTTTGACTACAGGCACATAACAGGTCATAGTGATGCTCATCCCAAGAGCCAGGAGGAAAGTCAGAAACCGCGACAAACCCAGGGGTGCTGACAGCCACCACAATGCCAGCACAGTAACACAACAGCTCCTTTGCCCAGGCCAGAACCACAAATCTGTGCTTTGCATTATTTAACCTAAGAGCATCATTTTGCCTCGTTGAACTTGGAGGAGAAATATCACAAAAGCCCAAAGCACTCCACACGCTTCATTTGGCCCGAATATCAGAATCAGTTTTCCCCTCTCTTTGAGTTTTTAAGAGGACTACATTGCGGCCAAGCCCTCGCTTCTGCATTTTGGCACCTCCCAGACTTAAGCCTGATCTTCTGCAGAGATCTTCAAACTTCCAACTGTCACAACAGCAAACAGCTTGTGACAGCACATAACACGATCCACACTTAACTCCTGAGCCAGACTGCTCTTACTTCAGTTCCATTCCTTAAGGGGGTTGGCTGCGCGGGGGAAGTAAACACACCAAAGCTCCAAGTTCTCGCAGTCTGGCAACTACGTTCCGTGAACTTTTTGACGTGTTCGTATTGACACCGCCAGGGCAGAGCTGAAAGAAAGCAAAGTACCTGCAGGACTCGCTAGGAACAAGCAGGTATGGTGCACTAAAGCATTTTAATGCCTCGCTACTCCTACTTTCTCCTGATTCCTACAGTTAGTTCATTCTAGATAATCCGCAGCCAAAGGAGAAAAGGTCACCGTATAGTTTTTTAAAAATCGCAGTCATGCACAGAGTGAAGCTCTGGGGACTTATTGCTGAAATCATTATTCTCAGTATCTCCAAACAAAGCTTATCTCTCAGCCTTCCGGTAACAGCCTATAAAGTGGAAAAATGCAAGCGTAGCAAAGCTTTTATAATCCAATTAATCTGAGGTTGTTTATTCTATTTCTAAAATAGAATTAGCAGTTACGCCCTCTGGAGCAAGCACTTATACAGGCAACAAATACACAAAAAAAGACCACCTGCACAGCAATTACAGATGAAAATCAACTGCTTCTTTGCACATGGCACCACTGTGGCATCAACAGACCTGGCTCAAGCCCCTCACTGCAATTTCCACCTGCTTATGTCAAATGCAAAACAAAAAAGGCCCCACTTTTCATTTGAGCCCTTAAGGGTAATTATGCCTATTACTCAAAACTGAATTCCTGCCTCTCAGCTTTCTTCCAAGCAGGACCACACTGGAATACAGCTGTTACTTTTTTGGCTGCTCGTGTTTTCCACACGTGTCGAGCATGAGACGACCCATGGGCCAGCAAGTGGTCTTTTACTTTGTCCTTACCAGCCGGCCGGAAGGCAGACTTTGGCATCGCTGCGAATTAACTCGCAAACACTGACTGACTAATTTGCCACCTGAGCTCCAAAAACACCTTCACAACTATTTTTTTTTTCCTCTGTGACAGCTGTATTGACTAAGAAATTTTGGACAGCCCCTCCTTATAGCAAGGCTTTTAATCAACAGCGATGAAACTAAAATGGTTCAAGGAATTTGCATGCAGAGAAAACCTGAATCCTTCTATCAGCCTGCTTCAACTAACCCTGCAATTCGGGTTTTGCACAATAATGTTTCAGGTTCTGAAAGGGCCTCTTGTCCTTACACCCGTTACTCATCATGTCTGAAACACCTCTACCTGCAACTCCCACCAGGACAGAGGTCAGCTGTCTGTTCAGACTCAGCTGCTGAAAGAAAATCATTGGACTTCATTGCTCTGGTACCTCGATTAGACCTCTCAGATCCAGTTCAACCTTGCAAAAATTGCAGCTCAAGTCCCTATTTAAAAACACGTTATCCTGTCAGAAAAATTTCACGGTTCGTCGTTTTCTAAAACTTGTTCCAAAGGTGAAAAACACAAACGGTCACCCATCACAGCTCTCAAATAGAAACAAAGATGAAAGCCACTCAGATTTTCCCCTTTACTCAAGTCTCAGTACTTCATAAACTCATCAAGTCTCTGCCTGAAGATTCCTAGTCCATCTCGGGGCAAAGGGAATCGGTCATCTGAGAAGGTTAGAGCAGAAAAGCAACTTCTTGGCTTGCTCTAACTTGGCTGCAAGAGTACATTTGAACTTCGATCCCAAGATCTCTTCTCACCCTCTTGCCCTTCCCAGGATCAATCCTTGGGCCCAGTTTTGCGTCGCACCCCCTCTGGAACAACCGCACGCAGCGTAACAACACCCCAACTCCAGCATCCAAGAGGCCCTTTTCCTCCAAACTGGCTGACGCCAATGGCTGGCATTTGTTTTTAATTAACAACATTCTTCCCATTGCAACGTGTGCGGTACCCACCAACATTCCAAACAGCTTTCCAACCTTTCTGGCCCCTCTGTTGAACACAGTCGAGCCTTGGACTCAAAGCCAAAATCAAGCTTGTGATAGCATCACCAGTTCTCAGCTGTACTCTAGTAACCAGTACCACAAACACGTTTTTACTCTTTCAAGGGGGGATGTAAAAGCGCCATTTCCTTGAAGGCAGGCAGGGTACTTGGCCCAGGTAAGTGTGTTTTCCTTTCCTCCCCTCCCACTCTCTGGCTCCGTGAAAGAGCTGGTATCACTAAACTGGAGACATACAGTGCAGTAGGAGTTTAAGCACCACGGATTCTGGGAGCTGGAAGATGTCACTGCTTTTATGCTTGCCATGGGGAAGGTTTGGTTACCAGCTTCCACACAAATTCTCCCACTCTGAAGGATGACAGAAGGAGTGCTGTCCTCACTTTCCTCCATCCTTAGCTTTTAGGAAATGCTGCTATGGACGGTTCCTTTCCAGCCCAGTCAGGATTGATCGCTATACATTAAGTTTTTGCCCTGAAATCTGCAAGAATTGAGGTAATTCCTCGCTGCTAGCTTCACTACTCTGTCTTTACACACCACCCGTTGTACCATCTGAGGGCTGTAATGACAGGACAGTTTTCAGAGCAGGAAAGATTATCTGGTACTGAGGGAGAACTGTAGTCGTTAAGGAAAAAAACCTCCATCATTCTGTAAATACACAACATATATTCAAGACCTTTCTGAACAAGCTCCAACACAAACAACGTGGATAACTTCAGAGTGTGCTGTTTAACTGAAACTATCGCCCTGGCATTTAATATTCCATCACTTGCCTATCTGCTCCAGGAGTGTAGAATTACAGCTGTTACTTGTCTTTGCAAAACTGCTTGCCAATTCCCTAAAGCATGTTGGCTTTTTTGTAAAAATATTAATTGTCCGTCTGAAAACTTGGAAACAGGTATTATTTGTCTCCCACTTTCCAGCGGTTTCAAATCACATCCATTTAATTGGTCCAGGACAAACTGTTTTTTATTCAAGTGATTCATCACATACACTGCAGACAAGCTAAAATGGATACAAAGAAATAATAAGATAATGTACTTTGGTGTATTTTACCAATCTATGCTGGAAAACACATCAGGAAACTAATACTGGGTGTTAGTTTGAAGAAAAAAAAATTAGATAAAATGGCTTCAACAACAATGCTTAGAATTCAGACCAAAAGCTTTAGTGAATGCTAGGTGTGTGTTCAGATTTACACCACTCTGTGGTCTTTAGCCTCCCCCTATCAGCACCATGTGGAACAGAATTTAACTGTTTCAGAGAGATGCTGGTCTTAGTTCAAGAGTCTAAGGATGTAATTAGATGAAAAACACAGGCTTGATGTCGTGACAAGGTCGAAATCAGAACTTAATAGCCTCGATGTCTATTAAGCAGGTATTCTTTATTGCAGAGCTGGGCACACCTGGGATAGTTCCACCTAGTGTGTGCCCCGAGAAAGGCCAGACGTACAGCTTTTATACAGTCTAGACACACAGATTCATGCAATTTCCAAGAATCGTTGCTGCCCACTCCCACATGCATAATAGAGTCTTTCGCTGGTCGTCAGGGGTCTCTGGTGGTCGTTTTACCTCATCATGATGGTCTTCATCGGGGTGTCCTTTTGATGGGCTCCATTCAGTGAACTCCTTGTCCTTGTTACGAGACCCCAAGGCTCGTTCTGCAGATCTTAAAGGCCTTTCGGAGTCCTGGGGCATTCCATCTTTGAAGATAAGAGCATCCTGTCCCTGGGGATCAGCTCCGCTTGCGGAATACCTGTCTCACACCTCCCTTCTCCCACTGATTCTGTTTGCCCAAGCACATTGAGTCTTTTTACATACCAGCTAACACTACAGTTCTGGTTGCAACTATGGCTCCAGCTGAAAACCACTGCTTCAGGCTTAAATTCCAGTTATCATCCACTGCAGCTGATAACACTGTAGCCTGCTTTGCTACTTTCTGCCATGGAATTGGATGGAAAGCAGAGACATCATTCTTCTTACCATTTTGTCTACTCCTTATCAAATCCACAGAACACGAAATGATGCGGTCACGAAGGAACTTGCCGAAGCAACTGCAGCCAGGAGGGACCAAAGCAGAAGCCCACGGTAAGATAAGCGTGGCTACCAAAAACGGATCAAATCCGTCACTGCCTCACTGATGAACAGCACCAACCCCTTATCACTAACTCACTTGGGCCACTTCGATATGCTTAGAAGTTTCTGGCAGGTTAAGTTTGCAGCACGCTGCGTGTTTCTGTGACTAACTTTTTGCTAGACCTGGTATCACCCGTTCTCACACAGCTGGCACGACGCTGGCAAGGAAAAGCCCTGATGTCAGCACAAAGCCAGGATCTCTACCCTCCAATCTGACACAAAGGTAGCTGCACAGTCCAGCTATCTCGACCATGCCCGCACTGCCAAGACATCCAGCAACGTCTAGTTAGAATATTATGAAATCATGGCCTGAACTAGTTGTAAATCTCCAAAACTGGGGGGGGGGGGGGGGGCCAGAAAGAATGAAATGAAGGGCTAAGGATATTCTCTCCGTGAGCTTTTATGTGGTGAGAACTCCTCATGCCTGTTCCCCTTTCTTTACCATGACACTAATTTGTGATCCTTCCAACTTGTTAACTAGAGCAAGAATCCTCACTTAGAAAGGAACAGCAGCTGCTGCTACTCTTAGCACTATGCTAACCTTCAAAAGACGAGGACTATTTTGCCACTAAGTCAGATCAGTTAAATACAGGTAGTCCAAGAAACACAAGTGGGAAAAAAAAAAAAGGAAAAAAACAAAAGAGAGTTGTCCTGCCAGCTGGCCACACGGCTGCATAAACCGACGGCTTTGCAAAGACAACTAGGCAGTGAGAGGAATTGTCCCAACACCTGCCCGCTTCCACTTGGCATCCTCAGCCCCCAAAGAGGGAGCAGCTAGCACGTTCTTTCCATTATTTTAACGATCAGCAGTCTTAAACACTGGGTTACTTCAAAGGGACACGGCAACGAGGTGGAAAAGCAGTGTACACTGCAAAGGGATGGGCTGATTAAGTTCTGAAACAGCGTCGGGATGAAAGACGGAAGAAGAAAACCGTTCTGATGTGAGGCCCGCCCGCTTGCCCTAGTTTTTAGAACCCTGACAGCCAACAACAACTACAGCTCGAGCACTCCCGGGTGCAGAGCAGCATTTTGAAAAACACTTAAGGGCTTGGTTCTTTCCAGAAACACTCCAGCTGAAGCACCAGAAATGATACTTTGCCCATGAAAAAGCTTTAGGGCACACAGCCCTTTTTTTCCAGGTCAGAATTATCAAAGCTAACGCAGCCCTATTTTCCAAGTTTAGGCTGCATTCTCAAGACAGAATGACAGACATCCTGTAAAAGCTTCTGCCTTGAAATAGGATTAATCCCAAATCAAGAAGGTGAGTATGCAGCGTGCGCACGAGAAAGCTCGCCCGACTGCGTGCACAGAAGGAAACCGAGCATCGGCCTGGCAGGGGCAGTCAAAGTGGGTTTTTTTGTTTTGTTGGGGTTTTATTGCATGGTACATAAAGATATTACCAACAGAACAGATTTTTTCTATTGACTCTGTCTTATTTTCACCCCTCCCTCTTGCGCAGCTGCATTATTTCAACAACCCGCTTCGAGACTTCCGTTTCACCTCAATTAATGCTGTAAGAAATCCACGTCCACATACATTCATGGAAGGAACCTTACTCTTTTTTACCTTGCACTGGCAGACCTAGGGTGCAATTTTATGAGGTAAGCAGAATTAAAAGGGTGTAAACCAAAACATGAATAAACGGGGCAGCAAGCACTTAGTCTAGCAGACTACTGCGTGCACCTCCTGCTAAACCAGCACTGAACATTTGCTCGTGTGGCATCTGACTGACCGGCAAAGGTCACGCTGAAGTTGTACGCAAGTGGAAACTTCTCTCTCTGTACAAATTCCCCCATTTATCGACAGCACACCATTCGCTGAGACCTGAAGCAGCCCATTTGCAACAGATAAAAACAGTTCATAAAAATCACAAGGGCTAAGAATAAACCAGTTCAGCACAGCACCCCTGCGAAAAGAACAGCAAATCCAATGAAGCCCATTTCATGTACTAAACATTCGGTGTCCTGACAGAGCTGTAACTCGCATAAAGTAGTTTTTGGCAATAAGTTTCCGGGCAGTCTTTATGCTTTCCAAGAAATTGCATTGTTTTTATGGTTTTTTTTCAACTACAAGAAAGACATACCTGGTTTAAGGCCCCGCCCAGAAGCTTTAGCCCATCCTGTTCCCAAGCTGGAAACCAGAACCTGTTCCAGATGAACCATGCCAGAGGTGAAGAGGACTTTTATTTTTCCACTGCACACAGTACCAGCTCCCCCTACTGCCTGTCTGCAAGCCAAAAAACTTACACTGCCTTGGCCCACGCTTTTTTTAGCGCCTTCAGCTGAGAGATAATGATAACATGACGTTCAGAGAGATCTGTAACACTCTAACTCCATTCTACTTTTGAGGTGTTTGTTTGGCAATGCTGGGAAAGCTAATTTAGAAATGCCAGTGCTTCTGATTGTATGGAAAGCATTCAAAGAATTTGTAGAAGAGGATCTACTAAGTTAAGATCAGAAACTATACAGATATTAGAGGCTTGTTTTTACTTTACAAAAATCTTACTCTTAGGGAGTATTTTGACACACAGCATTAATCTAATTAAACGTAGAAATCTTCGAGATCTCAGTCACTGTCTAATCCAGCAATAAACTGACAGGTTAAGATCACAGAATCATAGAATCATAGAATGTTAGGGATTGGAAGGGACCTCGAAAGATCATCAAGTCCAATCCCCCTGCCACAGCAGGAACGCCTAGATTATGCTACATAGGAACATGTCCAGGCAGGTCTTGAATGTCTCCAGAGAAGGAGACTCCACAACCTCTCTGGGCAGCCTGTTCCAGGGCTCCATCACCCTCACTGAGAAGAAGTTTCTTCTCGAGTTTAAGCGGAACCTCTTATGTTCCAGTTTCAGCCCATTACCCCTTGTCCTATCAGTGGTTGTCACCGAGAAGAGCCTGGCTCCATCCTCGTGACACTCACCCTTGACATATTTATAAACATGAATGAGGTCACCCCTCAGTCTCCTCTTCTCCAAACTAAAGAGCCCCAGCTCCCTCAGCCTTTTCTCATAAGGGAGATGCTCCACTCCCTCCATCATCCCAGTTGCCCTGTGCTGGACTCTCTCCAGCAGTTCCCTGTCTTTCTTGAACTGAGGGGCCCAGAACTGGACACAGTATTCCAGATGGGGTCTCACCAGGGCAGAGTAGAGGGGAAGGAGAACCTCTCTCGACCTACTAACCACCCCCCTTCTAATACACCCCAGGATGCCATTGGCCTTCCTGGCCGCAAGGGCACAGTGCTGGCTCATGGTCATCCTGCTGCCCACCAAGACTCCCAGGTCCCTTTCCCCTACATTACTCTCTAATAAGTCATTCCCCAACTTATACTGGAACCTGGGGTTGTTCCTACCCAGATGCAAGATACTTGTTCCATCAGCACAATAAAAAATGAGTTACAGCAGCTACTGTAATGAAAGAATGTGGCTAGATGTAGGAACTGAAGCACCATGCCAACATGCCTTATGCTGAACAACAGCTACATACTTCAGAAATAAAAATACTAGTAAAGGCTATCAGCATTACCGATAAAAGACTACAGATACTTGACTCCACCACAAGGGCATAGCATGCGACTGCTGGGTTCTTAGCATTGTCTACGTCTGCCTGGTATTCCACCTCCTTCTCTCCTTGCCAGAGCTAAATAGTATCCTCTAATGACAAAACCCCCACATTTAAAAAAAAAAACACACTTCTTATTTTCAAAGATTTATGAAAACTAACAGTTAAAACACCTATCATCCCAATTCTCCACTATGACAACCATCCGAAAGCAAAGAATATAAGCAATGCCTTGCCCTCTATGCCAATTTCTGCTTCTGTAAGGAACAAAAAACAACACAACCTCATCAGATGAATGCACAGCGAGGCAAGAAGTGAATCTGAACAGACTGAGAGTAAGTGTCTGCAAGTAATGACATGAAAAAATACTGAACACTGGTCCTTTATGGCATAAAGTACTTGCACTTTACCTTTAGGAAGTAGATTAGAGATTTGACATACAGTGGAAATATTGAGTCTCTCTTTAAGGTGCTACTTACCTCCTCTTAGTACACAGAATAAACAGTTGCTACTCCATTCATGAAAAAAGAGATGAGGAAGAAACAAAGGGCTGTCAGCCAACAGGAAATCCCCAGAAATGAGAGAAAATCTTGTCCTGCCAACTCTCTGTCTACTGCTCAAGAAACTCAGAACGACCAACCGAGAAACCAGCTATCCAAACTGTTACGAAGATTGCCATGTTAGGAGCTCCATACCTAATTACCAATCAATCTCCACCCATCTTAATTAAACAAACCAGTAACTACAGCATCAGTCCATCCAGCCTTTTCCCTCTTCTCAAAACTTGTTGGTTAGCCCAGAGGTCAGATCAGCTTCATTACAAGAATGCAGCCAAGATGAGTCACAGTGTCATATAATATTCATCAGACTGTAGGTCAGGAGACAAACTCATGTTACTGCACTATCCTACCTGCAGAGCGACCACTCTCAAAACAACACCTCCCAAGAGACATATGTTTTTGTGCCGAGGAATCACTCTCTATGGCCAGAGTGTCAGTGCTTTATTTGGAAAATAAATATAATTCCGGCTGCAACACTTTACAGTAAGTACATCTCAACGCAAGGGCACTACATGATTCCCCACGCTGCATGTGCAGCACAGCTCCTCCAGCAGTTCAGCCGACATCATTTGTTAAAACGGTATCTGGTAGCCAAGGCAGCCACGATATCCCTGTAAGGAGTATCTGAGTCAGATTTGGTCCTGGGGATGCGACACAGCCGGCGGAAGGTCGGAGAACGCAGCAGGAGGTTGTGCGAGAGTCCCATCAAGCTCGAGGACAGCCAGTACAACGTCATGGACTGCAACGAGACAAACAGCGAGTTCAGCCTCCCTAGATGCAAGCAGAGCACTGGAGTTCTAGGCAGCTCGTCACCAACCACAACCCCTGGTTACTCCCAGTTATCAAGAAAAATAACTCACCTAAAACCACTGCTCTCAATAACAATAACGGCTTCCATGTCAAAGGCACTTTTCACTCTTTCTCAACTCTTCTGGGAGAAAAAAGTCATCTACACTGAAGCTTGACAACAGTTCGTAAAATAATTCACATTAAACTTGCTGAACTTCTGTATTTCTGGCTATAAGCTGATGAGCCAAAGAACCAGACAGTTTGGTTTTGCCGACCAGTGCAAAAACATTCAGAAGTAGAACACCTGGTAGAAGTGAGCAGTGTTTTTGCAAGAATGAGGAAAATTGTGCAAAGAATGCGGAAGAATACGGAAAACTGTGCTGTTTCTCTCCTACAGTAAGAAAACACTTTGCAAACCTTTGTCCTGACACAAAGTTTTCCTCTCATTTTTGAAATCACAAAAAAGGATTCTAACCCAACTCACAATGTCCTTCCACGCCCTAATCTGTGAAAATGATATTTAGTAGTAGTAAGTTTATGGAATTTTCCCTCCTGGACAAAAATAAAAAAACAAAAAAAAAAGAATTCCAGAATTTAAACTCACAGACAGGCAAAACATCTTATTTGCTTTTGGGCACACTGTAACTGAGTACAGTCTATTAAATGCACTGGGCATTTGGGTTGCAACTTAAACACCGGGCACACATCAGAGTCACAGGTTACTGGGCACACCATTAAGGTCTGTACTTACAGAGGGAACTGTGGCAGCAACAGGAATCATTAGTACCGACACCACTCGGAAGAAATTTGTAACGAGCTTCTGGAACCTGGAAACTTTCATTTTTTGCGACGTGAAGATCTGAAAGTGGAGAAAGACACGTGTATGAGCTAAGGAAAGAAAGGCAACAGCAGGGTTTCCTGTAAACCAGCACTCCTGGTTCATATGCAACGTTCCCTTCGCATCACCCACTGCCACCACCTCTCGTCTAACTTGGCTGCCACAGTTGAGGGAGAACGGATCAGAAGAAGAGTCGGGTCTACTGTCACCCTGTAACTCAGTTTCCCTAAGTCTCAGTCGACATGACACAGAAGACAATGGAGGGAGAATGAAATGCAAAGCGTTAGAGCTTGATAAGAACACCTAACAGAAAAAAACATCAGTAGGGAAAGTGTTTGCATTAAGTTACCCCCAAAATGGTAAATGAAGACCTGTTTTCTTTTTTCTGTTGCTGTTGGTTAATCTCCCCAGCAACCTTAACAAGTTCAGGATTTTCTAAATTTATTAAGAACACGTAATACTGTTAGTTTTTACCACCCAAGCAGGATCAAATAATCTGGGGTGAGGGTGGGTAGGTAGGGGTGCAGAACAAACCAAAAAACCCCACATGTGCTTTTGGATGCCCAGAAAGCTTGTCAGAACATCACTCTAAGAGAAACCTCAGAGGCAAGACTAAATTTTCCTGAGGTGTATGTGAGAAGTGTCACATCAGAACTGATCATCTCCAAACGAGACACTCATGCATTCGAATGCATAAAAAATTAATTCTTTTTCAGCTCTGCCCAATGCACTTAAAGCAGTGGCAATCTGAAACTATCCTTATGTTAACACGTATTACAACTGGGAAATACTACCTTTCAACTCTTTAAAAAGAATTACCCTTTTGCAATCACCCTGTTTACTCCACAAACCTACCTCCACTATCAGCAAATTCACGAGCCCAAGCAAAACCGGCAAAACCCACGTAGAATCTGGTGCCGTGAGGTCTGTAAACCACAACGCTCCACCTGATGAAAACTGTTCTTGAACTGCAGCAATAGTTTAAAGAAAATACTGAATTAAGTGGGATTTCCTACCTCAAGTTACTCAGAATTGTATCACTTCTTTACAACGAAATCACTCAAGTTTCCAGGTAGACTTTATCTACACAATAAACACTGTTAAAGCAGAAATCTTTGGTTTAGCAGATCACACCTCAAGGCAGTCTGCTATCACTGCAAGTGCAGGATACAAGCTGAGATCCACCTCCGAGCATGACAGGCAAGGATTCAGGTAAACCTGCAGTGAAAACCAGCTTGATCCCAACCACCGCTTTACAAGCCATGAGGAAAATACACATTCTGTGCGTTTGAATTAATTATCTTCTACATAATAACTAGGCAACTTATTGATTTTTTTAGAATCACAGAACTGTTGAGGCTGGAAAAAACCTCTGAGATTATCAAGCCCAGCCTATAACTCAACAATTATAAAACCTTTTCTCAAAAAAACCCCAATATTACTATTTTTTTTAAAAAAATACACATATATTCACCTTGTCTGTAATACTTCATCTGAAACACATCTAATCAAAGTCTTCAAAAACAATTTATATTACATATTTATCTATGCTTAACTACATGAATGTTAAAAGCATAGTAACGGAGTAGTTTATATATCGACTTTTTTAACCAACAAAGCAGCTGTAAAAAAAGCAGCTGAATGAAAAACTGGCTGCAAAGAGGGCGTCTGCTGGGGTTAATCACCTTCCGAGTCCGTGGCACCAACGCTGCAGTTGCGCAGAGCGAGGGACACGCACACCCACATGGGGATCTGCACCCACACCAGCAAAGTGGCTTTGAAGGGGTGGCAGTTGTCTCGAACGTACAGCTCTGCCACAATCCTCCGCAGGTTTTTGTTAAAATGGAACCTTCAGAACAGAAAAGGAAAAAAAAAAATTCCTCTCACAAAACCTGTCAGGAGGTAACGTCTGTAAGCCTGTTGTTGGTAAGACTTTCCCTCCCGTCCCCCCTCAGCCAGGAGCGCGTTTCTAAGGGACACACAGTCACCAACTTACCTGGCCACCTTTTCAGACCAGCCCACTTGCTTTCCACGAACAGACACCTCATAGCGAAGGTGCTCAGCTAGTTTTTTAATCTCGGGCTGCAGATTTTCCAGCTAGCTAAAGGAAAGGAAAAATGTTTAGCACACTCGCATGTAACAATTGCTTCCTCTCCCCATCTGATGCTGTACAGACATTAAAAATGACCACGTAGAACAAGGCACACACCTTTTACCATTACAACGAATGCAGGAAGATACTAGTGAGAAACGTTTACAGTAATCAAAAATACCATTTTACTGCCAAACGAAACAAATACAGAATTAGAATTTGTGTTTTGTCCTTATAAGCATCTTTTCACCTTCATTCAGGAACTGTGACCAACTGCTCAACAAACAGACATTTTAACACAATTTCAAAAACATTTCTAGTGCAGCAGGAGACGCTGTTACACGAGGCTACAATGCTATATTCATTTCTGCACTCAAAGGAAAAGGAAAGATAAACAATCTTTACTGTAAAAACAAACAAAAAACCCAAACCACCCCCCCCCACCAAATACACTGCAATAAAAGAACTCAATCACACTGCTTCTATAAGAACAATAAGATCATACAATTTTTTATACCTTTTATTTAAAAAGTACACAATGTTACAGTAAAAACGAGTGAATGGTGGTCACTGCAGCACCCTACCCAACAGCCACCACACCTCTATGTCCGAGGAGACAATTTCTGCAGATGAAGAACACGGATGGGACCCACTGCAAACCAGACCTGAGCTCTGGCAGCTGCAAAGAGCCACCTGAACCCCTCGGGATTTGGCTCAGCAGCAGCCCCCAGAAAGCAAAACTCCCAGCTTGTACACTACAGGGCTCCAAAGGTTCCTTAGGCACAGCCGTTTGCCTTTTACTTAAAAAAAAAACCAAGCAAAAAGCAAACAAGGCCCATTCACCTTGTTTGTCGTACTGCAGGGGAAGCTTCCAAGGGAGAACAGAGCGAAAGCTCCGGCAGCTTCGGCCGTTTTCCTCACCTGAGAGCAAGGAGGGCTCTTTAGGAGCTGCGGGCTCACTCTGAACGGGAACTTGGGCTGCTGCAAGTCACAGAAAAGCTTCTCACAGGACACCAACCCCATCTCGGCGCAGTTCCCGTGGAGCAGCACCTTCCCCTCGGGCCGGTTTTTACCCTGTTTCAGGCGCCCGGCGTTCACACCCGCAGAGAACTCTCCCTCCGGCACAGGAGACTCGGCCAGTGCCCTCAAAACTCACCGTAACGGCCCGGCTACAGCCCAAAAACGCTTCGCCTCACTTGTCGTCGCGGGACACGGCTCAGCAGGGCAGGGCCCACCGCCCCAGAGCGGCCCCCAGCGCCCTGCCCCCTCGGCGAAGGCCGCCGCGCCCTGAGGGGCCGGGAGGCACCCACCTTGGCCAGGAGGCGGCCCTGGTGCGCGGCGAGCGGCAAGGTGACGGCGGTGCGGAGCACGGCTGCTCCGCAGGCGATGGCGGCCCACCAGGGCAGCCCGGAGGAGTCGTGCAGGGCTACCAGGCCCTGCTCGGCCCAGCGCAGCGGCGCCCACCGCGACGCGCTCTCGCAGCAGCTCCCCCAGGCGCCGCTCAGGGCCGCCGCCGGGACCGCCAGAGGCGCGCGAACCGCGGCGCCACGCGCCGGCCTCCAGCCCCGCGCGAGCCGCCACATGGCGAACGGCGCCGCGAGGAGGGAGGGGAGCGGGGGGTGCGCATGCGCCGAGGGCGGGGCCGCGGCGGCCACGTTGGTTGCGGGCAGGAGGGAGGGCAGGAGGGAGGGCAGGAGGGAGGGCAGGAGGGAGGGCAGGAGGGAGGGCAGGAGGCGCTCCCGGGAACCCCGGGGTCGGATCAGCTCCGGCCGGGGCAGGGGGAGCAGCGAGGGGACAGGGTGCGGGCGAGGGTCCTCTCAGCACCAGGCCCTGGCTCTTACCGCGGACGGGAACGTCCCAGCTCTCTGCTGGAGAGAGTCCAGCACAGGGCAGCTAGGATGATGAAGGGAGTGGAGCATCTCCCTGATGAGGAAAGGCTGAGGGAGCTGGGGCTCTTTAGTTTGGAGAAGAGGAGGCTGAGGGGTGACCTCATTCATGTTTACAAATATGTCAAGGGTGAGTGTCACGAGGATGGAGCCAGGCTCTTCTCGGTGACAACCACTGACAGGACAAGGGGTAATGGGCTGAAACTGGAACATAAGAGGTTCCGCTTAAACTCAAGAAGAAACTTCTTCTCAGTGAGGGTGACGGAGCCCTGGAACAGGCTGCCCAGGGAGGGTGTGGAGTCTCCTTCTCTGGAGACATTCAAGACCCACCTGGACACGTTCCTGTGTAGCATTATCTGGGCGTTCCTGCTCTGGCAGGGGGATTGGACTGGATGATCTTTCGAGGTCCCTTCCAATCCCGGACATTCGGTGATTCTGTGAGCCGCAGCCCAGGAGCCGCCTCCAGTGCACTCATGAGAAGTTCTTGCTGCAAACGGTGCCAGAGCTGACTAGAAGGGGTGCGGGTGGATCTGAGCGAGAAGGAAGGTCTGGTTAAAGCGGGGAAGGTCGAGGGCAGCCTGGGCTGCAGCGGCCACGGGACAGTGGTGCTCAGGATCTTGTGCGGTAGGAACCGAATACCCGACAGGATCACAACCCTGGTCTGCAGCAGGGCCAGCTGTGGCCTTCTCAAGCCATTGCTGGGGGAAATCCCCTACTAGACACGGCCCTAGGAGGCAAAGGGGCCCAAGAGAGTTGGTTAATACTCAAAGACCACTTCTTACACGATGAGATCAGTGTATCACAACAGCCCTGAGGGGGTGCACCCGCAGGTGCTGAGGGAGCTGGCAGAAGGCACTACCAGGCCACTCCATCATCTTGAGTAAGTCACGGGCAACAGGAGACATGCCTGACAACTGGAGGAAAGCAAGTGTCACTCCTGTCTTGAAAAAGGGCAAGAAAGAGGACCCAGGTAACTACAGCCCGATCAGCCTCACCTCCATCCCTGGAAAGGTGATGGGACAACTTATCCTCAGCGCTGCCTCTGGCCAAATCAAAGATAAGAGGGTCATTAGGAGCACTCGGCACGGTTTTGCCAAGGGGAAGTCACGTTTGACCAACCTGAGAGCCTTTTATGAAGACATAACCAGGTGGATGGATGAATGGCCGTGCAGTGGATGTGGTCTGTCTGGATATCAGTAAAGCGTCTGACACCACAGCATCCTCGTAGCTAAACTGTGTGGTCTGGATGATCGGGTAGCGAGGTGGATTTCGACCTGGTTGAAGGGAAGAAGTCAGAGAGCTGTCGTCAATGAGACAGAGTCTAGTTGGAGGCCTGTGTCTACTGGAGTCCCTCAGGGGTCAGTGCTGGGACCAGTGCTGTTCAATATATTCAGCAACATCCTGGATGAGGGAACAGAGTGCAGCAGGTTTCCTGGTGACACGAAACTGGGAGGAGTGGCTGACACCCCAGCAGGCTGTGCTGCCATCCAGCAGGCTGGAGAGTTGGGCAGGGAGAAACTGTACCAAATACAACAAGGGCAAGTGCAGAGTCTTGCACTGGGTAAAGAACAACCTCAAGCACCAGTACAGGTTGGGGACTGCCCTGCTGGAGAGCAGCGTAGGAGAAAGGGACCTGGGGGTGCTGGTGGGCAGCAGGATGACCATGAGCCAGCACTGTGCCCTTGTGGGCAAGAAGACCAATGGCATCCTGGGGTGTGTTAGAAGGGGGGTGGTTGGTAGGTCGAGAGAGGTTCTCCTCTACTCTGCCCTGGTGAGACCCCATCTGGAATATTGCATCCAGTTCTGGGCCCTTCAGTTCCAGAAGGACAAGGAACTGCTGGAGAGAGTCCAGTGCAGAGCCCCAAAGATGACAGAGTGGAACATCTCCCTTGTGAGGAAAGGCTGAGGGAGCTGGGGCTGTTCAGCTTGGAGAAGACCAAGGCCTGACTTCATTAATACTTATAAATACGTAAAGGCTGAGTGTCAGGAGGACAGAAGCTCCAGGAGCGCTCGTGGAACAGAAGAGACCTCGCTGCATTGGCCCAACTGTAAGAATAATTTTTAATAGATGCTGCAGTGTGATACATTTACCCCGTTCACCCGGCAAGTAGTGGAGATCAGTGTGGAGACGACTCAGAGTGTGCCAAAAGGCCGTTTACTCAGGCGCTTTTTGCCAAGAAGCCTTTCGCAGAAGTCAAATGGAAACTCTTCATGTCTGGTTACAACTGATGCACGCCTTCTCAAAAAAAGCCAACACACATTTGGGAAAAGCCCTCTGATAATGCCCATTTTTGTTTGTTTATCATGTACTTAAATTACACAAGTAGAAAAGTTATGCTTATTAATAGTTTAATGTATGAAGGAAACATCCAGATTTCTGAATATGAAGGTACATATCTCACATTAATTTAAGTCTACATAAAGTAGAGCCTCTATACTGACATATTGAAATTTACTTTCTGCTTAGCCATTTGTTATGTAAACAATTGTACATTTATTTGCCATTCTAGAACTTCAGGATCAAGTTTACATAATTTTGCTAAATTTCTGTGTTTGCTCAGAAGCAGTTTACAGTACTAAAACCAACCAGCCAAAGAACAGCTTCAACAGAAAGTTATGTCAAAAAAAATAAAAAGGAGGAAAAAGAAAAAAAAAAAAGGAGAAGGGAAGAATAAAGGCTAACTAAGTTGAAACGTATGATGGTGGGGAATGGGCGGTCACAATGTTCACAGAAAAAGGTCAGTTAGTAAGTTCTTCTGCAAAAAGCCTACACACTTCAGTCAAGCACATCAGTAGAATGATCTGGGAGCACATAAACTGTTTCTGCCACTTGTGTTTTCCTCCGCGAAACGAGGAATCTCAAGGCTAGCAAGTTGATCCCACTCAGCCAAGTTGGTTCATATGCACGCTGTTCATGTGAGGTGTCCAAGTTCCAGTCCACACCTGCAAGAGAGCGCTTTGTTTTAACACCACGCTGAGGGGCTGCTCGAAACACAAGCCAGAAACCCCACAAAACAACCTCAAAAACCCCGCCTGACTGCTTTCCTTCATCGCGAAATCCAAGAGAGCCATCAGCGCTGTTCATGCCCACTGGTGTTCCCACTAAACCACGAGTCTCGTCTTTCAGGTCCCGCGCTGTGGCCAACCAAGAGCCTGCCTCCCCGCCTGCCAGAGCTGCCAGCTGCTGCCTGCGCCCCGGGTGGCTCCCAAAGCAAATTAAATCCAGAAATAGCTTTATTTAGTAACAGTATAGCAGAGCTCATGGTGTAATTCAAAACACGCACAGGAATTAATCTAAGAGCTACCTGTGATCCACTACTCCCTGCTGGCTGAGTGCAAACAAGAGGTTTAGGGGAAAGTAACCCCGATACCTAAATTAAATTCAGCGGACACATCCATAAGGTAGCAAGATGAGAGCAGCAGACAGAAGAGCTACCTACTCCCTTCCTGCATGAATTCCTAACACAATGAAGACGTGACAAGCTTCAGCGCCCACCAACAATCCTTTACACCTAGTGCTGCTGTCCCTTTTGGGCTAGGAAAAGTTAGGCAGCAACAAATACACAGCTTTTCTCACCAGAGCAAATCAATTGGCTGTTCCCCAATGCAGAACTGCACAGACAGAAATCACTATCAAGTAAAATATACAGTGTAAAAGTATGTTTTCTATCCAGACTTTCCTGCAACACATCATCAAAAAAGCTGCAACAACTAGAGACCTTTGCAGAATAAGATCAGCGTAAGAACTGCATTTATTTGTGATGTTGGCTTTTATTTTTCCGTGGGACAACTTGCACTTACTTTCGGAGAGCTGTATTGCCATACTGTCTAACAGTTAGGATTTGATCCTCACCCCACTGCTTCCTAAGTTCAAACAGAACTGCAAATAAATGCAAAGTGAAAAATTACCGTCTGAGGCCCGTTGTTTTCTGTGGAATTTGAAACCATCTTTATCAGCGAGTTCCAAGATGGGTCAGCAGCATGAGGCCCATTAAATATAGGGCCTCCAGTACCATCTGTGATGGGGGCTACAGGAGGAATCATCGCATTCCCATACACAGAAAAAGGCATACCCTTGGAGGGAGGAAAAAAGCGAGAATCAGTACGTATTCATAAACACTGCTGCTATCACATGGCCAGCATGATAAAAGCAGATGGGTGTTGAAGCAATTCTGTCTTGAAGCAACACCTGAACTGAAGAAAAACCTTTCTATATAATAGATTACACCACAGGCAAGTTATTTTTGATTAGATCTAGGTTTCCGCAGTCCTGAGGGGCAGTTAGCTTTGCAGCCAACAGCACGGTGAATAACACCTCCGTGTTATTCACCTCCCGCACACACCACCATGGAAATCGAGCAGCACCGTGCACAAAAAGGCCAAGAAGGTCATTACCCCGACTTTTGGGAAGTCCATGTATCCTGCAGGAACGGGCTGATGGAATGTACCGGAAGGCGTGACGATCCCCGTGCTCTCTCTCTCCATGGCTTGGTGGGAGAACACGCCGGGATCGGACATGGGTCTGTGGATCATGTGGCTCCCCATGCCGCTGTGACACCAGTCCACTTTGTCTAAAAACACGCAAGAGACGGCGGTTAGACCATAAACACCCGTCGTCCAGCCCAACTACCAGCACCTTGCGACGTGTCTAGAAGCGGCACTGGCTCAGTCTGCAGTTCCCGGGCATCTGTGTGCATTAACACCTGCGTGTGTGTCACATGGAGAGCTTCAAAAATGATCCCTGCACCAAAAGTTACATCAGGCAGGAACTCTGAGCCAGTGGGAGGAGTTTTGAACACTCAAATGCAACCAAAGCATCACTTCTGTCATCTTCCTTCATTTCAAAGGGCATCGGTGCCAGCTCAGCATCCTCCAAAAACCTCCCTCCCTCGTGTGTTTGGTGCTGTGCAAGGGGTGTGTATGCTACAAAGTCTATTTGCTCCATTTCATTACCATTCTTTCATGAATTATTGAACGAACTAAGAGACAGAGACATACTTTCGACCAGCTGGGGATGTGTGCTCATGGTCTAACGCCATGAATTCATCAGAGGCAGCTTGGTATTGTTAACACCCTTCAAACCTCAGACGCCCCTAACCTGTTTCACAAAATCAAACATGAGAAAACTGTGTTTGGATGGGCAGAGAAGGAATACAGGAACATTTCTGAAGCCATCCTAACGCTCAGCTAGAGGAGAGCCACCCCCATTCTGAGCTGAAAACCCAAATGGAAGAAAGTAGCATTCTGAAAGCCAAGACAGCCAGAAAGGGCAACTTACACACCCAGGCAATGCAAATAAAGATTCCATTTCTAAAGCCTGACCAAGGACAACCTCTCACTACGCGTATGGGCAAAACAGCCCTACTGAAGTAAACGAGGGCTTGGATCCAGCCTCTCTAGTTTGTATTCGAGGAAGTAACTTAGGATCGTACCTATCACCACAAAGCTTGTGCACCCTCAGTCTACTAATACCTTGAGCTGTTGGACACCTCAGTCGAGGAGTGGAACAGGTTGCTCAGAGAGGCTGAGCACTTGCCGTCCGTGGAGGTTTAAAGATTAAGGTCAATTATGCCCTCAGCAACCTGCTCCAACTCAGAGCAAACCTCATTTTGGAGGCTGACACGACCTCCAGAGGTTGGATGGGGCCTCGGAATTCCCCCCACCTCATCCCAAACCAAAAAAACCCAAAACATAAATATACCCAAACACCCTCCAAAAAACAATTTGAAAAAAATTCTGCAGTCCACAGTACATGACATCCAAGACAGCTAAAGTGTGTGTTGAGAAACGCTGCTCCGTCAGTGACTTCTTGATCATTTCTGAAACAATTTTGTGTGATTACAGGAGAGCCAAGAGCCTTGCATTAGTAAAATGCAAAAGGCATGACTGGAAAGCAGAAGGAAAACTCTCCTGTGGAGTACTAATAATGCATACACCAATCAACTGTATGCCCCTCAGCACTAAAGCTCCATTCTGGCTACAAATGTCAAGTTAAACATGAACTCCCGTTGTCCAAAATAATCTCTTGTACCAACAGAAAGAAAACACACAGTTACCTTGAGGCATCTTGATTTCCTCTCTTCCTAAATCCAACGCTCCTCTCTCAGTCCAGCCCTGGCAACCCTACCGTTTCACTTTCCCTGCTGTTTCTCACATGGGTGTGCAAATATTCAGAGCAGAACATTTCAGAGCCCCCGAGGTTTTCTGGGAGCTCATTAAGACACCCTTAAGCGGACGGGAAGGCAAACGCAGATTTTGAACTGCTTTGGAAAGAGCAGTCACACATTTTTGAAGCACTCACTTCTGCATCATCCTTCAAGCTCCAAAGGCAAGTTATGGCAACGCGATATCGCGGGCAGGTCAATTAACACCACGTACCTTGACTGCCACCTATACCTTCGAAAGACCAGATCCCACTATGTCCCACTGGAGCAGCTAAGTTGCTCCCGATAACAGAAGGAGTAGAAGTTCCAGTTTGTCTAATGCGCGCAGATCGTTCAGTCCCAATCGGGACAGGAACTTTTCTGTCCTGAGAAACGTTACTGGGTTTTTCTGATCCCAAGGACACTGCTGAAGGGGTGGGAGATGGTGCTCTTACTCCAGAAGACACCGACTGAGCAGGAGATTCTGCAAGTAGAGCAACAAAAGCACTTAGTAACGGCAACCACATCTCGAGCAACCACAAACCTGTCCTTGAGCGTCGAGCCGTACAAACAGGTGAAAACGGGAAGTCTGTGAATGTCAAATTCATAAAGCAAACACTTAACTAGTTTCACATTGTTGTGGCATTGCTTCACGTTTGTGTCTTGTTACTGCATTTATTTTTTTCAATCCCAATTTTTCCTCTCCGAGTTGCATTTTTGGGGGGGTTTGTTCATCATTATTTTCCCCAGTAAAACAGATTAACTTGCTCCCTGAACAAGTCGGCACTCAACAGCTTGTTTTCTGTCCCAAAAGCTGCACTGCGTGGCCAAAACTGCAGGGGTCAATTGTGGAGGAAGGTTCCAGAACTTGCCCTAACTCCTTTCTCCTGGAAAAGATCCCACGGTTGGGTTTTAAGGACCCAAAAGAAGCTAAGCCATCACTACTATCAAGCTAGCTTTACTGAGACACGATTACAGGGTTTACACAGCTCACGCTTGGAATGCTGCCTTCACAAATCGAAAAAAATAAAACTAAAAATCACCTTTTCTTTCCAAGGTGACTGAAAATGTGTCAGGTATGTTACGGAGCTGAAGTGCAGCAAGAATAAGTAATGCTGCAACAGCACAATCTTCGCTACTAAAAAAAACCCAAGCCAAACCACACTGGAGATCAGAACTCGCACGAGAAAATTTGTGCGGCAGCTTTGCACATCCTTTGCCGCGGACTCTGACTCACCATTTGATGCTGATGAACATGGAGGCAGTAAACTAAGAGGGGAAAAATGCTGTCTGTTGAAGTTGGCGGCCGCGGGCGCTCCGCCAAGAGGGGTCCCAGGGGCGTAGATCTGACCTCCCGACAGGTTCGAGGCAAAGTTACCCAGGTGCGTCGAAGAAGGTGTTACAGAAGCGTAGGGTGAATCCATGCTGACGATACCTAGGAGAGAAACCAGCACGAGTGACTCCCAGCCCTCCGAGATCTCACGGAACAGGGCAACCACGTCACGGAAGCTAAGGCAGCAGGAAAACTTAGAGGCAACTAATTATTGGGAGGGAGGGGGGTTGTCCAAAATGTTTTAAGCTTCACATTGTGCAAGTCTTGACAGTCTGTGCCAGTTGTGTCTTAAGAGACAAATCCAGAATGAACCTTGTGTTACCACGCAGCTATCCTAAGCAAATAAATTAAATGCATATAATACACGTTCTGACATAACCAGACTTTGGGAAAGCAACTGAGCAATGCGTTAATCTGAAATTTATATTTTGTAGGTTTTACCAAGTGTGATTCCACCTGTAATGGTGGAAGCAACACTAGAGATTTCAAGACTTTGTCCACTCATACTCTTTGACAGAATGATGTCTATAAAAACCACGATCCACATGCAAGGGTCTTGTTCCAACCCACAGATACTTTTTTCCTTTCTTAAGAAAAAAAATATTTTCAGACCAAATGGCACTGATAAGCCATGGAATTCAAAATACAAGAATTACTGCCCCTATTGTGTTGTCCTCAATGAAGAAAGGGGAAGAAAAAAAAAATATCTCTGGATTTTAAGGTGCAAGTATTAAGGAAGCCCATTAAAAACCAACTGCTGTGACACTTGCACCTTCCCAACAGGCAGCATGGAGTGTGCTGAAGTCAGAATGCTTCCAAGTATATTAACGGGAAAAAAAATTCAGAGAGCACCTTAAAAGCTATTCAATACTCAAGATATTCACCAAATCTTGGGAAACTGCATGTTACATGTCTCATGTGGTACCCAAAGCTACGTAAACAACTCACAGGCTTTACTACAACAGGCACAGATGGTACAAACCACGCGCGTGCCTTCTGTAAGCTACAGAAGTTGTTTGGGGACAAACCCTTAGTGTAGAAAGCTAAACCTCTGGCTACTAAAGTCAGAAAGTGAGTGAAATTATCTTTTCTGATTGAATTTAATAGTTAAGGCAATACACCTCTTAAACCAAGTTTCGGTCCAAACACACTCTTTGAAATCATCTGAACATTCTGAATATGCTGCATATTTTCCTGCAGCCTGAGTACATGCAGAAAGTTAGCCCAGACTAGAAGAGCTACTCCCTGCTGGTAGTTAGGGGAAGTGGAAGCAGCAGCCAAGTGTTTTATGATCTCGGCTACTGCAGAAGAGCAGACAGAAACAGCAAGAAGAATGCCTCAGCCCAACTTATACGGAGTTCATTGGTTGCAGAACAGTTACTAGATTTGACAGGTGGCACCTGAAAGGAAAATGGACTCAACAGACACAAAGAGAAAACCCATGACAGCACCCTGTCATTGAAGGGCAGGAAGTGACTGACCACTCCTGACCCCAAGGACGGAGGCACAAAGCGTTACGTGTTCCGAAGCAAACCAGACGGCAGTCGTGAAGTGCATTATCAAGGCATGACTGCAGACACGGGCTTACCTGAGGGACTGGGAGCCGGCCTCTGTAACGGTGGCCTAAAACCCGGGGCTTTGGAAGTATCAGACTGATGTAAAGGATCTGAATTTGGCAAAAACGAAGACTTTCCCGACAGCATCGACTCCGGCGTTGTCTGAGACGAAACGACGGAACCACCCCAGAAGGCGTGAGCAGACGTAGGACTGTTTTCAAACAACGTACTGAAGGGCCCGAATGGCAAAGCAGCACTGAAATTGTTACCCATGGACTTGTTGGCTGGGTGGGCTGAATTCTGAGAAGCACTTTGTGTACTTAAGGTAGAAGGAAGCTGCACCGAAGAAGGAACACTGTGGGGCCTTTTGATGTGATTAGCGTTGAGGACCGCGACCGCAGAGCTTTGCACAGGAGCCGGATTTTTATGGACGCTACCGCTTCCATGGACAGGCGGTTTGAGGGCCGGGGCTTCCATCTTGGCCGCGGGCTGAGAAGCCCCCATGGATGTCTGCGACGTCGGGTAGGTCATCGGGGCATTTGTCGGACCTGCCACGGGAGCAGACGAGCTCGGAGCCACTAAATTCGGAGGCACAACCATTCGAGGATCTGGTGCAGGAACCTGAGGTTGCTGAAGAGGGGGTCTCGCCTCTTGCAGAGGAGTTCCCGGAGGCTGCTGATGAGTGGGGTGCACGGATGAGCTGCCGGGACCAGAACTGTTGGGCTGCCTGCTGCTGGTCGAGCCGCTTGGTTCCACCGCCGGAGGACTCCCCACTTCGGCGTCAGACGAAGGCGCCCCTTTATTCGGAGAGGTGGCCGTGCAGTCGGAAGGACTGCTTCTGGAAACGCCCGCCGGCTGCGCGGGAGGAGAAGGAGACGAGGGGGACGATGCGGGGTAGTGTTCTTTGGCAGTAGGGATGGGATACGTGGCATTGGTAGGCGCCGTGCTCGTGTTGCTCGCCGTGGTCGTCACCGTGGTCGTCGTGGCGTTCGATGTCTTGACCACCGTGACAAAAAGCTGTCTTCTGACCGAAGGTGAACTCGGGCTGCCGTTTGCAGAAGAACCAGGCACAGTAGAAGCCACCGAACTCGTCGTAGCTGTGGGGCTAGTCGTCAGAGAACTTGCTGAATTCACCTGAGAGCCGCTGCTGTTCTGGCTGTTGTGGCGAGGCACCATGTGAGGTTTCGGCGAGTTGGTAGCTCTTGCAGGGCTCAAGGGCCTAACGGGAAACGGACCCCACGTGGACTGAGCTGGTGGGAAAGTACCTCCAAAGTGGGTCATGGGCAACCGAGGCGGACGGATCTGCTGGAAAGTCTGAGCAGCGAGTAAAGCGTGTGCAAACTGCGGAGGAGGATATGCTAATGGAAGAGAGACTTGGAAACCGGGCCGCACGTTATTCACCGGGTTCTTAATGGTTTTGTGAGTGGATGCGGAAGAAATGGCAGGCACGGTGAGCGCGGAGGCAGTCTGAGATGTTGACGAAGCAGCTACAGTGGTCACTTTGATTCCCACGAGAGAACTGTTAGCAGCTGTAGTGGTGGCAGGTGTCGACGACCCTATTTTGGAGTTGGCAGCCGAACTTTTCAAACGGTTCTTTGGAATGAGTTCATCAATTTCTTTATCTGGATCCTTGATCAGGGCATTGATCAACTGCGTGGCCTGTCTTGTTGATTCTGTGCCACCCCTACGAAACCAGTAAAAAGGGAAAGCGCATCTAAAGCGTTTTATACACGTTATAGTGAAGTACCTCCACACACAACCCAGCCTATCTCCCATCACCCTAACACACAGAAAAGCAACTCTGCCTCAAGACTGAGCTTGGTAAGTTCTTGCTGCTGACACTTATTCAAGACCCTCATGGTGAAAACTATGACTAGGACAGAACAAGATCAACCCTTTGCCATTTTCTGTACAGCCAGGTGTTCTACCAAGAAAGAAAGCCCCAAGGAACTAGCAAAGCGAGCAGCCCGCTTACCTTATAGTTATTATTCTATCTCCAGTTTTGTCCTTCTGTTTGTCAATGTCGATGTGCGCTCCCGTGCACTCACGTATCGCGTTGATGTTACATCCTCCTCTGCCAATGACTCTAGAAATCACGGTTGACGGAACGGAAACCTTCTTGGATCTACACAGCAGAGAAAGAATATTAACTGGGAAATGCTTCCAAGGCACGAAGCAGGAGGCGGGTTGGTCAGAATGATGTCATAACACATCATTCAAATGGTGTAATTCTGTCAAATCTATCAGGTCCATGAGCAATCCCACGAGGGACAGGCAAGATAAAACTGTCTGCAAAAGGACATCAATGAGGGGGACTCAGGGAAGTGTTTTACTTACCTTCTCACGACTTCCTTCCATCCTTCTTCCCTTTTCTGACCACGCTTCGGACTAGCAATGGTTAGCTTTCCATTGGGAGAAGAAAGGGGAGAAGGACCCGACTTTGTGCAAGTAGACAAGGAATTACTCGTCGCTTCACTAATAACTTCAGACAACCTTGAAAAGAAATTAAGTGCTGTCATTGCAAAGTCAGTAACACGGATGACTTAAATTTCGCCCTTTTTCCAACCCCCAACCCAGGTCTCTCCTCTAGCACAAAAGCACTAGGTTAATAAGATGCTTAAACTGAGATGCTTCCATCTCAAAGTAGCCCAACAATTCCCTCATGCCAGATGAAAAATGATGTTTCTTGCCTGACAAACTACAACTAACTTGAGGTTCCATGCTGCCACCAAGTTTCTAATTCTTCTCAGACACCAGAGCAAGAACCCACTGCCTCACCCACTTCCCACAACTGACTGAAGAAGGCAAGTTCGCAAAGACGAGGGCGCAGCATTGAAGGAAAACGCAACAACCACCTTCCAACTGCACACGTGCACGACCACAGCGACTTACTTGATGGATGATTTGCCAGTAACCGCTTTCCTCTCGTCTTTCGGACAAGTGACAAGAACCGACGGCTGCTTTTTGTTGCTCTGGGTGTTGGTAACGGCTGTGGAAGAATGATTGTCACTTTTGTGGCTGCTGTTGCTATTGCTGCTTTCGTCACTACAGCTGGAGATCCTCATGTTGTCGCTGTCGCCGCTCTCACTAGTGCTGCTGCTCTTCGATTCGCCGTTCGCTTTTTCCGGCTGGCTATAGGAAATCGGGAGTTGATCGTCGAATAGAATCTGAACGTTATCAGGGGTTACTTTGTTTTTCCTGTTTTTCCTTTTGGAGCTTGCGGTGGTGATGGTGTTATTCCTCTTCCCATGCGAACCTGCTAACGTGGTCCAAGTGGCAGATATGCCGATGGTGGTTGTAGTGGTAGCACTGGGAGGTTCCGTCGGGACCTCTGGATCATCTGTCCGAAGAGGAGAAAAACAGTAATAACTCAGCTGGCTTGAGGAAGCTTGTGTACCTCTAAAACTATTACCTGTGCCATACTGAGGAGCCTCTCCCCTCGTCTGCACTAACTTACGTAGCTTTTGATTCTTTTCGGGGAACAAACGCAGTAGCAATTTAACAAATTTCAAATTG
Organism: Trogon surrucura; assembly: GCA_020746105.1. Lineage (NCBI taxonomy): Eukaryota > Metazoa > Chordata > Aves > Trogoniformes > Trogonidae > Trogon > Trogon surrucura. Next base: position 1,000,843 of record CM036620.1, on the reverse strand, counting down.
CATCCAGGCACGGACAGACAGACCCAAGCAATGAGGGGACATCAACAAGCATATGAAACATAAAAGAGCAAAACTGTCCTGTCTTTCCTCTCCTTCAGCAGATGAGACTGAGGGAACAATCAGCACTGAGTACACCACAGCAAACTCCCCCATAAGATACACGAGAGCCAGGTTTTGCCAGACAGGAAGAGAATGATACATATTTGGGATTTCCCTATTGTCTTTTTTTTTCAGCTAATCATTGTCATTATTCTGTTACTAAGCTAAGAAAAAGATTCTAGATTGGCCTGGTTTGAAGTATCGGGACCTGGAGGAAAAAAGAACAAGCAGCCAACACCAGCCTCACCATCAAGTGAAGCCGTAAATCTCGCTGAGGCAGTTGTGCTAATCTACAGGCTTCACAGAAAAAAGAAAAAAAAAAAAATCAAAAGGAAAGCTCAGCAGGTGAGAGGCAAGTTTGTGTTCACGTTTGGACAAGAACAGCAATTCTGAACACTGGAACCATGGCTGTGTTTCACAGTTAAAGCGACAGTTTTACATCACCTTCAGCTTTTAGCTTCTCTTTCTCCTGAGCAGCTTGAAGTTCAAAGTTCTCTTTATTTTTTGCTTCTATTTCTTCTAGCTTTCGTCTTTGTTCTTCTTTTTTCTTCCTTCTTTTCTCCTTTCTTTTTTCTCTTTTGGCAGCCAAAGCCAGTCTCCTGCTTTCTTCCCTTAGCTACAAGCCAAGCACATGGAAGAGTACCACAAGATGTCCCATGCACTTCAAGAAATGCAAATGCTTTCTCTTTCCTAGACAGCTGAAGTTGCATTTTCAACTAACACATGAACAAAACAGAAGCTCAATTCTCTACGATCCCTATTGTTTACACATTTAACTCTTCCAAACTGATTGTTCACGCACGTTAACAGAAGGTTAGTGCACAAAGACAAGACAGACACCGTATCAACTTAGGCCAGAGTTTTCCAAGACACGTTTCCAGGATTCTTTGCGTAACCCTGTATGCCTCAGCAGCCCAGTTCAAACAACCAAGATTCCAACACGAAATCTTTTCAGCTAGTTGCAATAAAAAGCAGGTGCTCATTTGACCTTACACTTGGACTTTGACTTTGCCCTTAGATTTCTGCTACAGTACTACAGTTTTGATTAACATCATTAGTATATTTTTTAACATTCAAGATACTGATAGGACTGAAATATGCCTGTATACGATGCACTTGACTGGAAGCTGTCCTCTGAAAACCTTCTTTTAGTACAATATTATTCCAGAGGAAATAGTTACAGTGGAGTTGCTTGATCCAAATTCTCTGAATTGCAGTTAAAAGTTTGAATATTACCTGAACGATAAAGATGCCCAGCATCAGACACTCCCATTATGGTAATTACACATGCTCTTATACTTTACTCTTACCAATATTACAGTCATAAAAGAAAGGGAAATAGCCATTTTATGACACAATATCCATGGCTCCAAACTTGTTCAACTTGCCTTCTCCAAGTCCAGCTCCTCTAGAAGAATGCTCGCGTTTTTGTTGGCCTCGGCAGCCTGTCTATCTTTGGCTTGAACAATGGATTCCATGCACAGGTGGCACTTCTTCAGCATCTCCTACAAGGACAAAAATACATCAACCCTCTGCTGGAAAAAGAAACGCAGCAAGTGTTTGAACACGCCAAAGCCACTACTCCTTCACAAACGGTGTCTCTCTGGCAGCCTTACCTTATCAGTAATTGTGGCTATGTATCTCATGCATTCCGAGTCTGATGGGAACTGGTTTACTTCCTTCACTAGGTAGCGCACCACTTTGACGTGACCCTGGAGAAAAAATCCCAAGGACGACATCTTCCATCAGGCCAGCTGCTTATGTTTGCTAAACAACACTTCAGCTCAAGAACTCATTGCAAAAAGTATATTTGTAACTTCTGCTAACTGTGTCCTCAACTTTTTCTATAAAAAAAAATAATAAATGAACATCTCTGTTACCTCCTCCAGAGGTGAGGTATGTTTCTTCACTTGGGCGACTGAAGAGAAGGCAGTTGTCCGGTTGCCCTTAATCCAGACACCCTTGCACATACTTCTACCCTTGATTGTGATAGTTTTCCAACACCCAGCTCTGGCCACCTAACAGTTGCAGACTCCTACAGTCATTTGCTATTTTTCAAGTACTGCAGCACTTGAACTACAGTCCCTCGATAACAATGATCATACCTGGAGTCAAATGAGGCTGAAATGCTCTTTTGGCAAAAGTTTTCACCTTCTCTTAACAAACCAAAGCAATTTCCTTCCAGTTCTATTCTATGTTCCCCCTCCCTGCAACCAACACACTGCAATTTCTACCTCTCAACAGCCTCACGAGAACCAGCCTCAACGAAATGCCTATAGCAAATTTCCACTAGAATTTAACACAGATATTAATTACACAAGTGACACACATACCTCTCGGAGGTCACTCAAAGCCAAGTATTACAGTGAGCTGCCATTTTTACTATGCAGTTTGTCAGCTATGTTCTCAATGGAGCAACTGCACAGGGATGACTGTGACACCACCAGCTTCGACCACAGCCGAACTGCATACTCTACCTTCCGAAAGGCTGCCATAAGAGGGGTTATTTTCCTGTTATCAGCAGCATCCACATCAGCTCCAGCCTGAACCAGCAGCTGCACAACATCGAGATGTCCTCCATTGGCCGCCAGCCACAGCGGAGTATTCCCCTTCTTGTTCCGCACATCGATGTGAGCTCCTCTGCAAAAACACCTTCGATCAAAGCTCTGCAACGGACTTTCACTTGCTGTAGTGCAGGACCAACAGGGCAAGATTCAGCATTCATTTAGACATCCAGCACGCAGTCAAGAGTGCTTCTGTTTCCTAGGCTGGACGCTATTTTTTTCTGACGCTGCCGAGAATTTCAGCTTGAAAACATTTCTAGGACTCTAAAACATGCTATTTTTTACCTGTCTTTGAAGCTTCTCTACTTCATTAACCCCCATCTACCCGTAGACCGTGTTCTTCATTAGTTTACTCAGAAAAAACTCACAACAGTTCAAGTGCAAAGCAACAACCAGTGCTACTACTTGGAGGATGACACGCCCAAAAGCTACCCAGCACACATTATTACACTTGTTGTCTATCAAACAATAGTGAAATCATGAGGACACGTGCTCTTTGTGTATCTTCTGCTCTTTAAGGATTTCACACTACCATCTTCAACAGCTGTGTGTCATCACTATGAACACTGCACACAAACTTTACAGGGAATCTTTTATTTCTAACTTTTCTGAACCAGTGATGTGGGAAAAAAATGAATTATTTGAATTAGGCCAAAGCAAGCACTCTAACACCAAAGAGAATTTAGTTAGATCACTTCTGGTAAATAAAAGTGCACAGTAATGATCAACAGACACAGAACCTTCCCCATTTCCTACGCTATAGTGTATACTGGGAAATATTACCCTATATTGGGAAAGATCAGTCTAAGCCAGGCCACATTCAAGACGTTTCTCTTCAAGGAGCACACTTGCCAGCACAGTACCTGCTGATGAGGAGCTCACAGAACTTGTAGTGCCCTTTGTCTGCTGCAATGGTTAAAGCTGTATCTCTCGAGGAAGGTACTGGAGGAGCGTTTACATCCGCACCTTTGTCCAGCAGGACTCTGCCCACTTCTGCATATCCACCAGAAGCGGCTTCCATGAGCGGGGTGAGACCAGTCTAAGAAGAGGGAAAGCAGGATAACCAAGCAATTAGTTGGGGGTGGGAGGTGGTGTTTGCTTGAGAGCCAGGATGTCTTTCAGCTTCCAGCAATGTATATCTAGCTCTGGCATACAGATTTTAAGTGCTACTGGCCCCATTTCTGAACAGCTTAGCAACCTTGTGAAGGTGAGCTCATCCTCAGGAAGCTCAAGAAGAGCCATCCCTGAGCACCGCAGTGGCAGCACTGCTGCTGACAGATGTGAAGACCACTGATGGCACTTGGGAGAAACCCACCCAACCTTGAGGAGATGAGCACCATGAGCGGTACGTCCCATTAAGTGCCCACGTGACTGTATAGACAATGCAAGCCACACCGAGCCCTGGCTAAGCAAGGGGACACCAACTTGGGCAAAAACACCCAGCAGCAATCACCACCACGCAGGTTTGTTTGAGTTTCTCTGTGGCACCCGCCATGTACAATGGTGACGGAGAACAGAAAGCCACATGTGTGTCAGGTGTCTTTTTTGCACCACTTTTCTAGTGAGCAGTCTCGACTCCTATTTAAAGAGCGGGCGTCAACTGATAGACTCTTGAGAGCACACAAGCCCCTTCCATTCTGCAGCACCACTGTGGATATAAAGCATCTGGCCAGAGAGTAGCTGTTGGACCATGAGCATTCCTAGGCCAAGAAACAAACTACTGTTCAACATATAAACAATTCTGCGTTTAAGCTAAGGGAATACTGGTTTTATGCCTCTAAGCTTCTAAAGGTGAGGATGAGCAGCAGCTTCCAAAGAAACTGTGAACTGTGTCACCATCAAAAGACGAGCCTCTAAGTGTAGTCATTTTTCTTCACAATATGTGGTTCAGTTCAGTCAACTGAACTAAAGCTAAATTGCACAAATGGCGAGCAGGCCAGATAACCACAGAGAAGAAACGACAAGCAAGCACCTCTTCTGGGGGACTTATTCAGCTACTTGCCCCTTACCTTAGCTCTATGTTCCACGTTAGCTTTTCTATCAAGCAGGAGGCTAACCACTTCAGTTCTCCCCTGAAAACAAGCCAGAGTGAGGGCTGTATTCCTGTTGGTCTCGATCTGGGCATTTATATCAGAGCCCATGTCCAGCAATAGCTTGACAGCAGCCGTGTGCCCGTTCATGGCTGCCAACATTAAGGGAGAAATGCCCAATTTGCTACCGGTTCTGAAAGAGAAAGAGAAAAACCAAACGGTTCTTTAAATCGTAATCACATTTCTAAAGCAGCTTGAACAAAACCAGCAAAGCCAGAGCACTCAGTCAAGACTGACAAATCAGCTACACAGCAAACGTGATTGAAACCACAAGAGGTAGTAGCATTGCTTAGGACAAGTATTTCTACTTGGAGAAGCTACACGTTACCTAATAATTGCTGTAAAAGTCAACTCAAGTCTTACAAGAAGCATAACTTTAGACTGGACTCTTCATTTGGCTTCTGCAATGCACAGCTAAGCTATTTTCTACCTCCTCAAAGCGTTACATACGTGCTTGTGCATGTAGAAAAAAAAGCTTTTTGTCAATGACACGGGGAAAACAGGAATAAACACACACTCTCTCTCTTTGTGTAAGCCAGAACTAATTTCCATCCAGCAGGTCAACCAGAGCAAGAAGAAAAATTTCTATATTTGTCCAAGATGACCAGTCATATGATAGAGGAAAGAAGTCAGCAAAGTACACCGAGGGAGAAGGAAGTTAAAGGAGCGTTTGAAACACACAGGCAAAACTTTTCATGTGTAGCCTAATGGGAAAGAAGCCCACTGGCAATCAAATACACTGGTTGTCATCATTTAAGAATATTAGGATTTTGCTCCACATGGCAGTGAAGTTGTCCAGAAAGCCCCCTGGAAAGGGTAAAAACTCAGAACATGACCAAAATGACACGAAAGGTGTAAAGGGAACTTGCCTGGAATTTATTTCTGCCCCAGCATTCAGCAGAATCTTGATAATGTTCACATAGCCACCCGAAGCAGCGAGGCTCAAAGGTGTGTAATCAGAAACATTCCTGTGCTCTTTGTTTGCCCCTCGAGCTAGCAGCAACTCCACCACCTGCAGTGTTTGAAGAAATAACATCTGGTTTTCTCCCCGACTTGCAAATCTATCCAGGGCAAATATTTGGAATGCCTAAAGAAACCACTGATACCTTCCCACAGTAAGAAAGCAATTTTACTCAGGTGATTCCCTATACTCCCCTGCTCCACCAAAAGATGAGGGTGAAGCTACGTTGTCAAAGCCACTGTAAAAGTTCCTTTAAAAATCAACCATCATCATTCATCAGCGTGCTTTGACCGCACATATCAAATGGTATAATGTAGTGGAAAGAATAAAAAGCAGTTTTCATGACTGTTTCAGGCATTTAAAACTGCCAGCAACAGAGATTCACTAAGGTACACAAAGTACTCTTGCTTTTTACCCTCTCCCACAGATACACGACCAAATACAAAAAACGGGTGGGAGAGCATCCCGACATCATGTCTGTTGCTCAAGCCCAGCCTCCTCCCATCTTTCCCAAAAAGAAAGAGAACCTGACACGTTGCTCCAAGAAACACTGTTTGAGACACACAGATCAATCCAAAACCTAGAGGTAAGCACAAATTCCTGTGTGCTGTACGAGGAGACGCTGGAGGCGTGGGCAGGACCCCGATACCCTACAGCCTAAACAGAATCCATCAGAAAATCCAGATGGAAGTGCTGTGGGTCTAACTCCAGCTTCTCGACAAGAACCCCCATTGCGTTCACTTCCTTAATCTCCATCTAATTATGCTGGTAAGAGCCCCTTACGAGCAGGTAATGACTCCAGTCATGAGGTTGTCTGCCCAGCACTTGAAGCAAATAAGCAAGCCGTATGAAACGCACGGCAACAGCTCACTTCAAACCGTGACGCTCTCAGCACACTTGTTCTAACACACCATCCTCAAATAGAAAGCTGAATTAAGTCACTGGATCTTTGCTCAAAGATGGCTTCGAATACAACACACAATCCACACAGCGCTTTTGAGGACTCAAGTTCTACTTCACCTCTTGTCTCCCTCCCGAACAAGCCAAAGACAAGGGAGTGTCCTTGGTTCTCTCGGACTGGGCTTCAATATCGGCTCCGTTATCCAGCAAGATTTCAACAACACCCACGTGGCCAGCGGTGGCAGCCAAAATAAGCGGAGTAAAACCTGCAACGAAAAAGGAGCTTTGAGGAGTCCACATTCCCAGCTTCGCTGTAGGGGACATCAGTTAAGCCACCAGAAAAGCAAACCTAAAAGCTTCCCATCAAGCCTATGCTTAACGTGGATCGATGTGAGACACAAGGAAGCCGGAGGGGGTCTCTATGGCCGTAGTGAGATACGCACCTTTCTTGTCTCTGTGCTCAATATTGGCTCCTCTCTCTAACAGGGTTTGCACTAGTTCTTCGTGGCCACCAGCACAAGCAAGTGTCAATGCTGTGTCATGATTACTCTCCGTCTAAAAGAACAAGAAAACATATACACGAGGTCAATATTTCCTTTTTTAAGCATAGCTCCTGTTATGTCGCAGATTAGCCCAAGTCCAGCTGCTATACTTGAGCTTCTATAAAGTAAAAACCTTCTATACATTAGAACCACGTCTACTGATTACTTATTTTAATTTGCATTCATTACTAGTGCTTGACTGGGACCCTCAGATGGTAGAACAAAGCTCGAAGCCCACCTCTAACTCTTAACCCTCCAGTGAAACCATAGGGGGAAAGATTTCTCCTCTTAGCACTACTGGTGCTGAAACCTCTGGACAGTATAAACCAGACAAAACCAATCCACAGTTCTTTAAGAGAACAAAACAACTGCAAACACCCCAAATTCTTTCAGGTTACGCTCTGCTTTCCAGAAGGCTTTCCAAGATTCACACACTGGGAGTGAGCATTTCCAGCGGGCGACAGTTGTCAGAACAGCACGGAGCCCTTGTCAACCTTAGCTCTGCCTACGACTCCCTCGCCATGGAAGAAGGCACACGCAATTCCTCGCTGTTAGCGGGGGCCACGTCCACGATTATCGTCCTGTTGGAAAAGGAGACTCGGAAACCCAGAGGGTCCCTGGCCCTGTTACAGCACAGGGACCGACCAAAATACCAGCACACACCAAATACCAAAACCAGCACAACTCCACACCTTTTTTAACTAGTAAGAGAACTTGGTTTTACCTGACTCTACTACAATTGATGGTAGCTGGCAACTTAGAACTTAGTGAGTATCCACATACTTAATTTATTCCTTTTTTCCTTGACAGCCAGCTAGCTAGCTGCGAGTCTACACAAATTAGCCTTTATTAAAATTAGTTTCAATACAGAAATTCTCTCTCTTCAGTAGAAATGAGAGCCTGTATTACATCCTCTTGCTAAAAAAATTGACAGAAATCATCAGCTTCAATATTTACGTGTCTGCCAAGTTGGGTAAGCATTCGTCAACAACTTGAAGCACCAACCCAAAGAACAGGATGCAATATTTTACAGCTTGCTTGTGCTCTGGATGGGTATCAAGCCACAGAAATACTTCACATCTGTCAGAAGACAATAACCTTGTTTCTCATAACCAGTCCGACAACGGAGCAATACGAAATCCAAGTGTTTAGTCACTCCAAGACCTTCTCTTTTGTTCGGCGAGAGCACAGAGATTGCAACTCCCCGCAGAGTTGTACGGGCTTTCTACCAGCAGCTCATTCAAGTCTCCAGGACTTAATTCATTACGCAACAGAGCTGTTCACCATCACTTAACTATTCCCAAGCAGAACAGCTTCACTGGCCCGTGCCACAGCAACGCGGGGCTCACCTGGGCATCGATGTCGATTGCAGGGTAGATGGGTAGCATGGCTGAAGGAGAAATGATAGGACTCGGAGTTGGCGTCTGCGGTTGGGAGACGGAAGTGGCAATGCTGTGGGTAGGAGTGTTTGACATTGCAGATGCTCTTCCGCTCACTGCTGTTGAACAGAACAATCAAGGCTCAGTCAAAGAAAAAACAAATTCATGTCCAAAGTTTCACGTGACGGTAAGCGGCCAGCGGGACAGAGCTCCCACCAGACAGAACTCCCAAAAAACCTTGGTTTTCCACAAACGTATATTTTCCACGCATTTAGCCCCACCTTTGAACCTTAAACTCCTTCAATTTAACAACTACGAAAAAGGTTAACTGCATTTGGTAAAAGAAACAGGTAATTGTGAGATTGCCATGTTTTCTAGAGTCCCACCACCAAAAAGAAACACCGAACAACCAACTTGGTTTCTTAAAACCAAAGATGTTTCCTACAAGTAGTCAGACAGGATTTGGCCCAGGAGTTGCACACCTCTATAAGCACAATTGCAGAACGAGCCCAAGCAATGACCATCTACACAGCTTTTCTTTAACCAGTTTGGAGTTTCTCACGTTAAATGTCCCCCCAACTTGCATTCCCCACCCCAGCACACCCCATCAGCGTAACAAAAAAGCAACGGTGCTCGTGGCAGGATGCTCACACAGCAGAATAGGCTGAAACCAGAGAAATGGAAGCTTCTTCAGAGAGGTTTTGCAGGAACTTTGGTCAAAGTTGTGCAGATAAGCCAAAGGTGATGCCATTTTACATAACAGTGTACAGACGTGACCCAAAATAGCCTCGACTGCCACGCTCCCCTGAAACTCATTTCACACACTAAACATTTAAGGGAAAACCCCCTTGTTCCAACTCTTTGGTTTCTCTACTTTCAAGATCTAAATATTGATCTCCCTGATTTTTCAGCAGGGTTTCTACAGGTCTTGAACAGGTGTGACCAGCAAAGGATCAAGTGAAATGCTGTGCACTTCTCCTGTCCAGCTGACAAAAAGCACCTCTAACTGGAAAAGAAAGAAAGAAACATTTTCTACACATTGTCAGGGTTCATCCAGTACACACCACTCAGCAGCCTTAAAAAACATCCAGATATCCCCCTTCATCCTCAACTGCAAGTGCTGTTAATTTTTCAAATGACTTTAAGAACCCACCACGTCCCTCACTGCCGGCTGTTGACGATTAGCTCCTATATTTGAGTTTTAAGTGCTAAGTTGTCCAACAGAAGCCACCAAACCTGGCCCCTTACACGCCAATTTGTAGGCTCCTTCTCTGCAAGGCAGCTTTTTTCCATCCATTCCCAACCCCATTTCTGAACTTCCTGCACCAAACCCCAGCAAAGCAGCTAGTACTTTCTCTCCCTGAGCAAAACAAACTTATAAAAAAAAACTATGATTAACCCTATATTGACGAGTAACTCAAGATTCAAACTTCCTTGATATTTATATTGGAGTGCCTGCTGAAAAGTTCTCATGAGTGAAATCCCACGAGGTCAGGATTCAAAGAAATATACAGAAGATAAACCAAAATATTGTCACCTAAGGTCAAAAATTACAGCCTAACGGAGCACAGTACAGACAACTCATGGAAGATCCTAAAGAATCGGCATTCAGTGGAACATCTGAATTAAACTCACTTCATTCCTTACTCTGACTGCAAGCTAGATCTAACCTACAAACACAACTTCAGGTAGGTTTTCTACAGAAGGATAACAAGTTCCTGGCTTCAGCTCCTGCTCCCCTCAATATCTATGCCCTCATAAAAGAAATTCATACGATTACCATATTGAACTTCTTTCTCTAAGTTCAAAGAGGAAGTTAAAGCAGCATAAAGCATCTACTCCACAGGAACCCAACCCAACCAAGATGTTGAAGTGGACTGGAAACTACCCAAATACCTTCAACTCAGATGATCTAAAAGCACAAACATCAAATAATGCACACATGAAAAAAGTTATTCCCTGCTACAGGGCCACGTGTATTTTAAACACTTGGTAAGAATTTCTGCTGTAGTCCCAGTATGTAGGCCAGGCAGCACTATTACAATTCCTATACTTTAAAAAGAGAAGCAAAAAAACCCCTCAAAATAAAGCAAGTCAAGCAGGTCTCAATTCAAGTGAGATCTGTTACAGTGAGGGGAAGGAAAATAAAAACCTAACAACAAAAACAACCCACCCAAGAGAGACTTGTTTACAAGCCCACACCTCTCTTTCAACACGGAAAAAAAGCTTTATTGGATGACCCATCTATAAATATTACCACGCACACTAGTGCGGAACACTACACACATTGACTTGGAGTTCTCACACCAAGGGTGCTTCAGCAATAATCCCGAGGCAAAGATCTGGCCTATCCCTACAGCACATTTCACTGGGACAAGACATGAATTTCTAGGGGCTATGCCTTGGATTAGATCCATTGCACATCACCTGTGCATTCAAATCGGTACAAAACAAGCCAAGGGCAAGGAACAGAATCTTTACGGTGCGCAAACAAAAACATTTTGAAGTTTTCAATAAGCCAAAAGGTTTTCACAGCAGTCTTCAAATGCCACAAGAAATTCTTCAAAGGTAGTTAGAACACCTGAGTGTATATGTGATTTGGTATAGGATGAGCTACCAGCCTCCACCAAGCTACAAAACAAGGTCACGCTTCTTCCTTAGAATCCAGCACTCCAAGCACCACGGGACTGCCCTAGCCCAACTCTTTCACGTTGGTTTGGTTATGAGACAAACTCTTCCGTGCTCACTGGACATCTCTCCAAAAAACACATCTGCACAGCTGCTCCCTTCTCCCCCATGCCTGACAACCTCACCATCCAGGGGCGCGTTGGGCTTCCAAACGCAGCCCCAGCACCCAGAGATGCCAAGCAGACAAACCTGAAAACTAACAGAAGGTACTTGAGCTAACAGGACTTCTTCCCTCACTGGTGTACACGTCTGAAATCAAAAGGTGCCTGCAAAAACTCAAGACTTTTGGAAGGAACGTGGTCACGTTTGTATTGTTCGAGCTCGACGATTCCTTGACTGCTTCATATTTTTTAACAAATGCAATATGTTACAGGAACTAAATACTTTTCGATCCCAATTCATCTTTCTGTTGACCATTAAGTTTCTTACTAGCATTCCCCGACTGTGGCAAAGCATTGCTCTTACGCATTTACTCCCTATCTCCTCTAATGCCAGCTGCAGACTTAGTAAATAATTGTTTCACACTACACTGCAATGAGCCAAGTTGAAGGACTGAATAAAAAGAAAACGATCACAACCAATACATTAGGCACCTCAGCTTTTTCCAGCTTCTCTCAAGCCAACTCAACAGGCTTGTTCCACACTGGTTCCCTCTGCCCTGACCCCTATTTCTCCACACTATCTCAAGCTATTAAAAGCTACGTTCCTGCCACACGTGCTCAGAACCAATACAGAACACTTCAGATGCATAACATGCCTCCAATTACAAGAGTCCAAGCTACGTCCTGAACTCCAGCGCAAACACACCACCCTGCTTCCCGGCACTAACAGCTCCGGGGATGAAGCTTAAAGATAACAGCCGCAGTCGTGACAGTTATTAGTTACAGCCTGCAAGGCCAACTACTACAGGCTGAGTCCCACACAAACCCGGGTGCCTCGCAAGAGATGGAATTCTCTCGGTATTGCAAGGCCTAGGTGTGTACTTCCCACATTTGCAAGAACAGCATAACCTCTGCCAGCACCCAGCTGCAGCCACGTCACCATGTCACAGCTTGCCGCCTCCTCGTCTGCGGCTCCAGCACAGCTCACAAGTGGGACTGAGCCCCTCGAGCTCTCCGTGATGTGAGAGCTCTAGTGGGATTATTTTCCATATTGAGCTTCTGCTGAGAACTTGCCGTCAACGCATGTCCTTTCTTACATGTTATTTTAGACCGAGTTACAACTGACTCGTCCCACAAAGCAGCTTCCAGGAATTCATCTTATCAGGTTGTACTGGGTTCCGCTAGGATAGGGTTCATTTTCACTGGAGGCTGGGAGCTGGGCACAGCCGGGGCAGCTGAACCAAACTAGCCACTAGCCAAGGGGCTACTCCATACCATCCTGCCATCATGCTCAGGGTATACAGAGGGAGCTGGGCAGGGCGGGGGTCTCTCCCTCTTTCCCATCTCTCCTCCTAAGAGCTCGCGTCACTGGGTTCCCGGTGGTGAGACGTCCGCGTTACATATTACTCGCATTATATCTGGTTAAACACTGCTGTTACTTCGCTGTTACTGTTATCATTTATGTTTCATCATTAAAACAAACTGGTTTTATCTCAACCCCACGAGGCTCTGCCTACTGCTCCTTCCGGACTCTGCTCCTCACTCCCTGCACGGAGAAGCGAGCGAAGGAGGGACCCGACCGCCTGGTTCCTTTGTCTCTCCCAGTCAGTCACTCGGCTTGAACCACATCTTTTGGCACCCAACATGGGGCCAGGGGTTTGAGGTAACAGATTTGACAAAAGAGTGTTAAAAGATGGTTTTGTTTGATGGATTTTGCACATTAGTCAAGTAGTTGGTGGTCATAACGTTGGTTTATTTGTTTACACTGTGGCAGTGGCTGAATCCTTATGTATCCTACGTATTTACTGTGATGGTATTTATCAACAGTGGAAAAGGGGTCAAAAGCATAATTCCTTTGTACGGGGTGCTGACAGCTTATGACATGATTGCATCACTGGCCATGAGGCGCTATTGTCAATCCCATGCCTTGGGCGCCTCCTCTCAGAATTCATTAGTAACCACAGGGAATCCGTGGGGAATGCGGAGGAGAATATTCTCTCCCACTTATCCTTCAAGCTAACCACAACCATTTTTGAAAACTTGGAATATTCTTCGAATACCCCAATCCAGCATGGTTCTCGTCCTGTGTCTCCTGAATGTGTGTCAGAAGTTGCTCAGAGTCACACCAAAATTTTCTAAGGATATCACCCAGAGACCTGTCCTGAAGCCAGATAACTATGAGTGGCAAGGTGTGTGGGAAAATATGGGTTAGCCCTGCCTCAGGCAAACACAAGCCCATCCATGGGGTTGCTTTTGCTCAAGGACATGGGTGTACTTGGTGGGTGATGCAGAAGGATGGGGATGTTCGGTACGTACCTCAAGGGGATTTAACTTTGGGAGAGAATAGCCAGTAGACTAAATCATGTGATGTTAACTGATAAATGACCCTGCCAATGTATGTCATCACTGCTGCTGCTGCTACGTGTCATGTTGATTGATGCTACAGTAAGAACGACCCAGACTAATAAAGGATAGACTACGGTGAAAACGAGGTAAGGATGGTGATAAGGGAACCTGAGGTGGCACCCAGTGACTTCCCTAAGGCGACATCTTCAAGCTTCAGAGCGTGGGCACAGGCTGTGCCAAATACGGCGCGAGCTCTGGACGAAGCATGCAACAGCCAAGCACCATTCTCTCCTACCCTAAAGAACTGTTACAGCGAATGGAACCTCTAAACCATGGCCTGCATGAACTCAGGGGATACACTGGAGGGGGGAAGGGGTGCACAGACAAAGAGAATGTTATCTGTGTCTATGTGCATATATATATATAACAAGAAAGCTAGTGATTAAGTGTAAGAGCTGAGCATGATGTAAATGGTACAGAATAAGGGGTGTACAATGTACTGTGCACAGCCAGGATAGGGTTCATTTTCACTGGAGGCTGGGAGCTGGGCATAGCCGGGGCAGCTGAACCAAACCAGTCACTAGCCAAGGGGCTACTCGGTACCATCATGACCTCATGCTCAGCGTATACAGAGGGAGCTGGGCAGGGCGGGGGTCTCTATCTTTCCCGTCTCTCCGTTGGACAGCTCGTGGGGCTAGGTTCCGGGTGGTGAGATGTCCGCGTTACATATTACTGACGCTATATCTGGTCAAACACTGCTGCTATTTCACTGTTAGTGTTATCATTTATGTTTCATCATTAAAACAAACTGGTTTTATCTCCTAAGTTTGCTCCTAAAACCAGGGATCATTTTTTTCCCTTTATATCCTTAACACACCATTTAACATATGCACCATTGTCATGTCAGAGTTACACAACCAACCCCAACCAACCCTTGTACTTGCTAGCTTCAGAGCAAGCAAAGACCTTGCCCAACATCCAACGCTAAAGAGCAAACCTCTTGCTTACCATGAGTTCCAGCAGGATCAGAAAGGAGCCCAGAGCTGAAACTGAAAGATGATTCACTACTTGGTCAACCTCTCCTATTTCTCACTTAAACCCCAAAAATACAATAACCCATAAAACCCTCAATAGGGTGTAAAGCTCTGGTCGTACCCATCGGCTTCTCCAACAGTGCAGAATCCCACTTGGAAGTCCCTGAGTTGATCTAGCAAAACCACTCGACCTCTACAGCCCAGGTCTCACACTGACCAGCACTTGCATACCCTGCCTTGTTTCAAATAAGTACTTCAAATGAAAAAAATTGCAACTAATTAAGCACAGACAAAAAACCCAAGATAAAGCTTGCACGGCCAAGATAAAGCCCGGTGTTTGCAACCAGCACTGCAAGGCTCAGCTCTGCCATGGAACTGGACTGTAGTCATCTCCAGAACAGAGATTTAAACCCATGGGAATACTCCAGAGGTGTCCAGTTAAAGCAAAACACAAAGCTACTGCTAAAATATTTACCTACTGCTTCAGTGTATTGTGTCACACTGTGCCCATTGCATCTCCACACTAATTTCTGACATACGGATTTAACCTGGCACTTAGGCTGGATCCAAGTACTGCAGCTACGCTCACTTGGAAAAAAAAAAAACAAGACACAAACCAGTTAAAATCAGCCACTTCCCAAAAAGAGAAAATGGAATGGCACCTGCACAGACTTGCCACAAATACTCACACCCCAAATATTCTCTGACTCTATGAATTTAGTCCTCATTCTCAACCCCACATGTGCATGCACATAATAAGAGCTGGGTCTAAGCAGTACAAATGGATTCACTCATTGGAAATACCTGACCTTTCCAAAGAGGTGTGCATGAGAACTGCAGGTTCTCAAGATACCATATGCAGGTAAACACATAAACTTGGAGTTAGGATATGTGTTCAGTTACTTTTATTGAAATGGACTACACAGATGCTTCCTAATAAACCAAAAAGTGCCCTAATAAAACCAAAAAGTGCCCTAATAAAACCAAAAAGTGCCATTAGGCCATCTCTTGAATCAAGTGGCTGGTATTGTTATGTATCTCGGCAGGTCCACAAGAGCAATCTTCACTAGCACTGCATGATGGACACAGCGTTATCTACTGGGGTCATGCATCCAGTTGGGTTTTTATCCTCCACCACAGTTTCCAATCTCGCCATGTCTAGGCTTCAACTCTCCCGCCAGGTTTTCAGAGAAGAATCTCCGCAGCTCCCCTCATTTTCCGTCATGTTTAACAAGACTCTCTCTGAATACTCGTTAGGCGTCTCCTGAACAAATACATTAAACACTCATCACCCACTATTGCAAGCCAATGCTGTATCTTCTATTCATTCGACACCCTCAGTGTACTCCAGTTCCAATAACCAAGCCAGGCCAGCTCCACACCTCTGCCCCCCCGGAGACCTGCCTTTCCTCTAGCACACTCCCTTCACCTTTCCGTGCTTTACAAAGCAGACTTGTCCAAACAGACAGCACTTTTAAAAACAAAAGTTCACCAGCATAACCAAGAGCACCTCAGCAAATACCCACCGAGTGTCACGTTTGTTTTAACACTGCATCCTAGCATTTAACTGTAATCTGCTCATCAGTCAAACGGAGCATTTCACTGACTAATTTAGCACGGAAAGGGGATCAAGTGCAACCGAAACATTCAAAGGAACACAGCCCTAACAAACAACTAGTCTTTCCTACAATATTTAATACCTGTTTAATTCTTTTATTACACTACTTAAGACCTTTAAGCACTAGTGTCACTAGGTAAGGAAATCCCCAAAGGAGTAAGGAAGAATTTGGTGCAGCTCAGTTTCTTCTCTGCTGCAAAGAAATGAGCACAAATTCTTCATGAG
The DNA here is from genome assembly GCA_020746105.1 of Trogon surrucura. Taxonomy (NCBI): domain Eukaryota; kingdom Metazoa; phylum Chordata; class Aves; order Trogoniformes; family Trogonidae; genus Trogon; species Trogon surrucura. The sequence goes on along the minus strand of CM036620.1, from coordinate 984,296 downwards.
GTATACGGTGACCACCTTTTTTTTTTTTTTCTTTTCCCAAAACTGAAGTAAAAAAGGTCAACCAAGAGGTTGACTACTCAAGGTCAACTGGAGCAGCTCTCACTGCAAACAAGCCTAAAAGTTCATTACACATTAGAAGCTCGATGTTGTACTACAGCTGCTCAAGACCATTTCATATGCTCCAAGTCAGGTTTAGATTAGCTAGTCCCAAGTCCTACCATCGAGATGTTGTTCCTGAGCTACAAAGAGCCTGTATTACAACTATCAGACTCCGGCACATCCCCCTCCAAAGCGGGACGAGTTAAAAATGCCACTTGGGACATACCAACCTGACAAGCAGGTACGTGTTAGCTCGACAAAAGGAAAGGCAACCCTGCAAATTGAAAAGTTAAAACTGGCTTTCCCAGCTCCTGGATCGGCTGGGTAGCGGTACTTGCTGGAGAGCTCGCAGGAATACACAAACACACACACACACACACACAGGGAAAGAAGTGGACATCCCCTCAACTGGTTCAAGCAAATATTATACCTGCTCATAACAATATAAACCCACCTGCCATGATGTCATCCAGCGTGTCATTGAGCGTCTGAGCAGGGCTGGCTACCATTAACCCTTGCTGTGTTTCTGTGAGTACTCCTTGCCCCAGCCCTGCTAGTTGTGCTTGGCCCAACACTGGCTGTCCAACTATAACACCTTGCAGTTCTGTAAGATTCGCGATGGACCCCGGAGGTAAAGAACCTGCTGCCAGAGGCAAAGCTTGGGGCATCGCCAGAGGCTGAATTGGTGCAAAACCCGTCTGCGCAGCAGCTTGCTGGGGATCATCTTTGAGCAAGATGGGGTCCACTTGCTGTAAGCGTGCATAGTCTCCCTCGGAGAGCTGTTCTCCTACCCCAACGGGAGTCAGTAGTCCCAGATGCTGGCAAGACTGTTGCTGCTGCTGCTGCTGGAGCTGGATTCTTTGCGCTTTGACCTCCAGGTATTGCTTTTTTAGCTGCTGCTGAGTCTTCAGCTGTAACTCACGCTCCACCTTCTGCAGCTCCTCCAAGATCTTTTGCTTCTTCTGAATTTGTTCCTCTCGCGTTTTGTTCAGCTCCTCAATCTTCTCTTTGGTGAGCTGGTCAGCGTGCGCCAATTCCAGGGACTGCAGCTGAGCGTTCTTCTCTATGGCTTCTTTTATCCTCTGCTCCAGCTCTGTCAACTTGCCCTGAGCTTCTTCTACAATGCTCTCTGGAGACTGATTGGTGATGTAACCCTGTACATCCTGGTTGTTTGCTGGCAAATGACTGCTGGACTTTTGTTTAGAAGCAGCTGTGTGAAAAAGAAACCCCCTCAGAACCAATGGAAGTGCATATGAATGGCATCCTCACTCTAGAGCTACTGTCGGGATGCTACGTGGCCGGTTACGCACCCAGACACAGCACCCGCAGACGCTCGGCATGTACGCTAAGGCCCTGCACAGAAAAAAAACAACCACCAAACCAAAACCCACGTGTCTTTGGCTATCAATTTCAATACAGCAGTCAAATGGCAATTTAACGGGACAGATAACTGCACGTACGTCCCAAAGCACCCTGCGCTACGTTGACATATTTACTCCAACCGCTGTTAGACTCTCGCCCACTGAAGCCACCGTCTCAAGAGCCGCGGTTATCGAGCGCTGCTACGAGGTACATGGAAACAAAACCGCAAGGATCTGCTGTCTCTTTCCTTGACGTTTTGTGCCTGGCATCATGCTAAGACATGAATGTACCGTTACAGCCCTGAAAGCACAGCACAAGTGATGCAAAAGCACCTCGAGGGACAGGTGACTCGGTCTAGGGCACCAGTTTTGTCAGTAGCTCGGTGCATTTTAGGAAGCGCTACGCTTGGCTAGGACTACCGAAGCCTTTTGCTACAGGTATCCAGCTTTGCTCAGTTGACAATCAGCGCTAGAATCCAGGGCAGCCATTTATTTTTGACAAGATCTAACAGGCTATGTTTAGCCACTACATTTTATCCGTAGCAGACATGACTTGGCCTGTGTCAAAACTCAGCTCTCGGCCCAGGCAAGGCAAATTGTTTCAGCCTTCCTGCAAGAACGAGTGATGGACTAATCCAATCGATCTTTTATGAAGAAGTCCACGGTAACACAGCTGACATGGTCTGCCGTATCGGTTGGAGAAAGAACAATCGGTTAATTTTGAAGGGCGAAAGGCAAATCAAAACTCGGGGTCTGAGTCAGGGGAGGTGCCCAGTTTCTTCCAGTCCTCCTCGCTGGATCTCCACAACAATACAAGTGTACACACGCTATGTATTTGTATGTATATGCACGCCTGTATTTGTACTACTGCTGATCCTTGGTCAAAATTGATTTTGGAAGAGAATTCTTAAGTACAAAAAGCATTAAGTGTCAAAATGGCAATAGGGAAATAGATGCAAATTTAGTCCTGAGCCACATCAGACTAAGTATTTCGAAACACAAGAAATTCTGCCTTCAGTCAAATTAGTCAAACCCACTCCAAGGCTACTAAGCTAAGGAAACACGAATTATCAAATTGATTACAATACGGTGATTAACATGACTTTTACATCCAATTTATAGAGGCTTCTAGGCAACACTTGGCATTAGTCCAGTATGCGACTACGATATATTTTAAGTTATTTTCTTAGGCAGATTTCTTGACACTTTATGATTACAGGGTTAGGTAATTGACACTTGGTACTTGGTGAATAAGCAATCCTTGGAAAAAAAAGTCAAAATTGCAGTTTCCTTGAGCGAACCCACCAACACTCTTCACAGGAACTACTGTGCTAGAATTGCAACCCTCTATCTTCTACCTAAGAAAGGATATTTAGAAAATAAGCTCCAGAACTAAGACTGACCTTTATTTCTGATGGGAAGGGTTGTGGCGACATTAGCAGGGGGTTTGTCAGGCTCCTGGGGTGGGACGACCATGGGCAGCGCCTGCACTGGTACACGAGGAGCCTGAAACGTCGGATACTAACAGATTACTTTCCTCATACTCTGATCTAGTTATAAGTCAATAGAAGGTAAACAAAACCTGTTAGAAAAGCAGACTTTAATGGTGACTAATGACAATTAATATGGTTTTTTAATATGCCGAGTTCAACAGTTAAGAACTGGAGATCACCTGACTCGTACACACTTGGCATTTTCCATCTCAAAAAGGACTGGCCAAACGGCACTCGGATCTCAGCACGGTACGGTGCTGTGCTATGTTAAAGCAAACAGAAGCCAGAATGAGCTACAAATTTAATTCTAAAGAGCCTCTTTGAAGCAGACCTCCTCGCTTCCTGTGGGTTGTTCTCTTATCCTTTTCCCCAACATAATGTAGAACAGTAACAAGAACAATGCAAGTAGTACACAGTGACACTTGACAAGTCTTGCCCATTTTCACAAAAGCTCTAAATAATTGTCAGTGCATTCACCCACAGTTCACTAGTTGATAAAATGACATGACTGACTCCCCTCTCGTCTTCAGAACTCCTGAACGAGCTTCAACAAGAAGTGCAAGAAACCCACGGACAATCAGTCCTCACATCTTACCCTATTTAAATCGTGGGATGGTGGGGTCAGCTGAGTAGCATCAGGTGGAGGAGCAGAAAGCAAGTTGTTTGGATAATCTAGAAGGTAACAAACCACACTGGTATGTCCACCTTTTGCTGCCTCTATTAACATAGTTGATCCATCCTAAAGAGGGAAAGAACACAGCATTAGGGAGCAGCAGCATCAAAACACAACAACACCGGCACGTTTTGGGAGGCACGGCACACTATGTCCTTTAATAAACACTCATTCTACCTGCACTAAGTCCACATCTAAATTTAAGGACTAATTAAAAAGAAATAGTACTCTTGAAAATTCTCCTTCCTCTTCCACAATTCTGACTTTACAACTGGAGTGCAACCTTGACATTCGTGATAATCTTAGCCCTGCTAACTCCAACCTCCATTAACACCTTCACACCAGCTCTTGCATCTTACTTTTGTTTTGATCACGGCATGTTAGGTGAGCTGCAGAAAATAGAAAATGAGCAAACTGGCCTGGGTATTGTGAGTTTTAAGACTGAAAGATGACCTCAAGGAAAACAAAGGTAGGTGAAGAACAAACCTTCAATCTGTGCGTAGGATCAGCACCATGAGCTAGCAGTAACTCCACCACTGCCAAATGACCCCCAGCACAGGCCAGCGACAGTACGGTATGATCGTTGTTAGCAGTCGTCCTGTTCACATTTGCTCCTTCAAAAAAAGAGTGGGGAGAAATTACTCAGACTTGCACCAGTCGATGTTTTTTTGATACAGGCTGTCCATTCGTCCCTCAATACAAAAACAATTCTCCACGGCTGCAGTCCTGTAAGTCCTAATTCACTATTTCATTTAGTTTACCACTATGATCAGGACATCATTTAACAGGTCACAAAGAAAAGCAATGCCACCTGGACTAGAACCTGTTCCAATTGCTACATTTCAGCTATGAAAGGTGACAGTGCTTTTACACTTGCCAGCAATGGTGCCAGGGCAAGTCCTGCTCCAGACAACCAAGGTCCAAGAAAAATCTGTCAGGATCAGCCTGAGGAAGAAAGCAGCAATTCTGAGCTCTCCATCAACCCAGGGCACTCCATAGGGCTGCGAGGGTGGAGCTGATGGTTCTGACAACATCAAGCCAGTTTTGATTAAAACTTTGAAACTTACTGAAGTTCAAAGGTTTGAAACGAATTCACGTGAGTTAAGAGGAGGACTGACATGTTCTTAACTTGGAGTATTTCTAGGAGAAAGGAAAGCAAAACCTTTCCACACACTTACCTTTGCTGATCAAGAACTGAACAGTGCAAACGTGACCCGCCCTCGCAGCTTTCATGAGAGGAGTTCTTCCACCTTCTGATTCATGCTCCTAGAGCAGATGAAGGAAGGATTCAAAATCAAGACTCCACAGCAACACATGTGTAAGAACTCAACTGAGTCCTGTGGCTTTTTGAAGGGCGAGACATGCCAGATGCCCTTCAGGTGTTTCACAAAGCACAAACGTGAACAATTACAAGATATTCAAACTGAGTGTCCTGCCAACAGATAAAACTATCTACCTACCTTGGTACAGGACTCAGACTCCTGGACAAGAGACATGTAAGTACACGGTGGGAATTAAACAAAACATTCTGTCATGTGCAAGCCTACTGCAACGTAAAAATGGATTTACCTCCATCATCTAAATCCCATTATAGTACACCAGGTAGGTCGGATCAGAACAGAACTATCAACTGTTTGCTGCATTAAGGAATAGAACCAATGCGCAGGTACAAGTACTTTCCCAGCACCAGCTCCACAATTCAGACCTGGGTACCTGTCAGGACTGCACATGACAGAACTGTAACTGCTGGGTTTTTGCACAAGCAACCTCAAATGGCTTCAAAATGCTTTAGACATCACCCTCCAAAGTACCAATCTAAGCACTTTCAAGTAATGGAACAGGCATCACTAACTCTCATTTAGTTAAAAGAACAAAATAGATAATCTCCATCTAACTACATTTTGAATTTAACTATAACAATTAATAACAAACTCAAGTTTCCAGCAATGAACACAGGACCAAAGAAAAAACAAATGTTAAAAAAAGTTGCTAATCTTATTTCTTAACAATTTTTTTCAAGTAGGTAACGACTTACCAGATCTGCACCTGCCTGAAGTAAGACATCTGCTACATCAGTATGGCCGTTCTCACAGGCGTACGTCAGGGCTGTGTCCCCAGTTGCTGTTGTTGCGTGCACATTAGCCCCTGAAGCAGTAGTAACAAGCACAAAAGCTTTATTAAGTTCCTTACAGAAAATACACACCTTTTTTTACCTGATCAGATCTATCTTTAACTCCCCCCTTCCAACTTCTATGCAAGTGCCAGTTTCAGCATACTTAAATGAAATAAAAGAAACAGAAACACAAAGTTTAGTTCCATGTGACTTCATAGGAACTTCTTCAAAATCTAAATTGGAGTCCAAATACTCAATTACTTAAGGTTCCATGAACCTTTACAGTCAACTTCAAGAAGCTGCTAATGCCAATGTCATAAAGGTGTGACAAAGTCCTTGTCTCTTAAGGTTACATTCAGTCTTTACGTAGCTGTTAGAGCAACTCCTTTCCTACCTGCAGCTAATAAATATTTAACCAGCTCCAAATGACCCTCTTGAGCCGCCTCCATCAAAGGTGTGGAACAACCAAGCTCTATGTCAGCTCCCGCTTTAATAAGAAAATCGGCGACCTCCAGGAAACCTCCACAGCAAGCCAGAGTTAAAGCTGTTTCCTGCGTCTCCTCTGTCTGAGCATTGATGTTTGCTCCTTAAAACGAAACACAGAAATCACGTACATCAGAAAACAGCAGTTACTGAAACCACTACCAGCACACAGACCCATCTCCTGATGCACAAGGCATCTCCTTAACACCCGTCTCATTTCTAGAGCTGCGGACATTTCTTTCTAGAACCACAGCTCATTAAAGACTCAAGTTTAGCTTCAGAAATCCTCCTGAAGACTTCCAAGTGTTTCTCTACAGTTTTTGAGCAATAACACCATCTCAAGACAAGCTTAGACCATCGTGCTGAGTGCAAGTTAACCACGTGTACTGTTCGCTACTCCATGTCTCAGAAACACAAATTTATTCTGAAGAACAACTCACAACAACCACTTAGGAAGTAGCGAGTAGAGCAAATGATATTTTGCTAAAAAACACCCCAACAAGCCACCAACTGTTGAAGAGGGATGGCAGGAAGTTCCGAATTTGTCCCAAAAAAGAAAGTGAAGTAGCCTACGTGCATGTCTCCTGAGTTACAGACCACGAAAGGCACCGCAGGAGTTACCTTGGCCAAGCAGCAGTGCCACCATCTCTTCGTGGCCTTCTCTAGCCGCTTCCATCAGTGGTGTGTATCCTTCATCATTGACCTCCTCCAAGTTAGCGCCACGCTCAATTAACAAGGCTGCCAGCTCGACATGCCCGCCACAGGCTGCCAAAGTCAACGGAGACTCGAAAGAGTCCGCAGGCATGTTCACCTGAGCGCCACTGTCGAGAAGCAATCTTGCCACTTCCACATGGCCGTCCTGGGAATTCGAAAACCAAGATCAAAACGCTGTCCAAATGGAACAATTGCTGCTCTTCTTCAACAAAGTCATACAACGTCAACAACTCAAACTCCCTCAGAACACACAGAAAGCAACAAGAGACTGAAGAAGTCCAAAAATACAATGAAGTTTGTTAAACAGTTCTCCTAAACAGCTTTCCCTAAGTATTTGGATCTACAAAAGATGTCCTACCTGGAAAAAAAAAAAAAACAAAAAACAAAAAAACCTTCAAGCATGTTTTACTGCATATTTCAATTGAAAACTAAAACCTTGTTCAAGCAAACAAAACCCTTCCGTCAATGGTGTGACTAACAACCTGGTCACCTTCATAGCAGACTCAACTTCAAGCGTTTGGTATCAGCTTCAGAGAACAAAGAAGGAGAAAAAACACAACCAAAACCCCAAACAGTTGTTGCGAGAGAGCTCAAGCATATTTTAAAAGCTTGTCGTCTCCACAAGAACAATAACCAAATCCTCCAACATCCACAACTCCTCTTTGGTAAAAACTGTAGGCAAAATTATCTACAGAACACAAATAGAACATATGTTACCACTCAAATGCATTTCTTATTGCCTTCTGCCAGTAAATTTACAACTAACACCACACGAAATAAAGGAGCCTTAAGAGCATTTCAGTTGGAAAAAGTTTATCTTTTCTCAGATGTAAGAACAGGTTTTGATGCTCTTGCTGAAGACTACAAAACTCTCACACCACAAACAAGTCACTCAATGCCAGTGCTCCCCAGTTCCTGAGAGAGTTTTGGTTTAAATTTAATATGCAATTGCATTTTTTTCCTTAAATAGTGTATCCGAGTTATAAAAAAAGAACACAGGTCAGGAATACAGCTTGTCCTCACACTCATGCGGACTCTCACTGTCTCAGAGTATTTACATTTCCAATTCCCAGCTTTTGGGGAGGGAGGCAGAAGAGACGACAGGATTTAAGTTTAACGATTTTGCTTCTTTCCTCTGCTCACAAGAGCCGCCCACGATGACACTGCTTCCCTCTTGGCTCCCGCAGAACTATTTTTCTGCTCGATTTATTAGCAGAGTAAGCACTTTCACCCTTAGAGAGAAAAGCCAGAACAAGACCATTCGCCACCGCAGGAGCCATCTGAGCTAGAGCCTTCCCTTGGCAGAAGAATTCCAGATGCCACCGTCACGCTGTGAAGCTCATTTTACCAAAGCACAGTTCCTAAGTTTGCTTTTCTTCCTTTAGAAACCAAGGAAATACTTGAGCCTCCAATCTCGGCCCTATTTTGAGTATGCCATAAATTCAGCAAGTATTTCAAGTGGCTTCTCAGCTGCATGTTTACGCTGGCGGCCTGGCAGGGAAATATCCAAGTGCTGTTCAGTTCTGCTGGCATCTCTCCTGGTGCAGAACCCAGCCTGGTCACGGCAGTCCAGCGACAGCACATCCTCTCCAGGCTGGTTTTCCCCACGAGCAAAGAGCCACCGTTCAAACGGGGAGTCACCAGAGTGGGAAGAGGTCTGACACCACACAGAGGAGAGTCGCACGGAGAAACCAGCAGCTTACCAGGAACACGAGGCTGTTGCACGGTTGTCGTTAAACAAGGTAAGCACACCTTGATCTCAGATAAACTAGTAAGAGGCAGAAAAATTGTTGCCTGTTGCCATCCTTGCCAAACTAGAAACCGCAACACCCCGAAAACTCTTCTCCAGACAAAATACAAAGTGGTATCTGACACTTTAATGCTTCATTTAAAGTGTTTTCTACCTCCTTCTGCTACCCAGGGTGCATAACATGATTTCCTCTTGGAAAAATATCTAGGACATTATCTAGGACATATTCACTTTTTACATGAAATGACACTAGTATTTTCAGGGAAAAACTCCAAGACTCCATAAAGAATGTTTCCTCAGGGAACTGCAGAGCCCATGCCTCAGCCATCAAAGCCCTGCCAAGACAGCTCCCTAATCACCGCCGAATCACAACAAGGATGGCAAACAGCGGTGAAAAGCTCTGCTTCAAAGCTTTTATGTGGGCCAGGCAGCCTTGAGAAGAACTCAAGGTGTTGAACCACACCGGGCACTTGTATCCACGCTTTGACCAACCTGGCAATGGGGCGATGCTGTTCAGCTCTTGGCTGGCAGGGAACGAGAGCATCAGAACTGCTCCTAGATCACAAATCCACGTGGGCAATCCACCCAGGCACACCAGGTGGGTTTTGAAGACCAGGAGCAACCAGTATTTGTCCCTCACTGTGGATGACTGGGTTACCTCTGGTAGACCAAGTGCAAACTAGACAAACCTGCTCTCTGCTCCCCCAAAGCAAGTCACGCTGCCCAACAACTCATCTGCATTAAACCAATGTTAACTGCTGTCTAGAAAAAAAAAAAGTTGTCAGTCACAAGTCTTTCCTGATGCCTCATAGGACGAGGTTTCAATGGTTTCACCGACTCGTATCTAAGTGCTATGCCACACAGAAATAATTCTAAAATATATATTCAGTACAATGCTACTCTAGAGAAGGGAGTTTGCTTCTGCTGCTGAAGAGCTTCAACTGCAGAGGAAACATGCTGAGATGACAAGCCCTTGCGCTGCTTTATTTCAGACCAAAACCTTTTCAAGTGCTGCTAGAGAAAGCTGCCCCCTCCCTTCAGAGGAGCAGAAGGTCCCGAGACTCTCAACTCCGTTGATTCCAAGCAGCAGTGTGCAAATGCCTCCTTAGGAACTGTTTCCTGCAGAAATAAGGGAGACAATTATGGTTTTTTCCTACTCCTCAGCAACTTGTAAGAAAAAGTCCTTCTCAACACTTCTTCAACTCGTAGGGACTTCTGTTATTCTGCTGGTGGACGAACAAGAGGCAGCTTGCGCCACAGCTCTGCAGAATATCAGCTTTCTCTGCAAACTGCTCAACAGCAAAGAAGCCTCCCCAGTGAGGCAGTACTGCAATATCTGACAAGGCAATTTTGTCATCATCTTGCAGGGAACTCACTGCCAGGACAGCACCCATGGTATTTACACAGCTACTCTATTAAGACTTCACATAGAGATAAATAGCTGAAATCCTGTTCATCTACATGCCTGCCCTTCTAGTGATTGCTTGAAAAGTATAAAGGTTTTTGCTAATGATTCTCCTACCTGAAGCCATTAACTTCCTTGATGAGACATGACGGGTTGATTTTAGAACCACTGAAGTTATTTCAGAAAAGGGAAGACTAAATAAGGATTTGTAGCACTCCTCAACAGCCACCGATACACAAAGTGACACTATGCAAGGCTAACGACATGAAAAACTTAACCCACAAGAAACCTATTTTGAGAACAGTTAAAAAAAACCCGAACAAAACTAAGAAACAAGTTTACAGTCTTACGTTTAAGTTGGATATTCAGACAGAAGATTTGGAATATGGCATAAACTACTGACCCACGTAGGTACACTAAGCAATAACGGAGAGCTCTTCAGTAAGCACTGCACAACAGCCTCCTCCAATTCTGGGTCAGAGACAACTGGGGTGGGCTTGAACAGTGGAGCCCAATACCATCTGGTTTCATCTCCTTTCCTCCAGTACATAAAGTTTCAAAACCTTCTCAACTTCTAGAAACGCAAACTGACACTTGCAGGGTTTCTGATCCTCCAAGCTTACACCCCTGACAACTCTCAGGATGGCGCAGGATTAATGAACTCCCAGCAGTGTATTCACTTCTCTGAGATGGGGTATCAAGGTCTAAACAGTTCCTGGAGAAAAGAAATGTGCGTATTTATTCCATCACTTCAAGAAATCTCCAGGGGAAAAAGCCAAAGCAATTAAATCCTTAAATAATACGTAGAAAATAGCTGTCAAACACTGTACGTGCTTTAAAGATTTAGATATGACACTTACACAGCTCTTCCAGCCTAACAGCACTTCAAACAAAAACTATCAGCAGATGTTCATTTAACAAGTGTTCTTCACCACAAAACTCTGAAAGCAAAGGGCAAAAGAGCAAAAAAACACTACCAAAAAAATCCAAGTTCTACTCAGAATCTTACTGTATTTTACAAAAAAGGTCATCCACGCTGTCATTTTCCAATTGTCTTGGGTGTGCAGAGCAGCAACACTGAAGTACTTAGAACAATTTAACCATCTACCCTTTTATTTCCTAGTTGCTATGCAAAGCTTCTGACCCTGGGTTTTCAACAAGTACGTGACTAGGCAAACCACACTGAAGCAAGTCACACACACACATCCCTAAACACAACCATCTACTCTAAAGAGAGCTGAGCTTACCAACTCCTTACACACGATGCAGCTACGTTAAATGCCTCCAACAGCCAGGGCACAACCATATCCCCTTCCTACGGTTAGCGCATTACAACTGTCAAAAGCATTTCAACAAATGCTGAGAAACTTGCACTTAAACCTCTTCTGCTCAAACTCACGCAATGCAAATTTTAGCTGATGCATCTTGAGAATTCAACCTCTTGGTCAGCTGCAAGAGGTAGCAGTTGAATTTTGCTGTTTTGGGAAGAATTTTTCAAGCAGGTATCGTCCTCCACACCTCAATTTTTCTGCAAAAGGGCTATCAAGTGCACAGCTAAACTGAAGCATCATGTCGTGAGGTTGTAAAGCAAAAGGAGACCAAAAGTTGGTTCTTTCATGTTAAGGAAGCGAGGAGAGTACATACGCCCCACTGCTCAAGCCGCACATGCCTTACCATGCAAGCCTCCATCAGGGCAGTGTGCATTTCATCCGTCTTGTGCTCCTGGTCTGCACCAGCTTCCAGCAGAAATCTCACCATTTCCAGATGGCCTGGAGGGAGAAAACAGTTCACAGTTTCAGAACTACTTAACCTGCACAACTCACACGTCACAGGAAGGGTCTAACATAGGTAACGCAGGTAATACAAGACCAAGTTACAACACAGGATAAAAATGCCATTAACAGACTTGAAAGGCATGGTCATACCTCTGCATTCAACGAGCACAGCAGCTGTAACAGGGTAGTTACCAGAAATACAATCCAACTCACACAGTTTCTAAAACAACATCAGCATTACATGCATTTCTTGAGGTGACACAGCCAAGCAGCACACACTCCAGAGGCTGTACAAGGGTTTATTTTGAGTGAATTACTTGGATTTTTTTAATCTACAGAATGTCCTTTCTTGCTGGGGGTCAGGGTTTCCCCTCTACTTGCTTGACATAAAGGATTTAGGGTTACTCCTTTTCTAAAGGCCACCGTAACCACTTCTTGAGCTCACTCTGACCCTCAGAACATGAAATATGAAGCAGGCGGACCTTCACACTCCCAAGCGTGCTGTTGGGAATTCAGTATTCTGTAGGAATCCTCCCAAGATAAGCTTTTTGAAAGCACTGACACAGAGATCTTGCCTGTTTTCCAAGTGCTGGAGTCCTTCACATTTAAGTAACTTCTGAACTTAAGCAGACCCATCTTAAATACACATTGGAAAAGGCTTTGCACAGCTGTCATGTTTTAAGACGTTCGTCGCACCTTGGTGCCACGTGTGGCAGGCGGTACCGTACCTTTATAGCAAGCCAGCGTGAGCGCGCTCTCCTTGAACTCGTTGGAATGCGTGTTGATGCCTGCTCCGTTCTCCAGCAGCACTCGGGCCACCTCGACGTGGCCGGCGCTTCCCGCTTCCATCAGGGGAGTGTGACCGTTCTCGTTATGGTCCTCGATGCTGGCACCTGACTCCAGCAGGACTTTCACAACATCCACGTAGCCTCCGGCACAGGCGTACGTAAGGGCTGTATTGCCTAAAGGCAGAAGAGGAAAAAAGTTTGGAAACGGAATTTGACAGGGTTTCTAAGCTAGGAACTCGGACCTAACCTCCACTTCAGCCCTTTCAACTGGCCACCTGATGGAACGGGGTTTTTTCAAGCTATCAAGACCTGCAGGGAGAGCGAAACAAAGCAAGTAACGGCACCAAATAACTCCGTGCCGACAGACTCAAGATCCCCATGTGCCTCATGATGGTACTGATGCACATCTCTTCCCACTTCTTTCCCAGCTAATCCCAGCTTCCATCACAAAACTGTGTTCCTTTTACTGTTCTCAGTAGGGGCATACTATGCTGTAAAAGGAAGGCTCAAAACCAAGACCAGAATGAACTGCTGCTTCAAAATCAAGTCTTAAACACAGAGGTTTGACAAGGACATCAAAACCACCTCTGTGGAAAAGCTACAAAAACATATTACTCAACAGAACATTGAAAGAATCCGCCCTTACGAAAGGAGAAGTCAACACCACATTTTACTCAGAACTACTTCACTGAAATGAATTTTACAACGTGTGTTCTCAGATTCTAACTGCCCTTATCATTCAGAGTCAGCACTCCAGTTGTCAATGACTTACCTACACAAAACTTGCCCACCTGAAGGCCACACAAACTAAGAGTGTTTTCCAGTTTGGTCACTTCAACACAAATGCCTACCAAACTGCCACGCGAAACAAGAGAAAGGGGAAGAGAGGGTGCCACTTATGTTTAATATTTCCCCTTGCTTTCCTAGACCTGACACTAAATCATGACCTAAATATATGAGAACCTCCCAAAGAGTGACCATATAGAGTTTTTCTGGCCAGTTTCCAGAAGCTGGGGGGGGCTACAGGGGTGGCTTCTACAAGAAGCTGCTCGAAGCTTCCCCTCAGTCTGATAGAGCGAAGGCCAGCGGGCTCCAAACATGGATCTGACACTAGTCAAGGCTGAGCCTATCAGTACTGATAGCAACGCCTCTGTGTTGACACATTTATGAAGTGGGGGAAAAAAAAAAAACCCAACAAAAAACTGCACCAGAAAAACTGGCAAAGAGAGAGAGGGGAGTGAGAATATTTGCAGACACCAAGGTCAGTGAAGAAGAGGGGGGAGGATGTGCTCCAGGCACCAGAGCAGAGATTCTCCTGGGTCATGGTGAAGCCCCTGGTGAGGCAGGCTGTGCCCCTGAAGCCCATGGAGGTGACAGGGTATTGATGTCCCCCTGTGACCCGTGGAGGACCCCACGCCAGAGCAGGTGTGTGCCTGAAGGGGGCTGTGGGAAGCCCGTGCTGCAGCAGGCCCCTGCCAGGTCTTGTAGTCCGTGCAGAGAGAGAAGCCCACACCAGAGCAGGTTTGCCGACAGGAATTGTGACCCCGCAGGGAACTCACACTTGCGCGACTTCCTCCTCAAGAACTGACCCCCGTAGACAGCACTCTCGCTGGGGCGCTGTCTCGTATCATACTGACCCCAGTCCAGAGCAGAGCAAGAGTGACAGCTGCCCCGGGGGAAGGAGGAGCAGCACAGACAACATACGATATAATCGCCACAACGCACATATCGCCTGCACACGCGCCGCATGCGGCGAGGACACGGATGAACTGGGAGTGATGGCAAGCCTGGGAAGAAGGGAGGGGTGGGGGGGGGAAAGGTTATTTTCAAGGTACCTTTTTATTTCTCATCCCTCTCTATTTGGATTGTTCATTAATTAAATTTATTTCCCCAAATTGAGCCTCTTTTGCCCAGAAGTGACCTCCCTCTGCTCAACCTTTCCCACAGTAATTGACTGGATTCACTCACTATGTCCCACAGTCACACACTTGTTTCATACGCTCACTTTTAAGAACCAGAGGCTAAACAGTAAAACCACACGGAAGCATTCCATGTTGTTGGGCTGAGAGCCGTTCCTCCCCAGTTTCACACTCTGCAAATCTCAGCTTTCCAGCCGTTTCCGACAAGCTCTAACGCACTTTACCTGTTGATGACTGTGCATTGACATCAGCACCATGAGCTAGCAGCAACTTGACAATTTTGACATGCCCGCCGTTAGCAGCAGCCATTAAAGGTGTTATGTCTCCTTTAATCCCACGGTCCTCCACGTTGGCATGCATCGCCAGAAGAACCTACAAACACAAGGGTGATCAACTACCTGAACACCTCCTCCCAGCTAACACAGCAACACCTTGACTCGGCACTTGATTGCGCAATACACACGCACTAGAAGGAACTAAGAAACCCACCTGTGCAAGCTCATAATATCCCGCTGAGCAGGCTAAACAAAGGAGACTTTCCCCTTCTTCCGTGTGCTCGTTCACGCTTCGGCCTTCAATTAGCAACTTGCGCACAGCATTTACGTCTCCTTCTGAGCAAGCCTCTGCCAAGCTGCGGCTAAGAAGACAGAAAGCATTTAAAAGCGAAAATGGACTTGATCTGAAACGCTTGCTCTATGTGCAGGTACAAACCCAACATGCCATGAGGATGCAAGCAGCCAAAAAGGAAACAGTCAATAAAACAAGCAAGGTGTCAACTCTGAATTCAAGAGGTGCCATTTTTACACTTGGGGTTTTCCACATAGCTTCTGCTAAAATTAGAGAAATGGGCGTACTCTACCCTTCCTGTTAATCACTTTTTGAGGAACTCGACCTATCTAGATGACCATTAAAGTTACCATGTTCTGTGTTACGTACAACTGCAGAAAACATGTTGAGAGCAGCCACACCTGTGGGCCTGAGGTACTGTCTCAGCACAACATGCTGTCCTACGGAAATACAAAACCTTTCCTGGTAACCACTTAGTCTGAGAAATAAGTAATACCTGCCCTTTTGCAAGGCTAATCATTTTGCACTGCAAACAAATAACTGCTGGCTTATATGACTAATTAAAACAGCATACACAGTCTCAGCCTATTCCTACTTCGTAGTGTCAGAAAACACGGGTTTTGTCCCACACTCCTATTCTCAAGTACTGTTCGAAGAAAAGGAGAACTGATTAAACGACCCTAAGTACAACACCATGAGTATTGCTTCCCAAATCAGCAATCGCTACTCAGCGCTATGCTTTTAACCCAGGACCAAAGGACACAGAAATCACCCGTCCGTCTTCTCTTAACTTGAACATGCATTCAGCACTCTAACTCTTAATTGAAAAATGACTCGTATCACTTGCCCAACAAAATTAACTACTTATCCCATTCCGTGCTGCAAACCCCACCGTTTCGGAATTCAAAGTGATGTTTCAGTTGTGGCCCTTACTCACCCAAGCACTAACATGTGAAATTCTCCTGCCTTGTTAAGCCCTCTCAGAGTACTTGTGGTTCTCATGTCACCCCTTAAGTCCATCACTTGTATCACCTCAACTCTGCTTCAATGTCAAAAAATGAAACCATTTGGATATTTTCAAATCCACCTGCTCTGTCTTATTTTGACATGTCCTTCATTGCAAAACATTTATTGATTTGTGAGAAAAAAGTCTGACACATTTCTCTATTCTGCTTCAAATAATTGCATTAAACAGGATCCAAAACTAGCGGCCTCACCCCAGCCACTGCCCTTTCAGCTCTACCCATTTATCAAGTCCCACCACCATACCACTACCTCACAACTAACTGAAAACTTGCAAACCATGTAACTCACTGCAAGCAACTCTTAAAGCCGTATGTCAAACCAGGTGTACGTACCAAGGAGTAATTTACATCTCAAGATCACACCCAAGACTGGCATTGAATTTACGCCACCGGACATCATTTTAACATGTGGCAAACAATTTCTGCAATCACATCTGTTCACTGCACCTTCCACATTTATTTTCAGTTCTCACATCCACTGCCCCAGGAACAACTTTAACACCAGCCACCATTTACAGGCACAGAGGTAGCTGCAGGCAGGGGGACACATGCAGTGAGTAAAAGCAGAAATAACACCCAACTCGTGTGCTGCTCTTCACATGTCCTGATCCCCACACCCAGAAATGTTTCTCTGGAGTTCCTCAGTATACAAAGAACAAACTGCAACTAGCACAGCCTATAAACATCCCAAGATGACAAAAATTCACAACTAAACCCCAAAAAAGTCCAGTTAACAAGCAACAACTCTTTTGGCCAAAGCTCTGTCCAAAGGCCTCCCCAACCCACCGGGAAAGTTTCAGTCCCTCAAGACTGTTGTCCTTCCTCAACGCCAAAGGAACTCTGAAGTTCTCTGAAACGACAGGGTTTGGATTTTGGGGGGATCCCAAAGCTAGTTTGATGTTATCAATGAATGCCCCAGCTTTTTATTTGGCTATTTTTTCAGTACAGTTCTAAGGGCCATACTATTTAAACAGCTTAAAAATTCTGTTTCTAGACTTGGTCAGGTCAAATCATTCAGAGTGTGATTCCTGAACTCCAAGCAGACTTAACTGCTGCACTCCACACTGCAAGACCTGACAGTCCAGGAAGAATTACCAGGAGAAGCACAGGTGATAACTTGGCACTAATTCCACTTGAGTAAGAGTTTCACCATTCTCAAGTCTCAAGTGATACAACAAGTAAAACTGCTTCTAGATGGAGTGAACGACTGGAAAAAAAAAAATAGATTATCCAGTGTAAAAGTTGGCTTACTTGTCCGTCTGCCCTGCGCTTGCTGTGCTTTCTGCTCTCATCCGGGTCAGCGCAGCGGCAGCTTCATCCAACGCGCAGCTGACCGACGAGGTCAGCCTGCGAAGCACCTCGGGATCGGCAAAGGCTTTCCCGTCGGCTGTAGACAGCTTACCTATGCCTTGCGTGCCAACCGACGCCAAACGGGTACGCGGGCCAGAGAAGGAGAAAAGAGAAGAGAAAATTCCAAACTCAGCCTATGACATCTGTTGGCTAAAACATTCCAAGCGTAAAGAACAATAGCTTCTAAAACAAAGGGATTAACCATTCACAGCCAGTTTAAAAGCTGAGTTCGGATGTGACACACGAACAAAACCCTCCACCCCACCGAAAGCATTGCTGTTCAACTACTGACAACTACTTTCTATAAAGCAACTAGTAGAGCTTTTCCAGTAAAGCTTTTCACACCCATGAAGCTGACTGTCCAAAACGTTAAATGCTCTAATTTATCTTCAATGACTTACACAACCTTGCCAAGTTTATACTGCCTGACATTGCCCATCTGTATCACGCTCACATGGATTAGAATTACGCAAGCAGTTCCAGCACCATCTCATGTCTAAGGGCTTTGGGGTTAAACCTGTGTGGGACAAGTTACTTACCTGCAGCTTCAAGTAAAGCTTCTAATCTTGCCTGAGTTTCTGGATCTACTGTTCTCAGGTCAGCACCATCAGCAGTACTTGACAAAAGCAACTTAGAAGCTGTTTCCAACATCGGGTTTTCAAGATCATCCTGATCCAAGATAAAGGATTCCACCTGAAAAACACAGAACAGATCTAGTTTAAGAATAATGTAACAAAAATATCCTGTAGTTATCACTGAGTCATCTGCTTTCCAAGTCCTTGGTTAGCCGAACTATCGTAAGTCAGAAGGTTATTATTTCACCAACCGAAGCCGTGAGATTTTTGCGAAGATCACATACAAAGAATTTACCTTTTATCACCTCAGCCATTTGCTCTGTGACTTGAAGCCACAATATACTAGAAAAGTTTGAGACTGACACGCATCTCCACAGAGCACTCTACACTTACCAACTCCAGCTTAACACAGGGAAGGAAACGTGAAGAATAGAATCGCTCCACAATGCCTAAATCTAGTAGCTGCCCTGAGTTTCAAAGCAAGCAGGTGGTTTGGTTTTTCTTATTCCTCCCCAAAACACGAGAAACACACATAACCAAAGCAGAATTACTGTTTCACACAACTCAAGACATCTTACACAGAACCAAGCGATCCCCAAATTGCATTCAACTATACTGGCACACACAGCCGGAAAAACTAAGTCACCCGTTACTGTCAACTGTTTTCTTCCGACTTGCAGAAAAATTCATGCAGTTAACTCATTTCTTTCAAGTCTTGGGGCTCCTAAGCCAACTCCCGAAAAGCAAAAGCACCAGCAACAGGCTGCAGATATTATCAACGCAAACGTAACACAGAAGAGCTTCACAGAAGCTTTCTCAAGAAGAGATTTACAGAAAACATTCCCTCCCGAATATTCTATCTGCCTTTCTCAGAAGAAAGATGCTGAGCCATCTAAGTTCATCTAAAGATCCTGTTTGTCTGTACTCTCCATTGGGTTCACTAGTGAAACCCATGAAAATGAAGGAAGACATGGGTATATTAGGGAGAAAAGCCTGTAGTAACCATTTGTTTGGCTGCCTGTTAAAGGAGAACCATGTCAAGCAGTTTAGAGAAGACACTCCTCGAAGTTTGACAAATACCATGTTAGGCCCATGAAATAGCCATCAAATCACTTCTTACATTATGAAAAACAAATTTCAAGACCCCCCTACCAAGCACACCAGTCCCAAAAATGCACACCTTCAAAACTCAGAGAAATGGTAAAATAAAAACCAACCCTTCAAACCCAACGAAACGGAAGACTGCCAGACAAAGCACACGCACCAGCCACCCCTACAACATGATGAAAATCCCTACAATGTTGGATAAAAGCAGCTCCTGTCTGCACAACAGCTGAATTGCAGCTCATCAGGACAAACAGAAATACAATCCTTGTTATTCTTAAGATTCAAGTGTGTCTCCAACACGTAAACGGTCTCATGAGTATCACAAGTTCAGATTCCTGCAGATAACTGCCCCAAGAACCTAAGGGGGGCAGACGCACCACAAGAGGAACCGATTCATCTCAAGACTCCTGAAAGGTCTCCCTCCATCCTCCCATGTCAAGAGCTCACACGTATCCTGCCTCCAGCTCCAAATCTACACAGACTGAACCCAAGTACCTCATTTGTTTAGGAAGGTAGATTGACAACTATCATCCGAATAACTTGAATTTATCCTTTCAGCAATCTTATTCAATAAAACAGAACCTCCCATCAGGCAGCTTTTGGCAATACACGTGACCGCCAACTTCTGGTGTCAACACTGGCTGACAACGGGACAGTCCTGCAGGATCTCGTGCTGCTCCTCAGCACGCACTTGCCAAGCAATATTCCCGTTCGGAAAACGGTGAAGGCAACTCCGGGCTTCCTCCTCTGTCCCAAGGAACAGTTGACTCTTGCCTCACCTGGGTCCTTCTCTGGTCATTGCTAGCCCTGCTCTGTGCACCTACCACACCACTTTTAGGCTGGTTTCGGTTCATCTGAGGACTTGCCATTTGTCTTTCTCCAGAGGACCGAGCCTGCTGCAGCAAGCAGCAGGGGAAAGGAATTCCTCCCTGCTGATCAGGAGCCAAGCGACAGATTTTACCACTGGAAAGGCAAACTCCTGAGCAGTTGGAAAGATCCTTGGCTCATCCAACTCACGCAAAACCCCTACTACTTAGGCTAACTGGAAAAAAAATCATCTTAGTGAGATACTTAACAGCTGGTCGCAGTTCTACTTAACACTATGAAATATTTGCTACGAAAAAAGTAAAATAGGAAAACATCTCTCCCCCACTCACATCCTCTCCCCTCAGTTTAGGTCATTCATGCAGCTCAAGTCTCAAACGGAAAAATCTTCCTATTTGCTTTTCAGCTAATATGAGCATGGTACTATAAAAAAACCCAACACAACGAGAACAGGGAGAAAAAGCAATCCGCCTACAAACATTACAGCACCAACACAACCATAAATTACCAGGAGAAAACTCCAGCATCAAGTTTTGAAAATGTTTTTATTGTGTGCTGTCACTTAAACTATCTCAGAGCAACATCTCAAGAAATTTCAGTAACAAATTGAGACTATTTTATGACATCTCATATAACTGAGTTTCGTTTTCTAAGATGGAAGAGCTACATGTCCAACCTTCAGCTTGCAAAACTTGTCATCGAGCCCCGAGTTACGCTCTTCTGTATTCCCACAATTAGCTTTTAGTTTAAGAGCTTTGGCAGACCTACAGTCTTCTGGTTCGACATAACACCAATGACCACACCGGATGATCGTGACAGAAGACACAAGCTCAAGCACTGCTGAATAAAACCATATTGAGATGGAAGTGAAAAGTCCATGCTGGTTTCTCAGAAAATAGTGTCTTTTCTACCGAAGCTACAAGCTCAGGACAAAGCATTTTCATGTACCAGACCAAGTAAACAGACATTTCCTTCAGTGCTCCTCAGATGTATTTTATTTCCTTGAACTAAAAAAACCGTGCAGAATAGTACACAAACGCTCCACCTCACGTATCAGAATATTACATCTGGGTTCTCAGTCTGCATTTCTCTGATCAAACAATACTCTGACCTAAGCCAATTGTTCAGACAGTCCCCAACAGAAGGCCTTTTACAAGATTCCTCCTCCTCTCTTACCCTGCTATAAAAGTCTCCTGTTCTATACTGGCCCAAATTTACTCTGCCTGCAATCACTTCCAGCACATTTGATGCTTCTGCAATCAAAAGACACTCAGAGAAAGAAATTTTCAAGTTCTGACTACACAACCAGAACAGCCTAGATTCTTGATGTACTGAATACAACTGTAAAGAGAAATCTTAAGCCTGATGTTAACAGGTATAGAAATCCAAACCTCAAGTAAATTCCATGCTACAAGTACCTTATATGTTCCAAGTACTATTTTTCTAGGCAAAAAAAGTACTTTTAAATTCTCCAAGCACTGTAATACTAGACTCAACTTAGTTTTCCATGTTACAGGCTTTTACAACCTCTTATTCGAAAGATCAGTTCTTCCCTACTTAAAGCTTTCCAGCAACATCCAACAGAGTTCTGCACACTCATCCTCTCCTCAGTGACCTCCTCTGTCCTTGTCCCCACGCCCTCCACAGCTCCTGCAAGGCACATGGGATGCACTCACCACTCCAACATCTACACACCTGGCTTTCTCCGTTTGCTCCAGTACAGGCTCAAAACTCCATCTGGTCTTTCCTCCTCCAACCTTGCAGTGATCCGTTTGCTCCTTCCGTTTTCCCCCAAGAAATGGCAAACATAGCAAGGGATTTCCTTCTCCTCAAAGCACAATCAGGACAGGTAACTTCCTACAAAACCTACCCCGTGGGCAGGGCTGTTACCTTTCCTTTCCTAAAGGACAGTACTCTCATATTTTCAGTGCTGTACGTGGACACACGTGCCCATCAACCATGGGCTCCACATGGCCTTACACAGCCGGAAACCGAGGTTAAAAAATAAATCATCACCCATAATTTCCGTCGCAGAGACAAAACAACCAACCATCATGCAACAGCCCCCCCACCGCAATAAATCTTCATACACGTTAAAACACACAAACCATTACTACACATCTGATCACAACACGGTGCAACTGGGATTATACTGTGTAACTTAATGGAGAAGTTCTACTCTTTGATGCCAAGTGCCCAAAAGCAAAGCTAATGATTACCTAAACTTCATCCACAGTAGAGAACAATACAAGCAACGACTCAAAATCGCATTTAGGAATAACGGCAGAGAACACGGAGTTTCCAGCATCCACCACCTTCCAAAGCCCATAATGCAGAATGACAAAATCCCATTATTTTTCCATGTAACAGCTGCCATAAATAGCTCTGTCATTAATTAACCCCGCATCTTCAGCACTTAGTTATCACTGCTGTACAGTTTTTCCTTCATCACAGCCACATTATAAGGACAACTCAGAGGCATTAGGAAAAGGCTATAAAATGCAATCTTTTACCATCTAAGGCCACGTTCCCCATGCAATTTCAAAAGCCCATTTTGTCAATTCCATTCCTAGTCCCTCCCTTAAAGGCCATCCCACATGCACACAGTGTTTATGGGCTATTGCTCTCCGGCATTTTGTCGAAATTAACACACAGCGAAGACCCCACATTTCATATAAATTATAAAAATTCATGTGACAGTACCGTAACAGGGGCCATCTCAAAGCAGATGTGCAGAGGTGGAGGGCAGGAAGCAGCTGCTGAATTGCACAGTCCACTTAAGCCCAGGCTGTCATTAAGCCACCCAGAACACTTGCTCAGAGGAACATGAATAACAGCACCCTTGGCCAAATGTCCACCAACATCTTCCTGGAAGCAACACTGGTTCCTAGCTGTGTTCTAGCCATTGTTCATAACAAGTAGATTGACAATAGAATGTTGAAGCTTTACATGAATACAGGGCTCAGGAAAAGCACATAAACAGTTCTCTAAAAAGTGTCAAGTGAACAGTGAAATCTAGCTGAAGCGTCTAGCAGTTTGGTTCCAAACAACACATCTTGAAGGCTTTGAAATAGCAAGTTGTGCTCATTAGCATAATAAGATGAAACAGTTTCCAACTTGAGGGCTTTTACACTCCATAAACAGCAGCACCCGAAACACGATTTGGATGAAGCATGCTAGCCCAGACAAGTACCTCGAAAGGACCAACACGCCTCTTGGATCAAAAAGGTATTTCCTCTGTGGGTTGTTTCCTCTTCTTGGGGGTGGCCCCTATTTTTTAGCCTTGCGTTCCAACAGCTCATGTGCTTCACTTTTATCAAGTGACTCCAATGACTTCATCATACAAGTGCCTGTTGCTGAACTTCAGTCCCACTACATTGACAGGTTGGTAGCTTGAAGAGCAAGGAAGCTTCACATTATTTACCTTCCCAGCACAGGGAGCAGGTTTAACCCCTGAGCCACAGTCCCACCGCCCTCCCCTCGCACTCCACCTACTCATACTCCAGAGAAGCTCAGCTTGTGCTTCAAAACACTTCTGGCTCTCGCGCTTCCAACTGCAAAGAGCTAGTTATGTCCCTTCCTGTCCTTCACCTCACTAAGCCAACAGGTTAATTTTACAGCCAGGGTCACTGCCCCATTGAGAGCTGCACCTGCAGCACTGCTGCCTCACAGATGTGACGGGCAGGACTGGACAGGCAGGACGGGGCACCAGGCTGGCACACAGACAAACCTCTTCTTGGAGATCACAGACAACAGCCTACAAACGCTCCTGGAGCCTGGGATCAGGAGCCCTGTCAGGGTATTTTCATACAAGAACAGGTAGAGTAAACAGTCCACAAGTATTTTGTAGCTGCTCTCGAGTTCAGCAGAGCATCTGCTGATGGCTTCCTACAGCCTTGGGATCACTGTGTAGTTGTTCCTAGTTATGGCAAGATACTGCACCAAAAAAAATTGCAATAAATCTGTCTTGTATACAGCTTTCATTAGCGGCTTTTTTAAAGTATTCTCCATGAATACGCCCTACCACTCCATTTTACACAGAAATAGCAGCTTTTATCCCATTACCTTCTAACTAGAACACACAAAAAGGAAATAAAGTATGTTCCCAGCACAAGAACCAAGTCCAACTCTGACTAATAAGTACTTAAGTCTTCCTCGCACAACACCGCTAGGTATGTTGAATGCCTTATATCTAAACATTCAACGCGCATCAAGGGATTCGTGAGTGAAGAGTGAATCAGAACAAATCCATGATATATTTGGAACACAGCAAACCGGGCCACGTACTTCAAGCACCAATTTTTCATTTACGCATCCAAAACATAACACACAAATAGGTAACCCAATAATTCTGCAAATTACGATCCATAATTCCATCACTTTAACCTTAATGGGCTATTAAAGCCCTTACACGCAGCTTTCCATTTTAAGTGTTGAGAACTTATTTGGGAGTCGGGAAAACAAAACACTCCTTGCTCCAAAGGTACCTGACAACACCCGTACAACGTACATGCACTGCACTTTTTGTTCATCTCAGGGGTGAGCTCAGGGCAAGAAAGGGCAGGACATCTTTTTATCCCCTTGCATGTCCCATACTAAAGCAAGAACGTCATGCCTGCTCTCCCTTACCTCAGGATATCACCTCTTGCAAAATATATTAACTATGTAAGCCGCAAGCCAGCTTACTGGGAAAAAACCCTCTGATCTGAAACATCAAGGCAAAGCAATCACTTTTTGTCTTGAAGTGGAAATAGATTCTGACTTTATCAAACCAAATATTAAGGCCGAGTGTATGGTTCTGCCTTCTCACCTAAGGCTACATGTTTTCAGGCAGAATCACCACTCAGTTAACCCAGGTTTCAAACCTCTTGAGAATTTAGATCTTAACAGCATTAATCAAGTGTTCTGTGAAAAATTCCCTTCTGAACTTCTCTGAAGACAAGCCTCTGGCATGGCCTGCCATTTTTCTGGGGACACCCCAGAACATCACGACCACCTAATTGATA
Organism: Trogon surrucura; assembly: GCA_020746105.1. Classification (NCBI taxonomy): domain Eukaryota; kingdom Metazoa; phylum Chordata; class Aves; order Trogoniformes; family Trogonidae; genus Trogon; species Trogon surrucura. The sequence goes on along the minus strand of CM036620.1, from coordinate 959,268 downwards.
CGACTCAGCTCTGAGGTGCAAGTAACAGTTTCTTGGCTCTTTACACAAGACATCATTTTCTTTAGATAAAAGCCAGCTTCCTGGTTACTGAAAGGAAAAGCACACACTGAAGCCAAGCGAAGCACATTATTTTGCCTACTCAGCTTCAGCCTTGCAGATTTTGCGGGTTTTGTCTTGAAATCTACTCTGCAACAGAACGAGCTGTGTCTTTTCCCCTTGCCCTGCCCAGCTACTACAGCAGCGCCGTCACTGCAAACACCAAGTCCTCCAGCAGCATTTCTTCCCTGTGCAGCAAAGATTGCTTCCCGTTGCCTGGGATCAACCACCCGATCTGTCCTGCAAACACAGTGACCCTCCCCAAACCCAAATGCTTGCTCAGCAACAACCTGAAGCCCGGCAGCTGGAACATCTCAACAGTGTCTTCCAATTTATTCCATCAAGTATACACACCATTTCTCTCACTGCTGCTAAAAAAAGGGAAAAAAAAAAAACAGGGGGAGGGAGAATGGTGCTGAAACGGCATAACACCGTCCTCATGACTGGCGCCAACAGAGTTTCTGCTGCAGGGACACCTGCATTATTACTGCAGTATTACTGTGTTTCTGATGACGAGACAGGTGCTGATGTATTCACATGAAAATTACCTCCTCGCCTCCGTAGTCCGTATCACCAGCAGTACCAACAACAGAGACCAGCAGATCCTTACCTATAGCTACAAGAAGGTTGTGAAAACACGAGGAAAAACACCTGCAGTTGAATATGTTTTTCCCCACTTCAAATCTTCCTTCCAAATGCTCCGCTTTCTTCCACACAAGGCAATTTTATGCATGAACCCATGTTCAGCTGCAATTGCGCATGCCAGAAAAATTTCAGGCCAATACAAAAATAACACCTCAACTCATTATCTTATTAAGTGCTCTGTCGTAGTTTCACATTTATGTGGAGAAAAGAAAAACACAAGTTTTGGTCTCGACCAAATAACAGGATACACAAATAACACAATAAAAACCAAAACATCAGAGCACTCTAAAATGACCTGCCATCATGCTTCTGAAAGCACCGCTTCACACAGTATGTTTCTATCATCAATTAACAGGCACATTTCCAATAAAATCACTTGAACAGAGGCACACACTTGCCACCTTGTCCCCAAGCCCCACAAAACAACTAAACGGGAGCATTTGCTATAATCCCTCTCTCCTTCAGCAGGCTTGCAAAGAATTAGCCAGAGATGCTAAACTTTGTTATGAGTGAATAATAACTCGGACTGCTGCTCTCTCTGAACCAGCCCTGAGGTGCTACAGCCTACATCAGAGCCACTGACAACTACGAGTGCACCTACAAAACCGTTCTCTGCCAAATAACCCTGAGAGCTGAGGGCTACTCAGACAGCCCTGATCCAACGCAGGCAATTTTTGGTGCCCCTTCCCAAGTAAGCTGTCATGCCTGCCCAAACTCGAGCGCATCTAAAAGAGACGTGATAGGACACAAAACCGCCATGAAGAGAGATGATCCAACCGAGCTTCCCAGAATCACCTCATCACCAAAGTCCCCCAATGTCACACCTGAAAAGCCACCACAGCCCCATTAGACACTCTCTCTCAAGTACTTGAGGTAAGCATCACTTAAGCTACTTATGTTACTTATAGGGCTACACAAACCAGAGCCTACTTATTAGAGGTGTAGCAAGCTTGGAGGGTGTGTGGGCTGAAACGGGCAGGATGCGGGAACAACCACAGACCACATCCGAAATGCCAAGAGCAGACTTATTCTCGCTACCTGAGAATCTGAAGAATCCTTCCGGCAGCACCCCGCCGAAGCACATGGGCAGCGATCGCACGAGCAGCTCGACAAGCAGCAGGGCAGGCACCAGGAGATGTCTCCTGGCTAGAAAGCCTGGGGTATTTATCCCACCGCTCTGCGCTATGTTTACCTGCTGCTCTGCCCGAGTTCCCAGGACTCACACGACGGCAGCTTGGCCGGGCAGGAATGTGCGAGCTGCCCCCGCATCTATCCCAGGCCTCTGCTATCTGGGCGCAGGTGTGCTGCTGGTCCAGCACACAAGGCCAAGCAGAAACCCAGGGGGGTGCTGGGTGTGATTTCCCACGCCTCAGGGCAAGTCGCTTGAGGTACCTACAGTCCTCCTCGCCAACCTGCCGCTGTGCCCCTACGCCGGGGTTCTGCTGCCTCTGACCACCTATAGTCCATTCTCCACTCAAACTCCACCACAGGATCTTCAGGACAAGTTGTCTGTGCTACGTAAAGGCATTTTAGAGTTTTCCCACCTCTCCTCCTGCTGAAGGATGGCTCAAGGGCTCCAAGTCTCCCCAGACAAGCTTACAGTTAAAGCACATTCTGAGGACCATCACCACAGACTCAGACCGACCCCTCATCACGACACAGCCAGCTGTAAGAACTAAGGAATACAGAGAACATCAGAGTACAGAACAATGCACCTGTATTTCAGTCCGTTCAGTTTCATCACTCCGGGCGTAAAAATTGGGAAGTACCTTAAGTGTGACTGCTCCTGGACATGTACCTGAAGCACACCTGGATTCACAGCAACATCAGCATCTCTCAACAACGCATGCATTACTGACAAGGACTAAGCAGTCCCGCTTTGCACTCTTCCACCCTACTGCTCACCGCCCTACTTTCAAGGGTCTAATTATTCTCTTAAGTCTTGTTTAAGGAAGATGAGTTCACAAGAAACAAAATCCTTCTCTAATAACTGGTCATGTTCCTTTTCCACTGGCCTCACCTTTAGCCTCGACTACACACTCCAAGGACAGATTTAATGGATGCATCTCAATACAAGCATTTCCAAGCCCCCAGTGAAGTGCCTTGCTACGCTCACAGACTGCAGTCAACTGATTTAGAACCTTAAGGCATCCTCCTTTTAAATAACACCTAAAGAAGAAGTGACAACTTAAAAAGCAATAGAAATCCTGAGCTGTTAAAAGGACAAACGCATTGTTTCTGCTCTGCTATGTCTGTAAGAGCCAAACTTGAAAGCCCAATGATAATTTTTGTCTTGATCAGTGGTTAACTCCAGGGGGCTTGTCTGCATGTTTGTTGTCTGCAGAGTCTTCAAGCAGAAGTACCTTGAGCTTACTTTTCACAGCTCAAGAAGCAGTCATTTCTCTGTCACTCTCAGGCTTTGTTCTAACAGCTCAAGACCCTTAACTAATCCTTTGAGAAGGGAGTTTAGAGCAGCTCAGGTACAACTAAAGATGGCCCAACATCTCACAAGTGCCTTTCTCTTGGAATATTTTCCACCTCTTCCATTCCACTGGCTCAGACGCAGTTTGTTGAAGTTTCAGTTCAGAACTGTGCACACCCATCCACTTCCAGCTGAAACAAGTTGTTTTTCTAAGGACTGTAGATCAGCGCAGCCGAACAATAGGAACACGACATCATAACTTCTGTGCAGACAAAGCCAGCAGCAATAAAGCTCTGTGCACAAACAGAGCTGGGGCCTAGCCTTCACCCAGGTTTTCCAACAGCATAGTTGAAGCCTGTGAATGCAAGAGCAGTTCTCTCAGATTTCAGACTTATTGCTTGCCACAAGACCAGGCCTCAAATGACCCAAAGCAGCTTCTCTGTAGTCCACGCCAAGGAAGCTGCCCGACTTAGCAAACTAAGCAGATCCAGAGCGAAAAAAACAAAACACCAAAAAAAAAGCACACAGGCATTTCTAGTTATTCACATCTACCATAAGCCAGACCACCTTCCTAGCCTTCAATATACATGATAAAAAATACCTGAATATCGCATGTCCTTTCAAAATAAGTTTCCCAAAAGAAAGCCTCTGCTAACACTGCCAGGTGGTGGTTTTCCACTGACTGAGCACGCTCCATTTGTAGGGCTGAAGAGGGAAACCCCCGACTTCCCCAGTCTTCATGACGAGATGCTTCAGATGTGCTACGCTAAGGCTGCCAGGCAGCATTTCTCCATCAGCACGACTCTACAATTAGCCTAGTCAGCTTGGCTGCAGTCCTCCCTGCATCTGCAAGCGACTACAGTGGTGCTAAATCAGCTACAATTCCCAGGAGAAGTTTACACTCCTGATTCCCAAGCATTGTCAAATGACTTAGTTCTGTGTGTTTTCCAAACCTGACCTTAAAGTCAAACTTAACCCCAAAACAGAGGGCAGCTCACATGTCCATTTATCCCACAAAACCTTCCAACAGCAAACAGCCCATCCTACTGCACCAGCTCCAACAGCGACACAGAGGTAGACCTTCATCCCCTGAAACTTGTGACATGCAGACAACCTGCAAAGTCAACAGTCTTTTGCTTCAATGATATCAGCAGGCAAGTGATCCATGTTTGCCTACATATTTTCATCCCCAAACACAGATACCGAGATGTACACATAGGTAAGGTCACAGGACAGGAGAAATAATGGGAAGAGAAGTCAAGGATTAAATAGCTGGCACCATGTCACAATAAGTTAACTTGAACTCCCTCCCATGCTTAAAAACCACCAGGAGAGTTGTCAGTCAAGAAAGCAGGTGGGGGTCAACCAACTGCAGCATCTCAAAGCTTTTAAAATCCATGTACAGCATTATACAAGTATCAAGTAAAAAGCAAATACATTCAAGGGCTTTCCCCCCCTCTTTCAACTCCTTTTTCTTCTTGTCAGGATCAGGAATATATACCAGACACCTACATGAACAGCTTTCTGGAGAAAAGGTAGCAGAAGGCGAGTCCTTCCCTAGTGTCCTGAAACCAACTTCTCCCGAAGAACAGCAGCAGCAGTACAGCAAGACAACCCGCCTAGAAGAGGCACAAAATGCTCTGGGGCTTTACAAGACAAGTCTGCTTTTTCAGATAGACTTTTCACAAAGCCACACCAACGTTCCTGTGTAGCAAGAATTCAAGTTCTTTACTTTAACATGATGCTTTGAGTGCTTTGGGCTTATCTGAGCACAGATCATGAACTGCACGCTCCTATTACACCAGCTATTAAAGGGCACAGGAGCAGCTTGGGGCAGGTATACGGATAGCATGGTCTATAACCATCAGACCTTTTATCAAATGACTTGCACGGTAGTGAAGAAAAATACCAAAACTTACATTTCTGACTGAAACATATTGAGGATAAACGACTCAGCTATGTCCCCCAAACAGCCCATTTTGCCTTTTTCTCAGAAGTGCACGTGCAAGTTAACAGGAAGCTTCAGTACTGACAGTCAACTTGAAATTTGTCAATTAGGAGGATGATACACCAACCCTGGGGCAGCACAACTGCCTGCTGGGGTGGCAGCACAGTGGGTTGACAAAGCGTAGGAAACGAAGCGTGGCAGAGGCCTTTGCAGCCTTGGATGAGGCACACACCCTGCTGCACCCACCGGCTCTCTCCCTACCTTGCCCACCACAGCCTTGCAAAGGGTACAAATCCAACCGACGAATCCAAAACCCTGTCAAGGACTCAATAAACCTTGTCATGCGCTAATAAAAATACTGACACACGGCACCGTCCCAACCCCTCCCAGTCTGTCCCCTCCACGGCGGCACACTGTCTCTTGTCGTGCGCTCAACAAAATGAAGACCTGCTTTAGAGGGAAAGACATGTCAATGGCAGGCATCCATCTCTCCCAGCACAGCAAGAAAGAAAAGCTGTGTGCCTCCCACTCCAGCCTGGCTGGTTTTGCCCACTACGTACAACCTATACTCCCTCCAGAACAGTTTTCCTTTTGTAAGACGACACCAGAGAACAAAAGCCTTAAAAAAAGAAACTGGAAAAAACCCCAAAGATAACAATTCCAGCTAAAAAGCTTTTTCACTGCCCTCAGACTAATGATGCTAAGCAGCACCTTTGCACCTAAGCTGCATATTTATTCCTTATTGGTCCTGTTAAAAAACAAACGAGTCCTCTCTGACTCTCAATTCTGATCATTCTTGGGTCTACCCCAACTACTGCATTCCAGGCATCAGGTCCACAGTAACCAGCAGAACACACAAATTTTTTACTATCATTCACTGTAGCTACTGAGCATACAGCACAGCAAGCGGCCTGAACTGCACAACACCGGTTGGTTGGGAAACAGAAATAGTTTCAAAGCTGCCCACATGTTTTCTTGCACAAATTTGGCAGAAAAACCATTCCCTCCTGCAAGCAGTTTTAGTCTGCTGTTCTTCACACGAGCAAGCACGTGTTCTGCAATGAAGGATGAAGCAGCAGAAGGCAAGGAGGACATGTGGAGGTGGGACAGGATGAACGCATAAATAGATACTCTGAGTCCAACTCAGAATTCCCTTTAGCATCAATGAAACACTGATGCATGCATGGCCTTGTTCCCAGCAATACAGTATCAACTTGTGCCCAGAGATAGAAATCAAGATGCAGGAATGCTGGAACAATTTTTTTTCTCGTAGCAACGCCACACATAGCTTAGTCATGGCTTTCCCGTCCTGTCGCCCCAGTGATTACAGCATAAATCCATTGTACAGGGCACAGGATAAGCCTAAGAGAACCCCAGACCTCTCGTAATGGTCTTACCACAATGTGCTATTCCACGGACTAAAAAAAAAGAAAAAAAATCACCAACAAACCCCAGAAGAAACACTAAGAATGCCCCACAACTTGTCTTTGTTGATCCTAGGCAGTAGCTCCTCCAGTAAAGCCACGCTACAGTAAGGACATAAACGCACAAGAGTAACGAGAGGAACACCACAGAACAGGGAAAATAGTTACTACAAGAATAGACTCTTCAAACATTTATCTATTAAAAAAAAAATTGAGAGACAGCAGACATGTGCATTTTGCTTCTAGCCTCCCCAATGCCTACATAAAATCACTCTTCTCTTTAGCATATGCAGGTTTAGGTACTACTGTCTCCTACAGTAGCTTAAAAAGTTAGGACACAGCCCTGAGACCAACCACACTGCTCCTGTTTCAAATTCACTGGGACAGCAGAGCCAGGAGACTGAAGAAGGAAGGGCTCCTTACGGGAAGTGCTTTATTTCAAGATCAGTGAACAGGTTTCATCCCAAGCAAATCAAACACTACGTAGCACTTATCTGCATAGCTCACTATATTAATTTTTTGTTTTGTCCTGCACAGATCACAATTAACAACTTGCTAATTAATACACTGCCTCCAGAAGTTCTGCAGCCTACGAACAGTTTAACCCCTCAGGATCACGGAGAAACAAGGCCATCTGCTTTTCTCCAAATAATCATCCTGCTGAGATCACCCTTGAGTATCTCCTATCACGCAGCACGACCAATTCAAAATACTAAGTGAAGACACTTATGGAGCTACTCAAAAAGAGTTTGAGATGATATGACTGGTTAGTACGAAAGCTTGGATTTAGCTTTGAGTCATTTCAGTTATGCTAGAATTGAATATTTATTCTGGTCCTATAATGCTAAAGGCATAAATAGCTATGCAACTGTCCCCAAAACAATCATTTACAAACACAACATTTACAGACCTAAAAACTGAGCCTAACAAAAAAGTAAAATGGAACCAAGGGGAACGCAATGCACATTTCCTTTTTTCTTGGGCATTTAGAACTCGAGTCTTGTTTCCAATAAAGGAGGTGATATGGCCCAGTTCACCAATCTTGTGTCATGAGAAAGGAGCTGATAAAGTTACAGTAGGACACAGTCGAGTTCAGTATCGGATTAGAGCTCCTATTGTCACCGCCTGGAGAACTGAGCAGAGAAGGCAATATTTCTTATAATTTCTACTCAGTCAAAGTTAAGACAAAATAGATAGGTCACTGAATTATTTCTTCAATATAAAGTACTGTCAGGCAAGTCTAGTGAATTAATTACCTTTTTTCCCTCCCGCATTTGGCGCACCCAAATGAAAGCTTCCGCATACTGACCAGATTTGAGCAGTTTGTACGTATGGTCAGTTAACCAGCTAGTGAAGGTAACTAAGGCAATCCACAAGTAGTTGACTAAATTCAAACACATCTTTTCTCTCCTATCACAAAGAGGTCATATTAAAAAAAAAACCCAAAAAACAGTGAAGGTTTAAGGGCAGAACAAATCCAACAATTAAGTGGGGTCTGTCATCTTCACAATTGGCTTCACATGCTACATATAAGTATCACCTGACAAGTTCCTTGAAATCACTACCACTGTTTTGATTTCCACTCTCTCCTTAATGCCTCCAGTAGTATCTGGTTTACAAAGACATTTTAGCATATTTATTCAATATTTACAGGAATACAACTCCAGTACCAGCTTCTCAGTAGGACAAGGTACACCTTTTCTTCACAAAACAACATCTAAGATACTCAAGTCCAGCACCTACTATTAGGAAAAGCAAAATGAAGTAACAGAAACTGCACACAGGCTGCACAGTACGGGAGGCGGTGGCCATCAAGTGACAGAGAAGCACTATTTATACTAGTAACTTACCCTGACTTCCTTCAGGCATAATTTTGATGCTGAGGCACTGTAACAGCTTGGGTTTAGTGCAGGTTACAGCTTCAGAGCATGTGACTTTCCATCAGTCACCACGGCCAGCAAATTCCAGCAAGGCCAAGATCTGAATAGATTTTATGCACGCACAGGGGAAAAAAGGGACAAGTATCTTAACCGTGAAATAAACCTTTTTACAAATTTCTACCAACAGTTAAAAACAGGATGTATGAGGGGAAAAGACAACAAAGTCAATCTCTCTAAAACATATCTCAATTCTCTTGGTGTTTCTGATGATATAGCCGATTTGAACAAAAAGCTCACAAGACACAAGAGTCTGGGCTGGAAGAGACCTGATCCCACCTGGTAGTCACGGCTTTAAGTTCTCCCAATTAGCACAGCACTCACCAGCAGACACAGTCACTGAATAACACCGACCTTTCAAAGAGCAGTTACTCAAGTACCCAGTTACTTATTGCCTTAAAGGTTTCTCACACAATAATTGCACTTGGCTACTTCTGTAGCCAAAACAAGCCATTACTGAAAAGGATAAAGCAATAAAGCAAAAATAATAAGAAGGGTTTCCAGTGGAATCTTTCCTTGCATGTCAAGGAGAAACAGCCTAAGAGCCCAAGAAATATCTACCAGCTTTTCACCTTTTGCTTGTCACACAAGGGAACCCAGATCTAGCTCCTTGCCCTGCCAAACCCTCTTACCAAATAATCTAGAAGGGGTAAAAGTAAAAGAAATCAAAGATGGTATTTGCTTTTCTAGACGACTCAGCACACACACTTATTCGAAGCTCTCTGCCTCACGCCACAGGACAAAAGGGCCAAGGAAGCAGTGTCAGGGGGAGAGCAGTTCCAAGGGAAAGGGAATTTTCCATGCACCTAAGGACAAGAGCCTTCAGTAACAGCCAGGCAGCTCCACTGTAGTATCTACTCACCGTCATGAAGTTACAAAAACACGAGCTAGCAGGGCCGAGGTGATGGCCACCGCTGCCACCCAGCTGGAGTGACACCATTCTGTCAATCCCCCAAGCCAGGGGAAGAAGACAGCAGCAACACGAGTTTGTCACTACATGAAGAGTTGCAGCGTAGATCATTAAGCTGCATAAATATTTCAGCCGGTAAGCTCCAAAAGCTTCTCTTTTGGCCATCCAATTCAAGAGCGGGGCAAAACACGCCAGTTGGCCTCCCCAAGCAGCTCTCCAGATAAGGCACGTGCCTTTACATTCAGCGCTCTCTTGCCTAGAAAGCTCCTGGAACACAAGTTTGCCTTGGAACAACGTAGTCCAACAAGAAAAAACATCTGTTTCTCTTAAACTTTGGGCAAACTACTGCGTGAGCAGCTAGCTGTTGACCGACACAAGTGTACTGAGCAGACACAAATGACGAACAAAACTTCAGTCTTCATCCTGATAACTTCATTTCTACTCCCAACTGAGACAGCAGCACAACTTTACAGCACCAGAGCCAGTATGAGTCCAGCTCTCCGAGTTAGAGCACTCCCTGTCGCTTCCCCACTGCCTCGCACCAGCTTCAGCTCATCTTTTTGAACATCATTGAGGGGAAACAGCTTTTACGTGGGGATCCTCACGCTACCATTAGCTCAACTTTCTTTAGAGTAAGCCTTAAAATTCTACTGCCTTGTACCCAGTCAGGAACATAAGCTCCCCATAATGTCTCCTGAGCTTGGAACTAGATGCAGCTCTATTCCAATAATGGTGCCTTAATAAAAGGAATACTACAAAGGAATGCTCTAACCTACGTGAGAATACGCAGGAAATAAGTTGTACTGACAACACAACATACAAATAGTTGCAATTAATCAGTAGGAAACACTGGGATATATTATCAGCCAATACTGACTTGGTATAGGCAAACTCTTTAAAAAGGGAAAAAAAGCTAAGAAATAAAACACACAAGATGACACAGAGACACACTGACAAAGAAAATAGGGAAAGGATTAGCCTGTTTAAGAGCCAGAACATGGAAAAGCTACCAATGCCCAAACCAGCAATACTGTAATGTAAACTCGATTTTCGTTGTCATATCAAGAGACTACATTGTTTCAAAATGTTAAAACCCTTGGCCTGTTAGAAAACAAATTGCATTCTAGGAGCCTCTGACATAGATTATAGACACTGCTCTTCTATTTCATGTTTGCTCATCCTTCCATCATGTTTTCATCAAGCACCCGTGTTCTCAAGCAAGGCAGGCTCAAAGCTGTCAGTCACCACATAAGCTCTGCTCTCCTGTCCTCACTGTGACTAGAGGGTACAGTATCTGATCCTTACACATGACCTCACCTCCTACTGACACCAGCAGCAGCTACAGACTAAGCAACCAACACAGCATCGTGGACATAAACAAAAAATCCCTGTGATAAAATGACAAAAACAAAACCCAACAAACTTCTGCAGTTAGGAAATACTCCCAATATCACACAAAGAAATATAAGTTCATGCAGAATGATTCTGAGTTTCAGCTCAAGGTAGGATAAATGTATTTACCTTAAGTTAGAAAGTTAAAGGATTTTTTTTTTAATGCACTTAGTGAGAGCCTGAATCAGCTGTCAAATGTGGGCTTGCTTGCATCCCAATTTGCTGAAGTCAAGCACAAAAAAAGCTTTCAAGAAATGTAAAGGTCAGAAAACATGGTTGCTTCTGTTGAAAAACCTCAGATCAACCCCAGGAATACAATTTCACCCCTCCGGGGTCATAACCTACCCCAGGGGATTTCTGTGCCGTCAGTCCCAGTTCAGCTCTTGACGACACCGACCACGTGCTCAGCTGTCAGGACAAAACACACCTCCTGTGCTTCCACGTCAGGGTCACTTCCTCCTCTTTTCCAGGAAGCAGACTTCACACCAGCTCTAACACGTGGACCATGAATCACTTCAGTATTAACTTGGTAAACTCGGAACTGATTTTTACCCTAGAAGCACCCACTCGCTGCTTGCGGCAAGGACCTCTAACACCACTTGAAGCTCAGTCTCCACCCCAACCAGCTAGCTACAGAAAAGGCCTTTTTCTCCTATTTGAAATCATAGCCAATGTAGAGATGAAAACTTTCTTGAAGATTTTACGAAGAGACAAAGACTGATCTCTGCAAATCAACCACATAATAAGCAGCACCAGTTCTATCCACTAAGAGACATAAAAATATCGATTCCACTGTGTTAACAAGAGCAGTTCTCCCAATCTTCATGCTGCTACCTTTCACTGAGCATCACAAACTGCTCCACAGGAAGAAACAACACGAAAAAAATGCCTAAAATATGAAAATAAAACACACACAGTAAATACCTTGTTCAAAATTACATCAGAAACAAGTTTTGAGGAACTAAGGTTTATTTAGAGACCCACACTGGGAGCACAGGACAATTACTTTGGTTCTACTCCGAAATTACAACCTCCACTTCTACCAGACTATTTCAAAGGTTCAGGAACAACCAATTTGGTCAATTTACAGGCATGGCAAGTTAGAGAAGCCATCCTTAATTGTTTAAAATGTTTTCTTGCAGACACCATAGGTCGCATAGCCAGGAAAAGAACATGTAATGAAATTATGAGAAAAAAAGTCACTACATTCTACCCCAAGAAGCAAGATAAAATTGCTTAGTTTACATACATTATTCTCAAATACTGCAATACTGGCAAAATTAATTTGGAAAATGTGTTTCCAACCAAGACTATTAATAAATAGCAAGTATTTTATTAATTTCGCATATGATGGAGTTGCACATGACAACTGTAGTTAAAATAAACACGACAAAAACAAGAAAAAAGCTTTCTGTATTCATTAAGACAAGTGAAGTACTGAAATACTCGTCTGATGGCTCAGAGCCCAGTTCACTTGCTGTCTGCCTACCTCACCACAGACACCCAGTCACACCGAGACAGAGTGGTGACAACGTCCACACACCTGCACCAGTCTCTTAAGCACAAACTGACCAGTTGCGTTCACATGCTCAGTGCTCGTCAATTTCATCAGTTCCAAGGTTCACAAGGAAGTTAACACCAATACTAAGTATTTATATTGCTTTAAAATTCTAGAGGTTAAGGTCAATTTAAAGCAGTGTCATTAAGAAAAACTACAGGAAAAGGATCACTGAAATCACTGGTTTGGTTAAATTTTGACAGCAGTTAGTAAGATGGCAGCTTCTTGTTACAATAAATGATACGTGCAAATATTCTGAAAATTCATCTGGCACGGAAATTAGGTTTTCGCTTGCAAAACCATACAACAACACAGCAACAACAGAAAGGTATTTCCTTGACTATTACACCTGATCTGCAAGAGGGGTCTGTGTCATTTGGAACAAGAAGTTTCACTTAAAGGCTTCTGGGCAATCCCCTCTTGATTCAGCCGGAGTAACATTTTCAACGGCCACTCCCGAAGAGAAATAAATGTCATTTCGTTACACAACATGGGATGTAGCTCTGCAGAGGGAGTAAAAGCAGACTGACTACGCTTTGGGAGACCAGAAACACAGCAACAGGGATGGGACAGGCCTAACACCAGGCGGGGGGAAGCACGCCAGAAGAGTTGTGACAAGCAGCAGCTCTGCAGACGGGTTGGAAGCCGGAGCAACCTTACTGCAATGTCAGCTCCAAGCGCAGCCGGGGGCTCCCGCCAACACCCGCCGGCCCCGCCGCCCTCAGCAGAGCGGGGCCGCCTCTCTGCTCCCCCAGCAGCACCCCAGTAACTCACGGGGCTGTGCGTGCCTCCCAAAACGCCCTCCCGGCACACAGAGCGCCGCCGCCCGGTCCCCCCAAGGGGAGCGGGCTCCGGGAGGGTGGAAGGCCCCGGGGGGTTGGAGGCCCCGCGCCGCCTCCTAGGCCCCACCGCAGCCACCCCCCGCCCCTGCCCGGGCTCAGGGCCGCCTGCCCTGCGGCCGGAGGGCGGGCAGCCGGGCTCCCCGCCGCCCCGGCAAGTCCCGGGTGCCGAGCCGGCGGTTCCCCGGGGCTGAGCCGCCGCCTCCCCCCGCGGCGCCGACCCCGCGCACCCCTTTGTTCTGCGGCCCTCTGCCGCCCCTTACCTCCAGGATGTCCTCCAACACGTACGCCTCCATGGCGGCCGCCGCCTCCGCCCCCGCCTCACCGACCGGCCATGCCCCAAGCTTTCCCCGCCGCCGCTTTCCCCGCCGCCGCCGGGCCGGAGGGACAGACAGCCGGGCGGAGGGACGGGCGGGCTGGCCGGCAGGAGCAGGAGCAGCAGCAGCGGCACGCTCGCCCGCTCCCCCCCGCTGTCAGCACGGGAACAGGAAATGGACCGTTCCACCCCGCGCCGGAACGGCACCTACCAACGGCCGCGGGGGGGCGGCGCCGGCCGCTCCGCTCGGCCCCTCCCTGCGGCTCCTCCCGCCGCCGGCCCTCCAACTGCAAACCACCAAGAAAAAAAAAAGAGACACCAAATTAGCCAGTCCTAACACAACCACCTCCGTGATATCTTCTTGTACGACGTTTCTCCTAATGCGTTGCCCCAGCCACGAATGCAGGGGTTGGCGCTTCGCTGCCGCCTCCAAAAACCCCAAGTGACCCACTGAGCACACCCACACCACGCTCTGCGAACTCCAGGTGACAGCGATCCACGGCAGGGCAAAGCGACAGAGCAGTCATAGGGGCAGCCCTCAAAACACTCACTTGTTACACCACGAATCGTGTCGATCCCCCCAAAAGTCTCCTTGCTCACTGAGCTCCCTTGAGCACAGCACGAAAGGGTCTGAAGGCCAAGTGACTGAACACTTGGACTTGAAGAAATGCTAGTAGTGATCACTTGTTCTTTAATCAGCATAGGCTTTTTACAAAAAAAGCTCTAACTTAAACACATCCTCTCTGAACAGCAAGTATACTCCCAGCTAGTTTCAAAAGCTGAGCAGACCTCCTAACACCACAAAGAAATTCTCTAACTGATCAGTCTAAACTTTAGGCACGGATATGTTTTTCCGCTAATAATTCTGTTCTTCAACTTCCAAAAAAAGGCCAATACACCCTACTTGCCTATGAGGAAACCCTTCATTTCACAGAAACTCTATATCTGCTCAGGCAGTCCATAACATCTGAGTGAGCATGCCAGTTTTGCCACTGCTTTAATTCATTCACAGGGCACCTCCTGTATTAGGCTGCTCATCTGGACACTAACTTGTTGTGAGTCTGTTGTTGGAACTTACTGTGTCCTAGAGAGGTCACATCACAGAAGAGTTCTTGTGCTGTTCTTCAAATACTGTAGTGAACTTCCAAGCTGTCCTATTGAGCTGCTCAGGTTTCCTTTCGGAAGTACTAGACTGCAGGACTTAACTGACATATTCATCTATTACTTTTCAGCTAGGTGTGGTTTTTTCCCTAAACCAATTGAAAATTGTCATCTAATGCCTTATCCTTACAGGATGTTAACTCTGAGAACAAGATAGTACTTGCCAACATCTACCATCCACTTCAATCCACTTGAGTTTGTCTCTTGACCATACTCGCTGCAGGATCACTTGTAGAAATGCCTTCCTGACTTCTGTACCTATGGAAGCGAAACCTCAGCAATCTGCAGTTAGATTGTCACAAAGATATGCACAAGCCTCAGCTGCCTTGAGGCAAATGAATCATGCAAACATCTACATATCACAGCCTACTTTTCATAGGAAAGGGTTATCCGTGCAAACAATCACAGGGCAAAATTCCTTGGTTCCTCTCAAGCACCACTTAGCAGCCCCTTGGAACCAACCCTGCAGACAGACAGCCTAGCAGTTACACACAAATCTTAGCTCAAGTAAAAAGCTCGCCCTGCCAACTTGAAGGATTCCTTGAGATAAAAAAAACCCCACACCAAACTGCCACCGCCTCCCACATAACACTCCTGTCTCCAAAGACTAGTTATCCAGTCTTTCAAGCATCGGAAAGAATTAATACCTCCCATCACACACACAAAAAAACCCACACAAAACACACAACTTTGCACTTATATTTGACAACGCTAAAAACATGTTCAAGTGGAAAGACGGCGTAACACAGGAACAAGAAAAGTTGTCTGTTCCATACAAAACTCAATAGCATCATCTTCTCCATTGCCACAGAAGTAGTGTAAGATTTTGGGAAAAGGAGAAACAACCTCACCTCAAAAGCTAAAGCATTTCCCATCCCACTTGGAAGACAACATAACTTCATCTACAGTTCGGAGCTTCTCGAGTTGTGTGAGAGCATCAGAAACACCACAAGGAGTCAAGTGCCATGTGTGAGCCATGAGGGTTGCAAACATTCTAACTGCTCCAGACCTCACCAAAAGCAAGCCACACAGTATTATTTTGCTTTCACACTCAAAATCCCAATACTCCTGTCCCCTTTATATCCTGTCCCCTCATCTCCTCCCCTCTCTCATCCCACCTTCGTTGCAGGGCTCTGGTGCAAGTATTCATTTGCCAAAAGTTATCTACTACTTAGTTCTTAAAAAAAAATTAATAGCAGTATGAAATACAGAGTTCTCAAAAGCCTACTCCTAACACTTGTTGCCACTGTGAAACCTTCACTAAAACATCAAGACCTAAACACCAAGTTCCATTCCATTTCTGAATAAGAGGTATCAACCGTGAAGACCACCCAACCTAAAAAAAAAAAAAAAGCCTCTTCCAATGATCACAATTCATTTCATCCATATTTCTATCATGTGCCTTCAGGTTTTACAAACAGGTCAGGAAAGGTAACAAAACTCTTGCAGAAGCGTATACAAATTCATTTCTTCCTTGCTTTCAAGTCCAGCTCTACAAATTACCTGAATTAGCTCTTTCGCGAGAGGAGCATACTTAACTCATGGAAACATCTCAGTTTTTATTTGAAAGCAGATTGTACTTACTCTGCCTTCCTCTCAGGGGCGTGATCTAGTCTGCACTGTCATCTATTACCACTCCCCTCCTGAAAAGCAGCCTTGTCTTCCAAACAAGGGGTACCTAAAACAAGGCAGCTGCTGCGAGTCAGGAACATCCGTCACGTTTTGCGTTACGGTCCCTTACCTTCTGCAAGCCTAAACCCCAAAAAAGCTCTTGCGTTCCCCCACACAGAAGGGGAGAGAGCAAACATTTCAGGTGCAGCTTGAGGATACAAACTTGCACAGCCCTGCTTAAAGACAGGTGGAGAAGAGTTATTTCATGGTACACTGAAGCACATTAGACCAAAAAGAATGCCAACAGGATTCTGCGAAAGCTGAAGCCAGGGACGAGGTTGAACCAAGGCTGGCTCACCCTGTGCTGTGTTCATTGTAAATAAAGCCAAGCGGAAAGCTAAACCTAAAGCTAAGTGGGAAGCATGGGATGTGACCAGAAGGAGGATAAAAGCATCTGCAACAACACAGTTATTGATGCACGACCAATATGTAGCAGACCTTGAAGCACGCAAATTCTGAGGAAGGTTGTTCACTCACCACCCAGTACCACGCAGGCCACCGCAGATTTTGAAGCAGCTCAGATGACATTACCCCAAAACACAAGCACTTGAACAATTGATCCAAAACAGATTCTGGCACCCAGAAATGTAAGCATTTGAACAACTGATCAGACAATTCCCACTCTTATATCACAAAAGCACATTGTTATCTATTCACAGCTGATCAGGCAGTACTGGTCACCAACCGTCCCAAAGCATATAAACACACATTTTTGTGCGTTCTCACAGTCACAGAGCTCAGTGTCAAGGTTGGGTTATTTAAACCACGTCCCACACAGATGCTAACACCTTATTCAGCAGAACTACAAGGTGCATTCATTACTAAAAAAACCCAATCTCTTGGAGATGGTGAGTTAAAAATACTCCTTTGATACAGCATAAAATATCACTCCATTAGGCCCTTCAGCATGGCTCTCCCAAGTACTTCTCTTTCCCCTAACATGTAGGCAGTCCTAACAAAATGACCTCAGACAAAAATCAAGAAGTTACTGAGACAGCTAAGACCAAAAAGCAGAGTGGCTTCCCAGCCAAAATATGCTAACATTGCCATTTTCTGCTAAAAGCAGAATGCCAAGAGGCAAAAATCCCACCCTTGTCACATGAAATACCTTGAAAAATGAGGCTCCTATGACAAACGTAATAAAGTTGAACATGCTTAATATGACACTTGCTTAACATGGATTAGAAATACCCATGTCATCCTAAAACTCAGTGCACAAAGGGGAAAACCCACTCATTCACATTTTGAAATGACCAAGCTTATTCTTCTAAGACCAAGCAAGTTGTTTATACGCAAGTGAAACATTCAGTGCAAGAACTATTGGGAGAGCTTCTTGGAAGGCTACTTCACCTGTGTTTTTGAGAGACTTGGTGGGCAAGAAGCACATCCAAGTAGGCTGCAGTAAAGCAGTAGGTAGGGCCATGTACCACCTACAAACTCAGTCCTATAAATCCTGCCACGAGTTTTCTCATTGGAACTGGGACAGCACTCCTGGCATGGCTTAAGAACAGAGCAAAAAACGTTTAAGACAACAAATGAACTCGATAAAAAGCAACGAGAAAAAAAATCTATCATCTTCATGAGTCATTAGACACTGAAGAGATGACTTTTTATAGTAAGACTTAGTGCACTTGGTCTTAAAGGCTGCAAAAGTGGATCACCAAAAGAGCACTTCAAATGAAAGAATTTCACAAAAAAATCTAGGAAGTTCATGTCCCTCAAAACCAGATCCAGTCACTGAAGCTGTTCTGTATTACAGAATATGCAAACTTAGCTTCAAGATGGCACAGAGAAAAATTAAAAAACCAAGCAAGTAACTTAATTATGACACACACTAACGGATAAACAACTCAATTCAGCACGCTACCGTTATCCACCAGCTAATGCACATCTCCTCCTCCTTCTGCTAACAGTTGCTTTCACGTTTGTGTTGGGTCCATTTGTTCATTTTTTAGAGGGAGCACACTTCCATCCACGTTGATTTGCTGGATGGAGGCAAGTTGTTCTTATCTGCTCTTAGAGTAAACAGGAGAGTTTTTCAAAGCCCTCTACAACTAGGTTAAAGTGTTCCCCCAAACAAACACTCCCAAGGGCACACACTGGTCCAGATAAATGCAGTCATCTTCATCAACCTTGATTAGCAACTACACCACCACAGGTGCCGATACCTTTCATCCATCGACCGTATCACCGCCTAGTTCAGATAACCACTGAGACACTAGACATGTTTTTCTCATATCAGACCTTTTTGTAAATACAAAAACACTGTTATATCACCAAAGCACTTTGTAGTTCACATCAGTTACCACTTGGTGCATTTAGTCAGGTCCCTTAATTCTATGTCAATATCACAAAGAGCTTTAAATCTATTGTTCCAAATTCTGTCTCCAGCATCTGCTTTTTCTACTTTCGCTATGTATATTGTTTTATTTTTCTTCACTTCCTAAAGCCATCACATTTCTGCAGTTGGCAGCCTGACCACATTTCCAACATCCTTCAGGTATGTGCTTTAGTGAATATCACATCCAAGAAATGCACTTTGTTCCTTTAGTTCTTATTATTAGGGGCAGGGGCGCACAGGAATGATGGGATTAGAGCTGGTAGAGTTTTCTCAGGTTAAGCACCTATTTTTATTTTAATTTCTTTTTATTCCCTTACCATTTACTGTGTCCTTCTGAGGACTGTTGAAGACACACCGCATGTTCATGCCTTGTCTGACGGACATATGTTCACATTACTATGTGAAAATTTGACTGCAAGGTCAAATCCATCCTCATTCAGCATATTCTCTACCTGTGCACTGCATGCAATACACGAGTAGGAGAACATACCTACTTTGGGAGGAGCTGCTCCTTATTTACACCAACTTCATACGGATATGTAAGCCTCCAAATAAAGACACTTTCTTTGACACTTGCTGTAACGCAATACAATTTTGGAAAATTTCACCATGCACTCGCAGAACATGCTGAACAAATAATAATAATGCAAGACTCAATAACGATAAGAAGGACTCAGTGCAGCATGCAGCCAGCTAATTCCTTATATTCAGTTCTTAAACCATTAAGATGATATGACTATACTTTGGAACTTGTTTTATGATTTAAATTTAAGCCATTTCTGTAAGTGACAGCTATAAGAGACCAGAAGTTCTCAAAAAGTTTAAGGGCAAAAACATTCACTACTAAGAGTTAGGAAACTTTTACCCAAAAACCAACATTTTATAGAACAAAGTCTCCTCTTTCCTGAATGGCCAAGTCCATCATTTTCTTCTACGCATAATAATCCCGTGAGGTGAACACTGATATAAAATATTATGTGAAATTCTGACCCACCATCTGCTGGATCACTGCACTTACTATGAGTAGAGTTGAACTGAAGTACTTGTAGCTGAACGCTGATTATTCACCTGGACTTCAGTACATCCTGTGACCCATCCCTTCTTCACTGGGTGTTGGAAATGAACATCAGAGCCTCCATTTATCTCAGATAACATAAGAATGGCACAAGACTTCAAGCACAAACATTGGCCCCTCTCAGTTCAACATCCACTTACACTAAGAGTCTGACTTCAGCCCAAGAAAAAACCTAAAAGCATTCAAGAGCCCAAAACCAAAATATATTCAGCAGCCTTCAAGAACATATCTAGAGAACCTGTCAGCCTGACAGTTCAAGTCCCCTTTCAATCCAACATACATGCACCCCCCTCCCACATCAGAACCTCTCCTTCACTGGTTTTTGTCTTAAATGACACACACAGAGCCTAAAACAGTCATTTGACTATAATCAAGTTGAACAAATGCTTTGCAAGGTCACAAAAGGTCAAAAGTAAAAAAAAAAAATCACTTAGACGCATTCCAAAGCTCATGTACAATACTTATTAAAAAATAAATTGCTCAAGTAATACCTATTAACAACTGTTCCAATGGTTGGAAAGAGCGCTTGCTCTGCAACACCCCTCTCTGGATGACAATAAAAGCCCTCACATCTGCCTTCAGTGAAAAGACATCTTGGTTAAGGTGCCTTTACTCAAGACATCTGTCTTTGCTGCAGATATTTTAAGACAAAAATAGGGGGTTTGTTTAATTGAAATTCACAGAGAGTACTACTATTTCTAAGCTTACTTCAAATCTTGGGCACTCCAGGAAGTGTTACTAGGTGGCACTACTCCACACACTTCTTCAAAACCAGTAACATGAACTTACTGAAGGCCAACAGATTTGCAACCTCAGTGAGGTTTTGGCCATGCACTGACATATCCAAGCAATGCTCAAGAAGCAGCATACATGCTCAAGAAGAGCACACAACAGTTCCAAAGCATCTACGTCAACTTTCCCAACAAACACCGCACCAGGCAGAGCTGTTTCATCAAGGCTCAGCTGAAGAGGGTAGATCAAGTCCCACATGAGTGTACAAGGCATGTCCTGAGCTGATACCTCAGTTTTGAACTCAAGAAAGCAAACCCAGATAAAAAAAAAAAAAAAAAAATCAACCAGGCTGCGCCTTTCGAGGGACCACAAGCCAGTGGCCTGCTACAGTGAGCACTGATATAACACAAATGCTATAAAACACAACTGGAAAGAGCTTGGAGGAAGACACTCACTCCCCTGGGCTGAGGTAAGCTATTAGATCAACTCATCACATGATGCCACCCCACATCCCAAGTATTTCCAGAGAACCCAGCCCTGGCACACGTACTAGCATGTTTCTAAAAACCTACTTCAATGCTAAAGACACAAGAACATTTTCTCAAAGGCACAAGTACTTTTCAAGTGACTTTACCCACAAGCTACACAGAAGCATAAAACATTTCCCCCACACACACAGGCTTTAGAAAATCCCTTTCTCGAAGTTTAGCACATAAAGTTTGCCACTATATTTATCACTGTGGAGATCCTTTATCAAGCTGATGCTCTAGAAAAATACCAGCATGCTGTTATGCCAACTTCCACTTCTGTTAGTGACTGAGACGGACAGAAGGCATATGTTCATCCATCTAGCAGCCTGTTACATTCACAGTGCTCTTTTTCCTTCAAACTAGCTCTGTTAGCTCTGTTACGATAACCATGCCCATGACAATTTTGCTTTGTGACTATTTCATGCCAGTCAGTGTACAAAGGCACACAAAAGCAGCAATGGTGGTAATGAAAAGTGCAGCAACGTTTTAAGAAAATACTACTTTCTTCCCTTCTTTCTCCCTATCCTTCATTTGCAGCTTTTGAGAACCTTAACAAATATCAGAGGGAAAAAAAAAAGTGAGTACCAATTTTGTCAAGAAGCTTTTAAGTTTTTAAGCTGCACCCAAAAAAAGCATTTTCACAGACTGTACCAGCCACTTTGAAATAGAGGATCCAACGGAAGTGCCAAGAGAACTGCTTCACCCTTCCAAATAAAAATTCTCACAAATCCGTACCACCGAGTCGTGAAGACAACGCACGTGTTTCTTTGACAGGCATCGAAATGAGTAGTTCCACCAAAAAAGGCAGTCCTCATCTCTCCTCTTGACCAAGTTCCTGCCTCTTGGCTGTGTCAGCACTGCCTGACAAACTGGATCAAGGAACTGATCACTTGTAAACATGCTTTTTATGTTGCTGAGGGTTTTTTGTTTGTGGGTTGTTTTTACTTTTCAGCAAGATCATTTCCCAAGTGGCTGGAAAGAGCAATGAATGCTTTTTTCTTCCCCAGCAGTGTGCTCACTGCAACCTTCCTGAAAGCCCAATCTTCCCCACTTCAGTGGGATGAGTACCCACGCTGAATCAAAGGCTGAACACTCAGCACTTGAGGAAGAAAAAACCACACAAAAAAAATACATCACATCATGACTTGAAATTTTAAACTTCATTAAAGCATTGTTCACCATTCTGTGGAGGAGAAAAGAAAAATCACACCTGCATATCAGCATAAAAATAAAAATTCCGCTGGCAAAGCATTTCAGGACAAGACCGAGGGAAAGGAAAGAAATACCCGAAGTTTTGAAACGGTAACTCTCAGGGACAGGAAAACAAGTGAGTCACCAGATACCTGCCAGACACACATGTACAAGAGAGACCTTCAGCTTCTCATTAAACTGTTGAGTTCTACACTTGCGTGTGGGAAAAACTGGGAGGATAAAAACCGACCTTCCTCTTATCTCTCAAGTACTGCCTGCCCTCGAGAGTTATCAGATGCACCTCTTCTGCTGAGGCTGTTATCCACAACAACACAGTGCCTGCGAAGAAGGACAGATGTACAGGCTTAGAAACAATTGCTCCCTTCTCATTAGGGTGAGGGGAAACAAACCTGATCTCAAATACGAGGTAGCCTCCTTGCCAGTAGAAACACATCTTATTCCTGCATAAAAGACACCTTTAATTTTAACGTTAATAAAAAAAAATAATCCAGACATGTAAATTCTCAACTGTCCCAGACAGAATTTGAAGAGAAAGGAGGCTGAAACCCCTAACTGATATTTCAAATAGCAACACTTCATCACCCTTCTTTACTCTAAAATTCTAGCTCTGCTTTTAAACATCTCAACAGCTGCATATTTGGACACTCGTGATGACTGTAGATACAAGGGTGGGGCTGGGAAAAAAAAAACAACACAGAAAACCAAAGTTTATTTGAGCTCGTTTCGTAGCATAAACCATTATGTTCCTAAGAATTGAAGATTCAGCTAAAACACAACAGAGGAAAAACACCTGCACATCAAACAGCACTAATTTGAATTTGTCAAACACTGCTTTGGTAACGCCAACAAAATGATGATAATTACAACATTGAGCCTGAAAGAAAACAATGCAAGCATCAAGAAAGATATATTAAAGATGTGCTTGGTTTCGTGGCTGATTTTTAGCCTGGTGTATAACCACTACGTAATGTGAAAACAAGGTGACACACCAGCTAAGTAATCCCTTCATAGGGCTTTAGCTCTTCAGACAGGTGTGAGCTTAGTATTGCATATGGGGGGTACAAATGCAGCTGAAAAACCTCTGGAATACTCCGATAAGCTCTCCTGGGTACCGATTCACACAAAGCAATAAGTGCTTAGTGAAGACAGAGAGGAAGTGCTGCCCTTCCTTGCTCATGTATGTTTTTTTCTAATATTTTTGTCAACGTTGTACAACCACCCCATCGAGGGCACCAGAATTGACCCGCTAACACCAAGACATTTGTACACTCCCTGGTAAAGCTAACCACATGTTAAGGAAGACTTTTCTTCCCATAAGTAGGCGTTAGTCAAACAACCTCATCCAAAATACTCACCAGAACGGAGTCCTTCCCCTCCCACACAACGAGCATTCTTTCTTGAAACACCAAAAGCTACTGGTATGATAAAGAAGTCCACACAGGTGCAGAAGCTCTACAGATAAAGCACGTTTCAAGACACCGTTTCAGCTTGTTCACTTTCAAAGCCATCTCAACAAGAAACCAGAAGCACATCATCAATTTAGAAAAATAAAAAACCCATGCAATACAATGTCTACCAAAGCAGCCATGAATTCTGCTTCAAATGGCCTAAAAACTAACACCAAACTTGAGCCATTTCTAACTCAAAGTTAAAAGGGCTTGTTTCTTGAAACTCAGAAACAAAGGCATCTTACTTATCTCGGATCTGCAGCATTGATTTTTCAACTCTGAAATCCAATTCCCAAATCGGGAATATCCCAAATAAGCACAAATAGTTTGCTTTCCAAAACACAGATATACAAACCCAAAATATCCATCAACCCATTTGCCTCCAAAATTGACAGATGAGGAAATTCTCTCAGCTAAATCTGTTCCAGAGAAATCACTCCCTTTCAAAAACTAAATTACTAGCTTAAAACACAGGGTGTTTGGCTCCAGCCTGCACATGGGACTTGTGTTTATAAGGCTATTTCCTGAAGAAATATCTGAGGAAGTAAACAAATTCACATTGCACCATCAAAACCCGATTCCACCTTCTGCAGTGCTCATTTTAAGCAGGGGGCTTCTTACCGAACTGAGATACTTGCCAATAGCTTCAATTACTTAGAGCAAGCATAAAAATCTTCAGAGAGAGTTATTTCATTAAAAATAGGCACTAGGTCTAACCAGGCACCATTTAACCAGACAACTACGAAATATGGTTGCAGAGTTCACTGACCAACAGCTCTATTATACCAGGGATTTTTGAGGGACATCTGTTCACACTTGGAGGTCATCTCTAATTCTACTCACCTCCAGAGCAAATTGATGAATGCTTATTCCTGACAGTTAGGATATTTTGAGTATGGTGTAATCTATTGCACAAGACAAAAATCAAACTCTCATCCATAGCACCAATTCATTTTAAAAATTCTTAGGGAAGGCTTTGTGTGGGAAGTACGTAACATACAGGTGTAGCTACCTCTTCATAGAAAGAAGGGATAGCTCCGAGCATTGAAAAAAGAGTGAAATTAAGCAAAAAAACACCAAAAAAAAAAGGCAAAACACACACCACACCAAAAAAAAAAAAACAAACTTGTGTTGTGTTTCTGCAATTTGTGCAACTGAACGAAACAAACCAAACGCTCGGGGCAAAAAAATGCCAAACACAAAGAGAATTACTGCAAAAACACCATGGCAGAAAACAAGCCTGAACTGTACATCAGGAGGTCACACACTAACAAGGACAGAGGCTCCATGAGTTGGAGGTTCAGTCCTGGATTTGAAGACACAGGGAGATGAAAATAACACCAGCACAGGGAATCCATCACACTGGCTCTTCAGCAGCCCTGCAGAATCCAAAGGCCTTATTCCAGGATTCTCACGGAAACAGTTGGGATTAAAAAAAATTAACCTCAATTCTGTGTTTCAAGTTAAGAACTTAGGCACACTCCTTACACTTTCTTATCCAAGAGATGTACAAGGAAACTTAGAAACTTTGAAAAGGGATACAAAACTATAAAAATCAATTAGAAGGTTCACTGCCAGCAGCAGACACCCCTGAAGTTCCAAGACTTGAAGAAAGCTTCTAAGCAGTTTTTATTGTACAAGACAACATCTCGGTGTTTAATAAGAGAAGGCCTAACGCACTCTGGACATGGGCCTTTCAGGCAGCAACTTGCTAGCAGAACTTGCTCTTCTTTTTGCCTATTTCACTATGCACAGAAGACAAATGCTTAACAAAATCAGTACACGACACTTAAAAGAATCCACCTATGTTTTTAGGTGAGCTCTTTCAGAAGAAGGGTTAAACCACGCTTTCACAAGAAAACAGCAAATCAAGTTCCCAAACTGTAAGAATCTTTCAAAGCTTCCCATTAAATGACACCTTCACTCCTCTAACCCGCTCTCCCCCTATTTGTGATTCATATCCTGAAAACCATTATTTTAAACAGCTCAGAAGACAGACCTTTGAGTTGACCTAAGGCACAAATTAGACACACAGTTTTCTTCATATTTGTTTCACTTATTTACATATGTGAACAACACTAAATAGGGGGTGGAGAGTACACAGTACCACCCCTACTAAAAATAAACTAAAAGCAGTTTCCTGTTGGAATGCAACAAATAAACTGGCCCATGATTGTCCTTCTCCACGACACTCCTCACACAATTCTCTTGGAGAATAGAGACGCATTTTCCGCTTACCTTAAAATTGCTCTTTCTGCCTACTGAGAAGAGCTGCTGTTCATCAACTGCTGGTTAGGGAAAAAAAAGCAGTTTGCCATTTACAAGCAATACTGGACCACACTACATAGAATCTTGTCTGTTTGGCAAGCAGAAACTTGTTGCCATTTCAAAAAGCAACATGGTGAGTTGCCATGAACATTGTAGCAGGAGCTGTTGGTATGAAACCCCAATTTAACTTCTCCCAAAGCTCTGTCCTGCACCTATGCTTCCTCACCAAGATCTAAGAGAGTTTGGGAACAGACTGATGAAAACATCCGATTACAACTTGCTATTCCATTCCATCAGCTCGCCAAAAACTGAGTCAAACAACGTCTTTCCACTCATGGGGTTTCTGTGATTCATTACCTGCCAGGTTTCCAATTTTAACTCCTTCAACTTGTTACTGTACACCTGATTTTTAGAAGCTGTCTCGCTAGCCGTCAAATCTAAAGTACTTGACTTGAGAGATTACAGAAGTCTTAATGCATTAAAGCATGAGAAGGTCAAAAACTAGCCCAAGACAAACTATCTTAAGTTTACAGAAATGAACTGAATGGTTGGGAAGGAAGACCATCTTATGCAGTGTTTCCACACGAGTTGCCATTTAGACCAAAATCATAAGCTTAGACTTCTCAGTGTTCTCCGTGCTATGACCGTACTGCCAGTGGTCAGAAGACCACAATCCAACTGCCGAAAGCCACACAAGCTATGCACATCACAAGCAACTCTGAACTCAAAAAGACAAAAAAAAACATTTAAACGCCAACCAAATAAAAACGACACAGTAGAAACAATTTTTTTTTTTTTTAAAGAAAGCTTTTAAAAGCCAAAATGAAATATCAGGGTGCTTTCAGACAAAGAAAACACCCTTTCACTGAGTACACTCAAAACACATGTCCTCCCCAGGAGCTGCTGAGGACTACTCGGAAGAGAGATCCTCTGCTCCGTTAATCAGGCCATCATCCTGTTCACATTGCTCAAAAGATGATTTCAGCTGTGCATATTCTACTAAGCTATATCACCGTATGCTCAAGTCAGTGGGAGAAAGACTAGAACAGCTTTTTGCAGGAAACCTGAATGATCCAGAAAAAGAATTATTATAAATTGAGTCAATAAATGACATCTCTGCTATCCAGAATTTAACAAACTCAGTATTATTAATTGGTTAATAGTTTACTTACCCTTGCTTCATATTTAAACCCAGACCACCTGGACTGGAAGGCCTTGACTTACGGAGAGTAAGATGAAAATGTGGGGGAAGCTTCCAGACGCCAAACCACGCTGCCAGCTATCGGTACGTAGAGTACGTGTCACTCTGTCTAACAGCAGCGAAGTATTCTTCCGCTCCCTCATGATATAATCATCACCTGCTTTTTTAGGTCTCTGCAGGTCTTGAAGCATATGGACTATGTACCTATGGCTAGGTAAGGCACGGCATGCAGGAACAGGCTCACCTCCTCTAAGACCATCCTCAGTTGCTCTGCCCTTCTCATACTCCACACCAACTACACCATCCAAAAGCCATCGGAATAACGACCCACCCACATGGCAGAACGGCTCTGGACTAGAACAGCAGTCTGCTGGCCCTTCTGCTAGCCAATTCTGCTCAAGGCTGCCATCACCCACAACTCATCTCAGGGCTCAACTATCAACCGACGCAGGTGCCGAGTTGTTAAAGGGCCTTCATCCCTCCACCATGCACCACCACTGGGAAACTCCAGGGACCTGTGTTCAAGAGAGCAAGAGAGTTCTTCAGCTATCTGTAGGACTGGTAGAGAGCACAGTTCAGCACGTAACCGTGCCTGCCCGTCTTACAGGTTTTACACCACAAAAAATTCCATTTACATTATGATACTCACTTTCCTAAAAATAAACTCTACAGAAACAAAATGCCAGGCATAATTACTTGCTAATTGAGACACACTGTTATGTGCAATTTATCTCTCAAGAGTTGGATAAAATGCTTCTTGTACATACTTGCACAGAAATAAAAGGCCGAGCTCTCCTTAGCCGTGGAAAAACCCATCACCATCTTAGCCCAGCCCTCCCTTGGACATATCAGACTCTTCCTTCCCTTTCTCCCTGCTCATTTGAATTTTTAACACAGAAGTAGACATACCACTTGAAAGCCAGATCGCTTAGAAATGGAGTTCAAAGAAAAGCTTACCAACTTGAAACGGGCTTTTCTTAAGACACCGTTCGACAAAAAGCAGAAGTCAATATTCAGCTTCGAACGCTACAGAATTAAAACTACTTGGCAAAGCGACACTAAACAACTACATATGCAAATAAAGAAGGGGCCCTCACGTCTCCTTCGGCCTTTTACAGCAATACCTACCTGAAAAGCCTAACAATAAATGAGAAAAAGTTAATAACGCCCTTTTCCAGCGTTACAGCGAAGCGGCGGCCGCTGCCAGGTTCAGAGAAGGCCGTCGGAGGGGAGCAACACGCGCCAAGGCTCTGCTGCAGCCTTCGCCTCAGCCGCCCGTTCACCTGCTTTTCCTCAGGGCCACCTACTCCCAGGACTGGGAGACACGAGCAGCTGTTTTAGCGGCGCAAACACCTTTTTTTCCCCAACTTGGGCCTGGGCTCGGTGCCCACCCTCACGCCCGCCAGGCCAGCGTCCCCGTCGCCCTACGGCACGTGTAGGCACCGCACTCGGCGTCGAGGGCCACCTCCGACGCTTCTCGGGCCTGGGCCGAGGAAAAATCACTCGGGTTCGCAGACCAAGGCCGCCAGCTGCTGAGGCAGCTCCCCTCCCCGGGACACCCCCCGCCGCACACTCAGCCCCACGGCCGGAGCCCGAGGCCGGGTGTGGGGGGGGGTGCCCCGGGAGGGTCCCCGCCGTTCCCCCTTCTGCCGGTCCCGCCCCGCCACGAGGCCTTTACCGGGCGGCGCGGTGCTGCCCCCTTCCTGCCTCTGCGGCACGGCCCGGCGGCGAGCGGGGGAGGCGGGAGCGGCAGGAATTATGAAACGGGATCAGTGGGGCAACCCCCGCGGCCGCCCCTGCCCCGGGCACCGGGGCCTGCCCCCCCCCCCCCCACCGCGGGCATCGCCCCCCCCCTCTCTCCCCGACCCCGCGGCCTCGGCCTGCCCCGCCACCCCCGGGGAGCCCGCGGTACCTCGGAGACCTCCTCCTCCTCGTCTTCCATCTCTTCGTCTTCCATCTCCTCGTCCTCCTCGCTGCCGTTGTTGCTGCTCTCGCTGCCGCCGCCGCCGCTCTCGCTGCTGCTGGCCGGCCTGCCCGCTCGCCCGCTCCGTTTCGCCTTGGCTTTTTTCTTCAGCAGCAAGTCGCACACCCTCACCAGCCCCCGCGGAGCCGCCGCCGCCGCCCCGGGCTGGAAAGCCGACGGCGAAGCACAGGCACCGGCGTTCAGCCCCTCCGGGGGACCGGGCCCCGCCATGGCACTCCCGGCGTCGCCTCCGTCCTCTCCTCCCTCAGCCGCCGCCGCCGCCGCCGCCGCGCCGGCCGTTTTCTCCATGGGCCCCGACCCGTTCGGCTCCGAGCCGGCGCCGGTGAGGAAAGCACAAGAGCAGGAGGCACCCGGGGCCGCCGCCGCTGTCTCGGTCACCTCTAGCGCCGGCGCCGCGCCACCTCTCGCGATATTTCTTATCGTCGCCGCCGCCGCCGCCGCCTTCAGCGGCGCCACCGGCAGCCGCCGCCGCCCCAACCGCCGCCTCGCGCCCACCCGCTCACCCCGCTCGCGCTGCCTCGGCCCGACCCCGCGCTCCCCCGCCCCGCCCCTCCCCAGCGCCCGCTCTCGGCGGCGGCGACACCCCCAGTCCCGTCCCGTCCCCTCCCCTTCCTCTCCCTTCCCTTCTCTCTTCCGTGCGTGCCGCGGTCACCGCTCGGTCACCGCCCCGGCGCCGGAAGGACCGGCCGGAACGTCATCACCCGTCGCGGCGACGGCTGCGGGGAGCGGCCCGGCCCGCTTTCTGCCGGCGGCGCCCGCGAGCCCCGCCCCTGCCCGCCCGGCGCGCGGCGGCCGTTGGCTGCCCTCAGGGCCGGCCCCGCGGCGGGATGGCGGCCGTCACCGCCGCCCCGGAGCGCGGAGCGGCGGGAGAGGGACAGAGGGCCGGCCGCTTGGCCTCGGTAGGGACGCGTGGCGGGAGAGCGGTAAGCGCGGCCTGCTCGAGCGGTTGTGGCCCCCTCGGCTTCGAGGCGTGTGTGGGACCGGGAGCAGCGGGAGGGGAACCCCCTCAGGGGACGGCTCCGCGCCGGCGTGAAACATTCCCACACACGGCCCGTGCCGAGGCGGGCTGCTGGGCCCTGCCCTAAAAGACGGCGAGTTATCACCAAAAAACAGGAAGCATCAAGGTTCCCCGTGTCGCTCAGGGCATATTCTGTAATTACATCCTTCAACTGTGTCGCTATATCCCATTGTCACCTTCCAGCCCCTCGCCCCAGACTTTCCTCCCTAGCGTGCGCTGGAAACATTCATACTCAATTTTCGTTTGTCCCCTCCACTGATGTAGGGCACATCCATGTGGCAGTTCAGGAGAGACAGACAGTGCGTGGTCGCTGAAGAAAAGGGCTTTGGGGTGGGGGTGTTAGTTTAGACCTGGTGGAAAATAAAAATAAGGAAATGTTTTTAACCACAGGAGCACATGATTGTAAAAAATTGCAAGAGTTCCAATGGTCTGGTGCGCTGTGCGTGCTTGGAGATGGTGTTTCAAGCCAACAGTGTCACAGAAATGCAAAGAGCTTGTACTCAACTGCTTTGCTCAAAAGTATTGTCTTTTGTCTTGTTCGGATAACGTTGGAAAGCACCGGTCAGGTCTGTAGCACCTCTGAAATGAAACACTGCCTTTAAAAAAGAGTTCTCAAACTGGCACTCATCACGAAAGCAAGTCGAAAGAGTTTCCCAACAAATCTTCCTGTTCTTTACATCCCACCCAAACCTGCCTCTTATTACACCCCTCTGTATGTACTTAACAAAAGGACTTCAGCAGTGGTAACAGCACCACATTAAGTTACATTATTTCTAGGGTATCCAGCTACAACTGTAGTTCCTAACCTCTGGTCTTCAGGTACAAGGTCTAAATGGAATACTACATTTATAAATACCTCTGTAGATGACAGCTGGGTGTGATCCAGGAAGAATAAACTGAATGTTCCAGCCACAGACCTGCTGCTTCCTTGTATGCCTGCACAAAAGTCTCAAAACAGAACCCAATGCCCGATGGCAGATGAGTGAGAACAACGCTTCTTTCCTCCGGTGGGAAATACATTCAGTTTTACTGACTGGTATTGAGATACAAACACAAAGTAAACATTTGATATTTATTGTAATTGAGGCTACTAGAAACCAGAACTGTACGTGTGTACAGGTGACCTCAGCTTCACCACATGAGAGTCACGGTGTGCGTGTGAAAACGATGGCAGGGATCTAGTCTTCATTGTTTGATCTGTGACTGACTTCTTGAAACAAAACCTGTGTTACAATCATAGAATAGAATCGTTAAGGTTGGAAAAGACCTGGATGTCTGTGGCTGTACGAGCAGCCTGGCAGAGGAAGGGATTGTCCGGGTGCACCAAATTACCCGCTGCGATTCAGGAAAGGCAATTGCAGAGCGGGATTTTACCCTTTGAGCTCTTAGCAAGCAGTTGCCCTCTCTGTCCCTTTCTTGTGCAGTGTGAAGTTGAGAAATGGCTTCGGAGAGTCGATCTGCCGCCGAGCTGAT
This sequence comes from Trogon surrucura, assembly GCA_020746105.1. Taxonomy (NCBI): domain Eukaryota; kingdom Metazoa; phylum Chordata; class Aves; order Trogoniformes; family Trogonidae; genus Trogon; species Trogon surrucura. The sequence continues at coordinate 927,667 of CM036620.1, read as the reverse complement.
CTAAACCAAGCGAGACTGCAGCGATGCTCTTTTCGATTATGTTACAAACCTGCATTTTAATGCTGGGCCACAGCATTTGCACATTACTTCAAGTCTCCATTCATTTAAGTTGTTAGGAAAGGGCATTCTGAGCCATCCAATCCAGTTTCCTGCTAGTGAAAGCAACCATATTATTTTATCACTCTGCGTTGTGTTCTCAGGCCCTGAATCAGTCGGCGTAGTTACAAAACGCCACTTTTGTTGGCACAGGCAGCACGGCCTGTCTGAGACTATTTGTTCAGTTTCTTTTATGATGGCAACCTCTGTTCTGATCAAAGAGTTGCTCCTCCTATTTTTGCAGTGCAGACCAAGTCCTTTTCCTCCTTTTTATAAGATACAGTTGATACCTGCTGCCCTACCGCCCTTACTAGCTTGAACCTTTTGTGAGTGCAACAGCAGTAAAAGCACTGTGGTCTTCAGAGAAGCTTGATGTTGGCTTCATTGGGCTTATTGGCTTGGTTTTTGTCACAGGCAAAAGCTGCAAACGTGAGTTGGTTATCCATCTTGGGCTGGTTCAAATGAGAAAACGCCTTGGAAAGGCGTGAAACTTCTCCAGGTTGCATAACAGCACTTGGTATTTTAGAAACACAGAACATTCTTGTCGATACCATGAGAATCACCAAGATGGGCTTATAATGACACAGTAAGTAATTAAGGCGATTTGGTTTGTGTCCTGGCTCCATGCAGGTGCGTGACCCAAAGCTGTGTTTACTGTAGAATGGGCTCTTAGGTAGGGTAATGGGTTCCGTAGCAACTGAAAATCAGTATAAGCTTAAATCAAGGAAGTCATATCTAACACATAAATTTCCTTTGTGAGTCTGTGAGGTTAATTAATTTTGGACATTTGGAGGTTGTTGCTAGCATAGAGCTGCAGCAAAGGTTGAAAATAGTAATAATCCCTCATTGTCCCTTTGATCTGTGACTTCTCTGTGAGTATTTATTCAATTCCTTTCTGATTCTCAATCGCTTCACCAAAACCTCGATAGGAATAGTGGGAGAACCTGAGGGTTGAATTCACTGAATGGTTTCAGGAACTGCCTTCTGTGTGCCAGATTCTTTAAAAAGTTCTTCAGGACAATTCACATGTTGAAACCTAGGCTGTGGTGTAATTACGTGTATGGATCCAGTTTCAGTTTCACTTACAACTGCTAGGAGCAGTATCGACAAAGTCAGGAAGCAGGGATGCTCAGTCCTGTTTGCAATTATAACTAATACAGGGACTGAAAAAAGTTATTATTGGTGTGACTTTTGGCAATCGCTCCAACACACATACACACACGACACAGATATTTTCACACCCCGTAAGTCTGACTTTTGCCTCCATCTGCTCTTCTGCCCTGATTGGACATGTGCACACCCTCTCCCTCCTGGTTCCTACACGGATCAGCTCACTGAACCCACCTGTGCTCCGTGCCGTGCATCCAGCAGTCATAAACACACTCTCTTCATCCTCAGCTCTTACTCTGATGTTCATTTCACCCTAGGAACTCCTGGACGATGATCAGAACTCCTGAAATTATCGGCTGAAAGCTGGAGAGAAAAAACAGTGAAAGATGGTGTCTCCTTGATGTCCAAACATTAAATCCTCTAGCTTTAAACTTCAGTAACTTTGACTGTAAGTACACTCATTGTATTTTCTCTCTGTATGTGTTTTTTGTGAAAGCTTCTTGGATTTTTAATGCAAACTCAGGACTGCTGCAACTGCCACAAGGCGTTTGGTTTTTTTTCCCATTGTCTCTCTCCAGCAGTTTCAGTACTGTTTTTTTCTCTTCCTGTGAAGATACCTGCTTGGGTAGAGTTTGCGTTAAAGAGTGACTGCCTCTCAGGAAGTGTGAATGCTGTCAGCCTAAACCCACAACCCCCATTTTTGTCTTCATGTCAAGACTGAATATGCCTGCTTTTAATATTTTTCCCGATGGAAGAAACATTGGAGAAACACAAAATTATTAGAAAATTTTGTTATGCAGCCATGGCATTTGTTTTAAGTTATTTTTTTAACTATCTGTATTTCTCCATTAGAGCAAGTTTCCTGTGAGCATCTCAATTGTCGTGGCCTTGTGAGTAAAGAAAATCCAGGTTCAGTATTTAACAAGAGCGTTGCCAGCCTGGAAGAACCACTTACTTACAGCAGCCCTGGTCGTCTCTGTATGTGCAGAAGGTAAGCGTGTGCATTAAAGCTAACGCTCAAATACACCCAGGACGCAGGCCCATTTGGGATTGGCTTCTGCCTACCTTTGGCGTGGTAAGCCAGCTGATTTTGCCATTTACCCATCATCAGAGTCAGTTTGAAATGTACATATATTCTCCTTGAGTGTCCTGCAAACTATTTGCATTCCGTCTCCGACACGGATGGCTGCAGCCCGGCTGGCCTAGTTTTTTCAAAGAGTTGGGCAAGTGTTAAAAATACAGTAATGGCACACAAGCAAATGGTGATCTGCAGTGCACCACTACTATCTTAGGGCTGTAAGTTCAGAGTTCTAGATAGAGATAGGAGGCTTGCAAAGAGTCTTAATGTATAACTACTGCAGGGGAAAGATTACAATTTAAGATGGTACGTAAAAAATCCTTATACAGTATGGGCGATACAAGATGATTGGCAGAAGACTGGGCTGAAACACTGGTGGCACCAGAGAAACATAAGGCGGGCATCCTAAGCCTGATAATGCGAAGGGAAGCAACACGTTTTGTATTCAAGTTAAGATTTTGATGTAATTTTTGTGCTTTGTATTTTTTACGATAAACTTTACAAACTAGTTACTACTTTGTACTCTTCGCTATAGTCCCAGTACTACCCAGCGTGTAGCAGTGTTTTGCACTTGAAATTGCAAATGGATGATTAGCTAACAATTGGCTTGAAGTGTTAAGCTAGAAAGACGTTTATTCTGTAATACATTTAGTCCTTTGCAGTGTGTATCTTATTTGGAGAAATGGCTTAAGCACTGGGAATCCTAAAACTTACTAGTACTCTCTAAGATTTGTATCCTGACACGCAGAAATGATTTCTGAAAGTAGGTTTCATGTTCCTAATTTGCTTCACGTGCTTTCAGGATGTTCACGCTTTGTGATTATAAAAATTGAAAACTACCAAACTGAGGCAGATAACATCTGGATGAAGTTCTAGGTTTCTTTCTGATTCTCTTCAAGTGCTGTAGAAGATAAACAATAAACCAATACAAAGTCTAATCTAAAAAGAAGGGTTTGTGTATTTTATGTATAAAGGATCTGTAATCCAAAACTATGAATGAGACCTCTCAAGCTAAAATGATCTGTATTTATATGTCGAACTTCATTTGTCAAAGTAGTGTTTTGTCATTTTGGGGAGGGGGGTTATTGCTGACATTTAAGGTAGCATCAACTGTAGACTAGAGAAGAATCAGCTAGGAGGTTACACATTTCATATTTTGCTTGAGTCCTGCCGTACCATAATGATAATTTCTATAGTAACCAGTTTTTAAGTAAACACTTGATTAGTTCTGCAATTAGTCCTTGAAGCTGCTTCTCTCTGTGCAGCTCAGGAGATCCTAATGCAAGCCACCTCCTGCTGGCATGCACAGCAAGCCATGGCGCTGCTTTTTTAGCTTCATATAAAGTGTGCCCAGAACCTGGGTATGCTAACCACCAGGCTAGTTTATCTCTGCACAAGAAAGGAGGTGACAATATCCCCGTAAATCTTGGTAAGACCTTGGGTTTAGTGAATGCAATCTAAGAAGTTCTTCTGATATCTCAGAAGGGTATGTAAAGTGAAAGAACAAGAGTTTAAAAGCCCTCAGTTGTCTAAAATTCTCTCACATTCCCCTGGACCCTGTGGAACTCTGATTTTCAGAACAGAACCTTGCCTGCCTTGTTCACCGTGTGCTGTTGTACTTCTTGGCTCATGCTTCAACGCGTTTCTTTTCAACAACCATATACTGCTGATTCCTGATCTCCCATGTCCGGGGGAGGTCGAGATAGAATGTTTTTACGGAAAGACCAATCTTTCAGTTATTTCAGTTTGGCACAGTAGATGGCGCTGGAAGCGGGCAATCCGTCTAAAACTAGCCACAATTAAGGGCCATGCATGACAGTCTTACTCTTCTCGACATTCTGGAAGTAAAATTTTACAAGAGCATTTCATTCTTAAACACACATGGCCTAAAAATATTTTTTCCCTTCAATAGTCAATATAAAGTGATTTTCTTGGTCATCTTAGTTCCAGCAGGTTAAACAGGGATTTTTTTTTTTTCCCGGGTGACATTTACAGTGCCATTGACTTTAATGCAAGCTCATAACAAAGTTAGGTGCTGCCTTAAATCGCTTTGTGTTCCCCAAGTAGTGTCCTTTTCACTAAGCATTTCATCTACAGAGGAGAAAAAATGCGGATGGGGGAATTCTCATTTTGTCACCTCTCATTCTCTTATTTTCTTGCTCATGAACACGAATTCAGTTGTATTACTACCTGAGGAAGTACCACTAGGCAGTACTGAAAAAGAGAGCAGCAGAAAGTCAGAATACACCTTTACCCATAGATATCTAGTGAGTGAGTTTACAAGTTTGTTAAAAGCTAAATCTTGCATTGCCCACAGGAACTTTAAGTTTTTCTCAGCGTCGAGATCCGTGGCTTCTCTATGCAGAAGAGTTTTGTCAGCTGTAGGTGGCATGCTTCTCCCACCCTGGAAAAGGCTTGCTGCTTAATGCAGACTAGTTCTTACCCAACACCGATACCTGTTTACTGGAGGAAACGTAGCGGCTTTCTCTGCCAGAGCTCTCTTTTAGGAAAACATTAGGCTTGAACACTGAGGTTTGTATAATCTCAGTATAACCAGAGCTAGACTTACTTTTTAATGTCCATACTTGCACCATCTGCATTTATGCCAGAGCTCCTCCCTGCACTTTTTACTTGCTCATTAAAAGAGCATTTTCATGTGTTCCATCTGCACTAGTCTTCACCTCCGGTTTCGAGTGAGTAGCTTGGCCTCACATGCAGGAGGTAATTAAATCTGTATTGATTCCTTGCTGCCTGACATGGCTATTTCCTCCTCTTCCGCTAACCAGACTAAAAATATTTGTGTAATTTGGTGTGAAATAACTTCCTTAAAATGTTGTGGAGAGCCTCTAAAGTCTGGGTGGAAGGATCCAAGAGACAATATCTCTCAGCACTTTTGTAAAGGAAGCCCCTGCCTTCCAAAACCGAAACCTAATAAAAAGCCTTTTGCGTGAAATACAGCAGCCCACTTGTATCCACGTGCGTAAAACAAACTGTTTCTGCGCCATTCGTGCTGACCAGTGCCTCTGCTGGAGCTTAGCCTTGCCCACAGTTTTTACTTCAGTGGAGCTATACATGGTGCACACAGCGAAGTGTACTTAGAGTTCTTACCTTGGAAGATGCACTGATATTAAGCCTTGCTTATGCAGACCTCATGGCAGGGTAAAGGTTTTAATTTTGACCTGAATGTGAACGAATCTGTGATTTTAGATGATACTTTACTCCAAAAACATTGATTATTCAGCAGTTTCTCATCTTTTCGTAGCGATGCAGTGCTCCGGTCACAGCGGGGATAAATAAACAGTGCACTTTTCAAAAGCACACAGTTTTATCTAACTCAGCTTGCAGCGAAGTCAGGCGAGTTTTAGCATGGACTTCAACACGAATAGAATGAAGCCAATGATGAATAGATTTCAAAATCCTGTGCTGAGGACCTGATAACCTTACTCAGTTGTCAAATAGCTGCTTAGGCAATGCTGGTGCCCAATAGATGGGGACCTCTTATTTGTCTCATTTAAATCTGTCCTTACCCAGCTTCAAGTGCAGTTATATACTAAAAGGAGGAAGGGAGTACTTGATTTTCATTTCAGAAGTGGAACTAGAGAGATGGGCTACCTGATCGCCAGGAATCAAAGAAAATAGTCTTATTTTTCTGTGGGAAAAAAAAATTAAAACTACATAGGAATCCTTTGGGAAGAAGTTTCTTTTGGTATTGTGGGTATAAGTCACATCACGTTAGTCTCTGTTTATTCAGTTTCATGGGACCGAGTGCAAGACAAAGCGGAGCCTGCAGGAACAGAAAATTTGTTCTATTTTTTGTTAGTGGGAAAGCCACCGAACATTCTGTACACACTGGTTGTGACAATGGATCCTGCACTTTCTACATGCAGGATTTTAACCAAAACCACACTTCCTCAGGCACATCCAGTTCTGCTTGTCTTGTCTTCTTATGTATACAGATTTTTTTTTGCAGAAATGAAGTACACAAGGAACATAAGGCTTGGTTTTTGCAAACCAGTCTAAGTTCTCCAGGATTTATATTAACCATCTTTTGGGGGCTTTTTTCACTTTTGTCAAATTTTCAGATTTAAGATTGTTCCTTAAGATTGGCATTTACAACTTGGACGACATAAAGTAGGCGTGAAGATCTGAGAGTGTCACCGGGACTAGTACAGTCTGACCTTCCTACAAATCTGAAAAGGAAAGAATAACCACCCTAAAAGGTTAAGTTGGTCACAAATAGCCAGTCTTGGACTCTGAGAAGGAATATCAAGGTCAGGCATAGAAGCTGGATGCTGGCCTGAGAAACGGGCATTTCTCCACGTAGGTTGTAGTTGAGTACTAGGCCTAGGGTAATAGTATTTCAAATTTTAGTTGGCATAGGTCAGGGTTAGCAGATAAAAGGATGTTTGTCAGGTGAAAGGTTTGAACATTTTAACAGTCGCTCTTTCGTGAACTGTGCTGGTTGCACATCACAACACACCATCCCTGGGGACAACGAGCACATTCGGAAGGGGAACTTCCCATGGATTTGGTGCCACCATAGCTCAGTCTCCTCTTGGGGGCTTTACTGTTGTCTTCAGTCAGAGCAAAGAGGTGCTGTGATATTTCCGATCAGGCGACTATTTGGACATGAGGTGGACCCAGCCTACCTATTCACTGCAGTTTTCACACAAACTGTTGATTAGCTGAATCCACAATGTGCCACTGGGAACACAAGGGTGCTGATAAACTTTCATGAAATCCAGAATTATCTTTCTTGTGAAACCATGTTGGGTTTAACAGACCTGCAGGGTGGCAAGCCCTGTGCTTACATGATTTCTAGCTTTGGGGCATGAGGCAAACGAGCCAAGAAGATCACTGTCCTGGGATGCCAAAGCATCCATCGCAAACCTCTTACAGTGCTGACAGCAGTGAGGCTGCAGTGCCTGACTGTGCAGCGGAACTGTGGAGATCGTGAGACTTGTGTTCACGTCAGGCTCACAGAATTCTCACGCTTTCTGTTCTTACACCAGGAGCCAAGTCCTCTGAGCTTGGCTCGGCATGGGGTTCTCCGCTCTGCCAGTAGGGACTGTGAGAAATTTGGTTCAACTCATAATTTGCACAGCTTCCAACTTCCCTTCCCAGGCACCCAGGAATCTAGCAGCTTTGGGCAGCCCTGGCATGGAAAACACTTAAGAGACAGAAGGCAGATAGAACATGTAAATCGGGTAAAATCATGCTACTTATGAACAGGGACGGGGGTTTCCCCTCACCCTCTGTTATTCTTTTGCTAAAACAAGCACTTACTTTTGGTAAGATTACACATGTCCTTTACACCGTGGCTATATCCACTGGATGTGCAGTGACTTGAAAGGAAGCCTGGAGTCTCTTGGTGGTGAGAATAGCTCAGGGGCCTGTATTTGGACACCTAAAACTTAGCAAGGTAAGTCCCACTCTGTGTTTCCAGCACTCATAGTCATGGAGAAAAGGCAAAAACCTACATTACCTGCTTAAAAGCACAGGAAACAGGGAAGGGCAACTCTAAATTCCTAGCATTTCATTTCCTAAGTTCTTTTTGAGACCTATGGATAGATTATGAAGATGCTTGACTGACAGTATTGAACCACCTTTGGTATTAGAGTAAAAGGCGTTTGAACAGAAAGCAAACGTCAAGGACTGTCAGCACGGGGCTGAAGGGCAGTGTAGAGGAATGGCCTCACGAGTACAGCCACTGGCTAATTGATCCGAAAGACAACACTAAGAACTTCATGTGCAAAGACTTTGTTAATGTTTCTTTTTATGAGTTGAGAAGGATTGTCTGGCTAGCATTCAAACTGAAAAAAAAATAAAAGAAAAACCAGCACAGCTATTCAGACTTCGCAAAGCCCCAGATCTATCTGCTGTCTCTTTGTAAGTCCTTTGGTGTGACTGTCTGGACCAATCTTGTTATTACTTGTTTAAGAGAACCACATGAACCATACAGATCTTTGCTAAGCTTAATCACATTTTCCTGATTCTTCAAATGTACTCCCTCTTTTAAAATCAAGTCTTTCCGAAGGCTCTCACATTTGGTAGCTCACTCAGTTAGAGCGTGCTGCTGATAACACCAAGGTCGTGGGTTCGATCCCCGTTGGGTCCGTGGGTGTTGCCTGATGTAGTTGAGAGGCGTCCCTGCCCATGACAGGGAGGTTGGATTAAATGATCTCTAAGGTCCCTTCCAGCCTCAACCATTCTACGATTTGGTACCCTACAGCACCTTTCTTTGAAAATCAGAGTTTGCAAGCACTGCTCTGAAGAAGAAAGAAACAAAACCAGCCACATTTCCTCTGTTCTGTGCTCTTTTTTAGTCACTGCCCTAACACTGGGAGTCCCAGGTTTCCAGTATCACATGCTATATTGTGACAAATACAGGTAAAGGAGAACATAGGAAAGAAAACGGCGATGAGAAGAAAGACAACATTTTCTTGCTGCTGCTGCTGCAAATCAATTCTGTTCTAAGAGATCGGTGCATGCTGATGTGCATGTAGCATGCCACTTCTGCTCCAGGGCTTCATTTAAAATAACTCTCTTTGCATTTTTCGAAGTTGTGGGGGCTTTCCCTTCACGAATTGCTCACTCAGAAATAGAGGAAACAAGGATCACTCTCTTTTTCTCCTTAGTGCTTGAACATTTACAGGTTGTCTTAAAGAGATAAACTAATATGTTCCCGAGAAACAAACGGACATAAATCCGGAGGCTGTAACAGAAAAACCGACACAAAATCAGAGAACAATGAGAGCGGTAACACAGATTCTGTTTCTATGGAGCTGGACACGAAAGAGAAAATATTTAGCAACTCTGCAGCTTTTAGGCCAGACTGGGAAAACTGTTACGATGAAACTAAATGAAAAATAGGACAAAGGAAGAGTGTCAGCAGTGCTGGGGGACGAAGGCTGTCAGTGGTGCAGTAACAACTGGCTGTGTCAGCTGCAGAATGGGGGAGTCTGCAAAATCTCAGGAGTATTCCCCAAGTCCTACAGCTCCACTATACATGGAGCAATTTTTTCAGCTCTTAAAGCGTTTCAAGTTGGGAGCGACAGTCGGGGGCTCCTAGAATCATTACTTCATTTTCCACATGCTTTTCTTCTGTTTTTAGCAAAGACACCTGCTTAAACTCACAAAACTGCTCATAGCCGTGGTTTTTTGTAAGTGGGAGGTCACAGATTAATGCCTTAGAGCAATTCACAACCAACAAAAACAATCTCCAAACATTTCGTGCCGTTCCTCAGAAGTTTTCAAAATCTTTTTCATTGCTAAACCTGAAGTATGTCAGACCTAGGAAAGAAATATGAACGACCTCTTGCCAAACAAAAGCTTTCAGCTTTGGCTCTTGACTAAACCATGTTCACTGAATAGTTCTTCTCTGCTGCCAAAGACCATCAAGCTACAGTTGACTGCAGTTGCCCTTTTCCAGGCACGATGCCACCAACAATTTCTTTGAGGTTGAATGCCATTTATTAGCTATCGGAAACAAAATAGCCAGGACCGAGACAGACTAGTGAAGAGGATGAACCACAGAGACTGAGTGAGAATTTTCAGAGAACTTAAAAGCAGGTCTGTTAGGATCGTTAGAAGTACGTGGAGCAGCTCACAGCTAAGCCCAAGCTTGCGTAGAATAATTTCAACAGTAGCTTATAAAATGTGGAAACACATGAAAAATATGTCAAAATTGATGTGAAATGCAACACAGGAGTAAAAAGAGAGTTTAAACAAAATCAATGCTTCGTGTGCTGTTAAGAGAGACACGCTAAGAAAATGCGTATGGTTCCACATAAATCAGCGATGCCAATGGTGTTTAGACAACACCTTAATGAAGAATACCAGCAGCCACCGAGAATACAAGCTTCTGTGGAGACAGGACATCAGTGGCATACAAAACAGCAAAAATATGTGGATCGTAAAACTCAGAAGAATGCAGGCTGCAGAGCTCAGGCAGCGGCATGGAAATTGGAAACCGAGTGCCAAAACATTTCTAGGGCACAAGTGAACGTACTGGATTCCAAAGGCCTCCGGAGAATTATGTAAGAGGAAGGAAAAAGATCGCCACCCACAGCTGCATTGTGAAACAAACTTCAAGAGTGCCACCGCAACAATGTAAACTCCAGATAGCATGTCAAAGCAATTCATAAAAAATAGGATAATGATTTCCTACATCTATTTTCTAATTAGGCGTGCACTTCACCCATACCAAAGCGTCACTCTGGGGTTTCTTGACAGGCCTTATGACTAGAAATGAATAAAATAATCAAGCCTGTACCTCATCTACTTTGCACACTACCTACTCGTAGTGACAGGAAAAAAGGAGGACAGGGACGGGGGAAAGAGAGGGTAATTCTGACAGGACACACAATTTGCCAGCTGATAGCCCTCGCCAAACACTGCAGGCTGTCTGCTTCAAGCAGTTTGATACGTTATGGAGGAGTCAGTATGAGATGCCTACGAGCAGTAAGGTGTGACTTCACAAGGCAGAACCAAACCATTCTTTTACTTGCTGCCAAAGGATGATGTTGGCAACCATTGCCTGATAAGGAAAACAGCTACATGGCCACGCTGAGCATTTTGTGAGACGAACTGGTACGGATGGTAGAATGCCCTAGGGGTCAAACCTGCAGGATTGTAAAAAGCAGGGCAGGCACCAAGACTCAAACCTCTAGAAATTCATGTTGAAACCGAGAACATTTTGGGTGTAAAGGCAGCATAACAAGAAGTGTAGCAAGCTATGAAATCAGTCTCTTCTCTTCGATCAATCAAAGTAGGGAAGCTTACAGAGACCTGGTCAACAAGATATAAAAAGAAGACAGACTTGCACTGGCTTCTCCTCCAGCTGCTTGTGAGGCCTTCCCAAGGACTTCAGGGCCAGCATCTTGTGAAAGACCCATTTTCCAACCCTGCCGCAGTAAAAGCTTGCTAACAAGTAATTAGGGGACTACCTAAATGAAAAGAATAACTTACAAAAGCAGCGGTATTCATAAATATATATGAGAGCCTCCGTGTGTGTGTGTGTCTTGAGCTGGGCTTTGGAAGGTATGATGCCAAATTACGCAATCAGGTTATCAAATTCAAGCTTAACTTCACAATCTGGAAAACATACAAGCACCATATGTAATCATACATGTACCAAATGTTTTCATACGCCTATGAAAACCACTTCTTCACTGGGCTTTTCAGCATTGTTTTAAAAATACCTGCTTTACAGGTGGACTCGATCGTCGAGAGCGAGCAGAGAGGGGACAACGATGTGTGCATGTTACCCTTCCCCAGGCCTTTGTCCCTCACTTTGAGGTAAGTGCTGAATACTGCATGTTCTGGCTGCTCTTACCTGTGTTGTATTTTAACTTGAAGTTCAGGTTTGCAAAACTATTTAGGATGCAAATCTGTGGTCTTGCATCTGGTCTGTCAGAGGACAGATGCAGTAAATTACAAATTGAGCTTATGGGAATTGGTGTTTGAATGACGTAGGTGCAGTGAGACTATGAACAGTCATCCTGGTTGATTTCAAACTGCTTATTTTAGTGTGAGAAAACTCAGCAAAATGGCAGTTGAGTGGCTCATCACCCAAGATGGATGGTTTAGCATCCAAATTCAGGATGGGCCCAGAAAATATGTTGTATCACGGAATGCTGTTAGCTACACCTAAGCAGGTCTCTGCCTATTCTGCTATGGCAATCCAAACCTTTCCGTGCTTATGTTTGCTCATCAAGGGGGCCTTCTTGCTCATTTTGTATCTAGGAGTCCATCTCTGTTCAAATAAAAGGCATATATCTCCTCTGGATGTTTGACTTGTTTTGCATGGGAGTCAAACATCAGTGATAAGAAGAGCAAACGTAATGCACCACAGCAGAAAAAGATTGCTGCCTGACCAAGTGTCCAGAGCTACAGACATATATTTATAAATATACCCATAATTACACTAAGTTAAAAAATAAGCTCCTGTCAAAAAAAAGAATTAAAAACAGCACCTAAGCCACATGTCTGTAGGCACAGGCCTGTAAATAGGAGATGGCAATACTTTCTTCAGCATTATCTCACCTCCACCTGCAGGCAGATGAGAAACAGCATGTGCTACTTCGATCTGCGTTGGCAGAAGGCTATTTTTCATTCTGAGGAAGAAAAATAAAAATGCCGGTTGGCTGCCCTGCCTTATGTTGTCCTTAGATAGGTAAAAAGCCAAAGCAGTAGTTGTTCTTACGGTGATATATCAGGTTTTTTACTCAGAAGTTTCGTGCAATTCAGTACATTTCGAGCCACTTTGTTGAGAGCGTGCTCAAGGCAGCATGGAAGAAGTGAGGAACAAAAAAGCTCGATATAACATTTAATATGGTTAAACAAACATCAGCGTTGGAGTTCAGATCTCTCAGCGTGTATATGAAACTTTGGCATAAAGTACAGGACAGACAACAGAAGATATCTAGAAATAGACTTGGACCCTGTACTACAAACTTACATAATGACTCCAGGGGCCCCATAGTGTTCTTGCCAACACTGCACAATGCTGCAGGAGAAAATTCCAGATTGCTTTCAGGATGCAACATTACATAGCAAGACTTCTTCTTGTCCTTAATTTCAATGTAACAACACATTTTTGCCTCCCGGTCCTGTCATTTGCGGCAGGTTGGTTTCATAGAGCCTGAGACCATTTTGAGGGCTGTTCTAAGGCATGATTTGCCACTACCACATATTTTCACCACTCGAATAGTCTGGTTGCATTTTACAGTCGCTTTCTGATTATCAACAAGACACCTTAGCGTATGTTTCTGTCTCACTGAACCCTCTGTTAAGATTTGAAAGGAGACACAGGTCCACGACAGGTAAATCAAGCTGATCATAGAATCATAGAACAGTTCAGGCTGGAAAGGACCCTTGGGATCATCAAGTCCAACCCTTAACCCTACACTACAAGTTCACCCCTAAACCATCTCACCCAACACCACATCTCAGCGACACTTAAACACATCCGGGGAAGGTGACTCAACCCCCTCCCTGGGCAGTCTGTTCCAGTGTCTGACCGCTCTTTCCATGAAGAATTTCTTCCTGATGTCCAGTCTAAACTTGCCCTGTTGCAACTTGAACCCATTCCCCCTGGTTCTGTCCCTAATGACCTGTGAGAAGAGACCAGCACCAACCTCTCTACAATGTCCTTTCAAGTAACTGTAGAGCATGATGAGGTCCCCCTTCAGCCTCCTCTTAAACTGAACAGTCCCAGCTCCCTCAATCGCTCCTCATAAGGTCTCTTCTCCAGGCCCTTCACCAGCTTTGTTGCCCTCTTCTGCACTCGCTCCAACACCTCAATGTCTCTCCTATACTGAGGTGCCCCAAACTGAACACAATACTCAAGGTGAGGCCTCACCAGTGCTGAGCACAGGGGGACAATCCCCTCCCTGCTCCTGCTGGTCACACAATTTCTAACACAAGCCAGGATGCCGTTGGCCTTCTTGGCCCCCTGGTCCCACTGCTGGCTCATACTCAGCCGGCTGTCGATCAGAACGCCCAGGTCCTTTTCCACCAGACAGCCTTCCAGCCACCCTTCCCCAAGCCTGTAGCGTTGCAGGGGGTTGCCATGACCAAAATGTTTGCAGGAAAGTTACGTTGCGTTTTTACAGTGGCTTTCTTTGGCTCAGAAGGTATTTTGTCAGATTGCTGACTTCGCTCCTCGCATTCATTTGTTCTGAGATCTTGGAAAAAATACTGTTAAGCCCCTGTAACCACCATTCCACCTCTCACCATTTACATCTGTGGCAAAAGGTCTGCAGAAGTTTCTAAACTCAGAAAACAAAACAAAAAAAAACCACCCCAAAACTAGGTAGTTGTCAGCCAGGCTGGAGGTTACAGATTAATCAAAAAGATGCACATTCTGGTGATGAGTTCTTCTTTGACCAAGGAGGAAGGTCAGCCAAAGGGCCACTTGGCTGCCTGAGCAGCCTTCCCCTGAGGTGTTACCCTAAATGCACGTCCCAGAATCTGGAGTGAGATGCAGTCTTACACAGCATCAGCGTGTCAGTTCCAACTTCCTCACACAGATCTGTCGTTGACATCTGCTCTGGAGCTACGTTATTGTAAGATTCTTCACAAATTCAAAAGCCGATGGCGATTGGAGCTGCTGTTTACTTGTATCTTTGTGCTCACTGCTGTATTTCACTCATCTGTGGTTTTTTTATACCAAAGTCTTGATGAGCCATGTCACCTCTGTCAAGTGATTTACACGTAAAATTCTCTAATTCGCTAATTACAAGCCATTATGTGGACTGAATCCTGTCTGGGTGAACTGGCACTGTGTAATACCAACCTACTTTGCTTTTGAACAAATACTAGCAAAAGGAAAAAAAAAAAAAAAAGCACAGCTATAGGGTTAGACTTGATGACTTTTCTGTCTGATGCCTTGAACTCCCTGTTTGTCATTTGATAAGGAAATTTACGTAAAACTGTTATCTATTTGGGTGCTGGAAGGTTCAACCTTTTCAGGACAAAAAGGCCCAAAGTAACTCATAATAAACAAAAAAAATATCAAATTCGGTTTTTTGCAAGGACAGTCCAAGTTTTGTAATTTGCTTCAAATGGAAATCTACAAATGCAACTCTGTGGTTAATATTTGACAGACGCGGGTAGGAAAAGGTATATAACCAAATGCTTTCCCTTCAATCTTCCTAGCATTTCTGAGCAATATAGCCCACATCATAATTGGCAGCCATGAAGTGGGTAACACTAATATCATTTATTTTCCTCTTAAATTCTGCCAGTTCCAGAAATCTGCAAAGAGTTGCTCGAGAAGCAGGTAAGAAAGGACTAATTTGTTGTCTTCGCAGTCTGTGTTATATCAATTTAATGTCTTGAATGCAATTTCACAAACTATTCTTGCAAGCGTGATCCAAAGAGAACAGAAAAAATCATTTGACTTGAAAAGAAACTGAATGAAGAAATCAGGAGGAGATGGGTAGAACACTCAGCACAACTTAACCGGGCGAGTAAGTTCGGTGACGTCCCTTTTTCAACATGTGTGTAGTGCAGGAACAGATGTTAATTATTCAGAATCTGTTCCTTTCCAGCCTGGAGAAAGGGGATACGCTGCACTTTTGGAAGCGCTGTCTCACCCAGAGTGAGCTCTGCACCAGGCTGAAGGCAACAGTTTTCCCAGGAGTAGGTCAAAAATCTGCCTCTCAGTCTGGGCTGTAAGGAGGTTAACCAGAAACTCCTCCTTGTATCGCTTCTCTCTGTATTACAAAACTTTAGAGCTTGGTCAAACAGATATTTCTGCAGGCAGCCCTAGAAATTTTTCCACTGATTTTTTTTTTGATTTTTGTTTGAAACGTGAAAATACCCAAATTTAACAAACTGGGTTTTCAGGAGCTGGCTGGAAACACCAGTGAACAGCAGCAAAAAAAATATTTAAATTACCATTTTCTGCACTGAAATCCTTATTATCCAAGCAGGCATAAGTACGGGAATTGCTCTTTATGTTTTCTAAATGCTGCTTAATGCTGTTTCTAGAATAAAATAACCATCCTGTTCTAGCTGTGCCTCAATATCTGTTGGGAAAATCTTGTGGGAGTCTTCTCCCCAAGAGCGAGGCATAACTACAACCTTGGTGGTATTTGTTACCGTCAGGACCAAGCGAAGGGATTTCTGCTCTCCTTCTCGTGAAAAGCGTGAAGAAGATGAATCTGCCAAGTTAATTTTGTGTTCCAAACCAGAAAATTCCATTCGTGCTTGCTCTCATCAAACTGCAGCTGCGTTCCTTCATTTGTAGCCTAGACATGATGATGTTGGTGGTTATGCAAGGGCGTGTTTGCTAAGCCTTATTCGCAAACGACAGCAGTCGTTTTGAGTATCTGAATTCCGTGCTTACAGCAGTAAATGTTGTATTAGAATCCTCAAAATCCCGTGCTTGGGTACCTTCAGAAAGGTGAGGGTGCCTAACCTAAGTCTCTGCAGACAAACGGACAAGAACGGTCACCTGAGGCCATAAAGCGCTCAAGGTGGCCTGAAGAAAGGCTGAGATGGAAGTTCCTGGAAAATCAATACAGGCAGCCCAGGATGGTGTACCCAGAAGTGGGACTTCACAAGGGCCCGGCCTCGCCGTGGTCTGTTTCAAAACAGTGGTATCACTCCCTTAAGTCTAAGAGCTGTGTGAATGCTGAACATCTCTGCAAACCTGGCCCAGTGTGCCCAAAAGGTGTCCTGCAAAGGGTCTGGCACAGCCAATGCGACAGTGAGCATCATTGTTCTCTTTTTCTTCCTAGAGCACAAGAGTGAGATTGCCCATCGCTACAACGACTTGAAAGAAGAGACATTTAAGGCAGTGTAAGTGAGTGGTCAGCTTACAATTCATTATTGTTTTCCATCTCTGTCAATACTGGACAGTAAAGGGAAGCGTATGTGCCTCCCTGAGGCACGGCACTAAGTTAGCCTTCTTGCTGTGAGGATACAGCACCTACAAATATTCCGAGACCTGCACAAGTCACGATGACTTTCTTGCTGGCTGGGAAAAGAACTCCTTGCAAACCTTACGAGAAAACCTGTGTTCCTCATGCGAAGAGAAACCAGGCATGAGTAATACGGTTGTGGTAACCTTAGGGCTGAAAAGAGTTACGCTGTATGAGACATTAAAAAAATAAAAAATAACCACCAGCAAACCACCAACCTCCAAAAACAAACCTGCAATAGGTTTTCTGAGACAATTCAATGAGTTTCTTATGAAACCGGTTTGGGGAGTGGCAGAGAGCCCTGGCAAGAAGTCAATTCAAACATTGTAATTTGTAACAGCAGAAAAAAACAGCTTAGTCTGTGACATTTACAAACATGCCAGTGAAAGTGGCAGAAACCCCAATTGCCATCTTTGCTGTTTTGTTTCTAATGGTTTATTCAAGACTTCTGTTCTGAGGAAATAAGGTTAAAAACATTTTTAAGAGGTGAGAAGAAGGGTATGGGATCCAATACTATGTTCTTCATGCTACTCTGTTTAGATGTTTGTGCATGTCATGTGAACAGATGATTTGGAATCCAGAAGCAGCTCTGAAAACATTGTTACATTTCCTACCTCCATATTCCAAAATGCGTTTTGTGTTTCAGTACCTTGATCACATTTGCCCAGTATCTCCAGAAGTGTTCTTACGACGGCCTGTCTAAGCTGGTGAAGGACGTTGTTGATCTGGCGCAGAAGTGTGTGGCCAATGAGGATGCTCCCGAGTGCACAAAGTCACTGGTAAGCACTGAATCCTTTGGCACTGTGTTCCTCGTCCTTCTGTACAGCTACCAGAATCATCCTCACTGAGGATTTATACACGATTCTTCCAGGTGTCGCTGTTATCATCAGCCCGTGCTCAGATTTTAGTGCTGAAACGAGGAACTTGTTTCTTTCATGTTCCAAAACTGCCTTGCGGAAGTCCCTAAGTGGTCTATGGAGCCATATATTGGAGCCTAAACACCATATTTTGGCACATGAGATTTAGTATTGCCTGGAAATAAACATTAGCATTTAGTACAAATACCCCAGCTGTAAGATACAGGTCTAATTCTAGGTATCAACATCACCAAAGTGCATGGGTTTTCACACTAGGGTGACTGGAACAAGTAATTTAAAATAGTTTAGGAAGTATTTTTTTAAAAAACTCGCCTAAGATCACATAAAAACAAAGTTTGCAGGTACGCAAGGTCCCTTTAAGTCTGGCAGGTTCAGACTGACCCTTCAGAAAATTCGATGTTTGTGTTCTTGCAAGTTCTAATGTCCAGACCAAATGCCATGACTACACTAGTTCCGTAAAGATTTCCCAAGCTGATCTTCAAGTAGAATATCAAATACTGCTTCAAGGCATCCGAAAATTCAGTCTAGGCAAGACCACTGTCTTGCACAGAGTATTTGAATATTTTTTTTTAATAAAGCATCATAACACCTTGGATATTGGACCACATGAAATAAAACTTTGTGAAACTGTTGAAAACAATGCATTACTCGGACTTATGGTCTAAATCTTACCCAGTAAAAATGCACTTACTTTTCCATCAAGGTTTTTTTTTTTATGAATAGGTAGACTGGGCTTTACACTGTCTACAAACAAGAGTTCTAACCCCCAGCAACTCTCTTACAGCCCTCCATTTTCCTGGATGAAATCTGCCAAGTAGAAAGTCTCCGCGACTCGTACGGTGCAAAGGCCGACTGCTGTGCTAAAGCTGATCCTGAAAGAAATGAGTGTTTCCTGTCCTTTAAAGTTCCCCAGCCAGACTTCGTTCAGCCCTACCAAAGACCAGCTGCAGACGTGATATGCCAGGAGTACCAGGACAACCGGGTGTCACTCCTGGGAAAGTAAGAAAATTCCCCGTTTGGTGCTATTTACGGCTTTAGTCGTGCACAAGAGGGATTCCCCAAGCTCTACAGGGTGT
Source organism: Trogon surrucura (assembly GCA_020746105.1). Classification (NCBI taxonomy): domain Eukaryota; kingdom Metazoa; phylum Chordata; class Aves; order Trogoniformes; family Trogonidae; genus Trogon; species Trogon surrucura. The sequence continues at coordinate 908,994 of CM036620.1, read as the reverse complement.
GCAGATGTGCAGGACCTTTGAAAAAGTTACAGTTATTCCCCTTCATATCTGCTTGTATAAAACAGTCGCTCAGTGGTTTAATACCTAAAGCTCTGATCCCGTTTTTTCATTCCGTGCTAGAGCAGGTTTTTCCATTCAGAAAGGGTCTCTAAGGGATCACGTTTTATAAATCTTGGGACACTGGTTCTTCTTCCACAAAACCCCTGAAAAATATAGCGTTTCCAGTACTGATCTAATTATGTACTTGCTCTAACTTTCTGCTATCCCCACTGTAACTGAATGGGTGAAGAAAGATAACAGTAAAAAGAATAAAAATTGGCACTAAAATCTTGGTGAGAAAGCCGTAGATTAATTCTTCATGCTCAACATGAGAATTTTCAAGTATTTGACAATGCATTTTGAAAAAGCACGTACGGCGAACTAAGTGGGTGACAGCCTAAGGAGCTCACCCTTCTGTCGTTAAGTCCTGCTTTGGGCACGGTGAGACTTAGCAGAGCGCTGCCCATTCTTAGGTGTTATGCTAGGAAAGCAGATTACACTTCTCAACTAGAGTTCAAAGTTACACGGGCTGTAGAAGATTTAAGGCCTTTTGCTTTTGTCACGGCAACACGTAACTTAGCTTTTCCTCACAGTTTCATCTATACTGTTGCACGAAGAAACCCCTTCTTGTATGCCCCATCCATCCTCGGTTTCGCTTCTGATTATGAACACGCGCTTCAAAAGTGCTGCAAAGAGAGTGACGTCGGTGCTTGCTTGGATGAAAAGGTATAGCAATTTTTGTACTGTGGATGAAAGCTAAGCAAGTGGTCTGCTACACGAAGGCCTTGCCTAATCTTAGCAGCAATTCTCTTTAAAGCGAGAAGTGAGTTTAAAAGCCAGACTTGATGAAGAGTGATTTTCAGATTTGCTTCTTTAATCAGTCTATTAGTTGTAATCATTTAACATGACAGTGTGCTTCCTGTTGCTATAGGCAGTTGCCATAAAAGAAAGAGCCAAGAAATCAAGCTTGAAGCAGCAGCATTTTTGTGGAGTCATCGAGAAGTTTGGTGACAGAACTTTCCAAGCAAAGTAAGTTCCAATCAGTTTTTTGTAAAAAGTGGACTTGTTTGCTTAAGCCTGAAACCACTCAAGAGGAAAGCACCAACATACATAATTAACTTCTACATGCTGAGTTAGAAAACTGCCCTCATGGTTCTTCCTAGTGTACTTTTGGCTGAGGGCTGTTGTCCAGTGGAATAGAGATCAGTGTTTCAGTCTTTCTACACTAGGCCAACAGCCATTTCTTAGCCTGCTTATTTAAATGGAGAATTTAATTCAGGCTTCTGCATAAAAATGTCACACAAAGGGGAACCTGCCTATTACAGGCCGGTAGTGAGTACGACAAAGAAGTGAAACTGTCTCTAGAACCAATCCAGGAGATGCAGAATTCACTGAGGGAGCACCACTCAGAAACAGATGCCAGTGTGTTTAAGTGACATTTTTGCCAAAGCTGGGCCCTGTTGTGACACCTAAAGCTTTTAGCGATGGGCACAGTGGTCATCAGTGAAGTAAATGGGGAAATCTCAGATGTGATTCTTACACGGACGGCTCAGAACATAAGAATCACAAACCTGCTTCTTCTGTCTCTTTTAAAGAGGTTAGTGGTGCAGGTGTCTCTGCCCCTTTTTTTTTTTTAGTATCCACAAGAAATTAGACGAGAAAAACAAATAGTTACTTAAACCCGTGTTGATCAGCAGTATCATTAACTGTTAGTGACTTGCAAAGTTCCTGTTCAAGACAGAGCTTTAAGAGTATTTTTCTTCTCTTCCACCTAGTCTGCTTGCTCGCCTGAGCCAGAAATATCCAAAGGCTCCGTTCGCAGAACTTACTAAAGTTGTACGTGGGAGTGTGGATGTCACCAAAGAGTGCTGCAGTGGGGACATGATAGAGTGCATGGATGACAAGGTAAGCTAAGTGTTTTTCAAAAATGTTTACGTACTTGAAAAATATTTACAAAGACTGTAGTTTGTGCAGCCACTAATTCCAAATCCAGGGAACTTGTACTCAACGCTGCTCAGACATTCCTCACCCAATGAAAAACCCGTTGGCAGCTCAGCCCATTGTGCTGAAACTTAAGTTTTGGACAAGTTGTGGATCTGGCCCTTTATGATCACGAAGGCAGGGAGCTGTTACTTACAGTACAGCAGAAATGTTTGGCTGAAATCAAACCATGAAATCTATCAGAGCTTACAAAATCCATCAGGCATCCTTGTGACAGACCACTCAGCGACTTTCTTTGGCTTCCCAGAGTTTGTCTTCTCAAAGTTCTTAAGATCAGGGAGGCAACCACACTCTCCACCGTTCCTGTGAACATTGTGCTTCACACACACAGGACATACCTGTCCTTCTGATGATTTCTTTTTGTATCAGGACTGCAACTAATCTATCTTAAAATTATTATTTCCTAGCTTGTCTGATAATGTGTTTTAATTTGACAGGCAGAGCTTGTGAACTACGTATGCTCTAAACAAGACGTGTTCTCAAGTAAAATCAAAGAGTGCTGTGAGAAACCAGTGGTGGAGCGCAGCCAGTGCCTTACGGAAGCTGAGTTTGATGACAAACCTGAAGATCTTCCTTCACTAGTCGAAAGATACGCACAAAATCCGGACGTGTGTAAAGGATTTGAGGCAGACCATGACGGCTTCTTGTCCGAGTAAGTAGTGCCAACAGTGTGTGTGTGCTTGTGTCAGAACGTTGCTGCAACTGATCCTCTGTCCTTGCTGAACTATGGCCTTGCACACTGCTGGAAAAACTGTCCTCTTGGGTGTTTCAAGAATGTGCAGAGAAAAGAGATGACTACAGGGAAGTCCAATGTAAATCCCGTAGCTTCAGCCCCAGCTGAACTCTGCCTTTCTCATTTGTGCTTTGTGACTGCTTCTCCTCAGCGTTGTCCTGCTCCTCAAAGCTGAGCTGATTAGTGCCTTCCTTTCATTTGAGGGCCTTGTGCATGCCCACGTGCATTGGCTGCTTCGTCTGTCCTGGGGAACTGTTTTGTTCCTGTCACGTTTGCCTTGTTGGCGGACAACAGAACTGCAAAATTCTGCTACACCAAGCAGACAGTGTTCCAAGCTCATTGCCCACCTTCACTGATCTCACCAGAGGAACTGCCGTGGTCAGTTGCTGTGTTGTGTGTGAACAAACGAGCATGCTATTTGGGAGCTCCTAATTCTGTCAGCTCGCCTGTGTTTCAGGTTTCTTTATGAATACGGACGAAGACACCCCGAGTTCTCCACACAGCTGATTCTGCGAGTTGCTAAGGGATACGAAGCACTGCTGGAAAAATGCTGCAAAACAGACAACCCTGCTGAGTGCTACGGAAACGCGGTAGGTGCAAAGCTTTTTTGGCAGGTAACAGGAACGCTTGGTCGATACCTAGCACAAAACAACTGGGTTGGGAAGCTCCTACAAAAGAGCAGACAAAGCATTTTGCGAGACTAAATCCAGGGGAAGTTAGTATTCTGATGGGATATGCAGCAGTCTGGGGCCCGTGACAAGGATGCAAACTTTTCTCAGATCACAGAGTGAGAAACTTCACTGGTCATTTTGTGAAACTCCAGACTAGTCTCACTCAGCTGCCTGATGGATCCTTTTGTCTCTCAGAAGTGATTCTGCTTGTCCCGAAGACGACAGCTAATTGCTGGTTAGCTGAATTAGTCTGCGGGCTCTGCTGCCTACACGGAGTATGGCTGCTCGTGCATTATCATGGCAGCCTGCACGGCCAGCTCGCATAGAGCTACACTTACATCTCCTAATCTTCAGCTGAATTGCCCACGAGTCACAGCACAAATTGTGACAGTTTTTGCCAAGAGATAGAAAGAGGATGTTCCTCTCACGGTTGATAATCCTATACTTGAGCAATATACACCCAATTAAAACAAATGGAAGAACCCCTTTGTCAAGAAATTAAGTCCAAGGGGTAATTAATTTCATTTAAATTTCAGAAATCTTATCACCATTTTAAAGGAATTTCTATTAGAACTTAAGACTCCCACGAGAATCCAGTCTCCCCTGTGACACCCGGGCTATACAGATGCAATTGTCCTGGCAAACGGATGATCTCACAGCTAATAAGATTTAGAAGATGTCAAAAGGTATATTTGTATGACTGTTACTAGGATGCCCTGCTCTAACATTTCTACTAAATTAATGCTTGTTTGCAGCAAGAGGATTTGAACAAACATATCAAAGAAACTCAGGACGTTGTGAAGACAAACTGCGACTTTCTCAACACCCATGGAGAGGCAGACTTCCTTAAAGCGTAAGTACTTTCTGATAAATATTCTGGGTTTTAAACAATTACGCTGACTGCTTTGGGCAGATCTATTTCTTCTTCGCTTCTGTTTCCACTTGAGTGGTCTAGCTCAGTTGAGCATCCTTCAAACGTGAGCTAAGAGTCACTTCGATATGACTTTTTTCAGAATTCTGACCCGCTACACGAAGAAAATGCCTCAGGTATCAACTGACACCTTGTTTGAGATTGGAAAGAAAATGACAGCCGTGGGCACAAAGTGCTGCAAGCTTCCTGAAGACAGACGCCTGCCCTGTTCCGAAGGATATGTGAGTACAGTTGTGAATTCTCTCTGCTCCTCTTGGAGACTTAGTCTCTTCCTAAAATGTTCAGTTCTGTTGAAATAGTAGACTCGCAGTGATTTTTCATAAACCCCAAGCTCTGCATTCACCTAGCAGTTGGAAGTCTGTTGCTTTTTAATGGACTTGAGAACATGCTGTTGGGACACAAAGATCAGGCAGGTCTTCTGTTCTTGCAGAAGGCCTAACTCGGGTTTGTCCTTCTTCCGTTTGCAGCTGAGCTTAGTGATTCAGGACTTCTGCAGGAGACAGGAGACCTCACCTGTCAACGACAACATCTCACATTGCTGCAGCGACTCCTACGCTTACAGGAGACCGTGTTTCACTGCCCTGGGAGTAGACACCAAATACGTGCCTCCACCGTTTGACCCTCAGGTGTTCGACTTCGATGAGAAGTTGTGCTCCGCTCCCCCTGCCGAACAGCAAGTGAAGCAGGCGAAGTAAGCTGAAGAAGAAATACCTGGTAGAACAACTTAGGAAGGGTAACACATTGCGAAGGAAGCTACAGAGGCCCTGTTTTGTCATCTAACTGGGACTTCCCTAGCGACAGAGAGGAAACCAGAGGGAACTAGGTGTTTGTGCTTGGTCAGTGCATCATATCATGCAGTTGGGAAGAGGCAAAATAGGGTATTTTCTTCAAATGAAATCCATGTCTCAGCTGACCGGTTTCATGTCACTCCACTGCCTGTGCAAGTCGTAAGATGTGCTTGTTTTAGACACAACACAGAGCATTTTGAGAAGTTATTTCACACCTGTAACAGGAGTAACAAAAAGCCAACGGGTGGTTGTGGCAGACTGGGAGTTTGGAGTCACAGATAGGCACAGAAGAACCCATAAATGAGCTGTACCTGCATAAACTGATGCACTTTAAATTGGGAAATCCAGCTGCAACAGGTAGCATTAACTGTATATTGTGGCTTTGTTTTTAGATTGCTCGTCAACCTCGTTAAACGCAAGCCCCAAATAACAGAAGAACAAATCAAGACAATTGCTGATCATTTCACTTCCATGGTAGACAAGTGCTGCAAGGAATCGGATATTGAGACATGCCTCGGGGAAGAGGTATTTCCTATCTCCTTTTTAAAAAAAAACGCAAAACAACGCAACAAAAATGTATAGAGGAAACTCCCTGGCAAGCCAAGCACTACAAAAGCAGTTCTGCAAACTGATGTGGTTACTTATGCGAGCGGCCTTAGGAAAAAAATATTTGCCTGCAGATCATGACATATCTTTGAACTGTATAGACTGTAGTCACAGGTTACAGTCATTGAACAATTTCATGCGCAGCGGTTGTCCAGAAGTAACATAGTCCTGTCGTCTGCTCAAAGCGCGGCTTTATTCAAGATTACATGAGGTTCTTTAGGTCCCTGTCCAGAAAAAGCTGAATAACCCTTATATAGATAGGAACACACCATAGTTGAAAAATATGTCTGTGTAGAATTTGAACTACATGTTCAGCATATATAAACTTCCTTTGTGCTACAGATTCTCACAGAACCCTGAGGGATTCCTGGTTGGAAGTGCCTCTGGATCAATTATCAGAGCTGCCTAGCAAACAGAGATGTATTTATGGGGGGGGTCCAGCTGATTATGTCCCAGGAGCTGCCATGCCATTTGTTTTAAACTCATCAACCCCAAATACATTAATTCGTTCAACATTTGATCATCTCTGAAATAACCACAGAAGTTTATCCGCAGATGTATTGCTGAGCAAGTGCAAAGCATTTACAGGAACACTAAAGGAGAGTTTCCAACAGCAACTTTATTAACATTTGAATCACAGAACTGCATTTCTAATAAACTGCTCATTGACTGAGTCCTTTTTTTATTTTTAACCAACGTAGCATGTAGGTAAATGTATTAGGAAGACTCAGGAAAGAATTAGTTTGTCTCTAATTCATTCTAAAAGTTTATTTTCTACCTCTGAGAAACGGAAAAGTACCTCACATATATGAGCAAATAGATTCTAAGGTTAAGAAGTACCAGTAGAATTAACTTTTGAACCATAATGCAGGCACAAGTTGAAGTTTATCATACTTCCTGCTCAGGCACTACACACTTAGCTCCCTTGGTATCTCTCTCACAGCTGTATTCTTTTTTCTAGGGTGTAAAACTAATAGAGCAGAGCCGAGCCGCGCTAGGAATTGGCGCTTAACAGGTGGTGAGTAACAGCACTAATGCAGATACACAGGGTCCTCTGTCTCTCCCTCTGTCTGTCCACATTGCCCAGCACTCTGCTACCCATCTCACTCCTTCAGCTCAAAAGAGCAGCCGGCCTCCCCTTAACCTGCCCTTTGCTTTTTCTGATGGCTGGTGTTTCATCTGTTGTCACACAGCACACAGGAAGTTGGGGTACTGCTAGAACGCTACCATTTTACAAAATAATCCTCTTCGTTTCTCCAGTGTAGGTTGCACGTGGGAAAGACATGAAGAAAAAAACTTCTGTGTAACTTCTCCTGCCCGTTACCTTTTTTTCCTATGGTGGTGAATGAGTACTTCATAACTCTTCAGTGTTTTGTCAAACCACAGGCTTTTCCAGAAACTTTCCAATTCTATTACTTTGGAAAAAAAAATAAAAAAATAAAAGCTTTCTAAATCTGCAACTGTTGTTGTCTTCTGGTGACTACCCTAAGGCAAAGCTCTGTGGTGCTCCTGACACAAAACAGTTGCTAGAAGTGGTGCACATGAGCAGGGAGTCCACTGTTTTTTTTCTGTTTCTTGCTCTTGCAGATTATTTATGAAAGCTGATGAAAGGTGGCAAGGCATTTAGGTAGACTTTAATAATCCAACTAAATTGCAGAGGACAGGTGGAGGACGGGAAACTACTTCTTAGAGATCTTTTTCCAGTCTTCATGATTCTACAATTCACAATTCTACAATACACAAGTATTCCCAAGCGCTCACGGAGGAAAACAAAACCAAGCCCATCACACTGGTTTTAGGGCAGACACAAATTCTGAAGGCCCCTTTTGCCATTCGCCTTCTCTTTCCTTTACAGCACAGCACAACGAATACAGACGCAGTTTGTGATCGCCTGTTACCCCTCTCTAATAAGTAGAATAATTTGTACTTTCACTTTTTCCAGCATCTGTTTCTCATATATCCTCTAGAAAGGTTAGTAAAGCCACAACCACTGAATTTCTAATACTCATAAAAACCACTCCCATAAATCACGTTTTCCAGTCTTTGGAGAAAGCCTGATGGGAACCACACACCTTTACAAGACAGCACCAACCATTGACACTAACAGAAATCTCCTCAGGCTCCACCCCTCTAAATTAACTTACTGCATACACATAGATTTGCTGAGACAGAGAAATGAACAAACACAAACCCATTAATTCTTAAGAAATGCAAAAGCCTACCATTGCTGGAGGGTGAAGTTCTGCCCGCCGTTTTGAAAGCAACAGTCAGATCCAGAAGTTAGAAACACTCCTCTTCCCTGAGAGAATTAGAAGGCAAGACCTTCATCTGCTGCTCCTCAAGTGAGGGGGCAAGGAGCTAAACTCCTCTCCCTCCATCTTCTCCCTTGGTCATTTAATTCCTTGGGTTGGCCCCACATCACCTACATCCCTCAAGCCCCCTCCCACCTGCCCTGAGCATCTTCATTTCTTCATTAAAGAGGAAGGATGGAAGACAGCACAGCCCTAAGATTAAAACAGGTCATATTTTACAGGAAATATTGCAACCCAGTTCATAATTTGCACGAGTTCTTATGCAGCTGGGCAGAGCAAAAATCTGAATTTAACAAGATCTTTTCAAAACTGCCTCCTCCAAATCACAAACCTGCTATTTTGTCAGGCTCCCTTTTAGTGAGGGTGAGTTCAGCCCAGGAGCCAGCTCCCAGTTTTAGTGGAAATTTACAACAATTTTTATTTGTGGGATGAACTGTTTACAGACACTGGTTGGCAACAATTAGTACATGAATGTTTTCATTGCCTTCAATCTTGTTTCTTCCAAAGGTCCCCTCTGCAAATAATCCACAATAAGGAGGCAGATGTAGCTTATCTCTTTTATTTTCCCTAGTTTTGCTCCATGCAAAAAAGCAGAAAATATTTGCCTGAGGTGCAGGTAAATAACATTCTGGTGGAATTGTTGTCCTTCTTGTAATATCCTTAGAAGCTCTTCCCAAAGCAGTTGCAAGGAATTAACCATGGCCTTCTCCAAAGGGCTTAGATTTTTTTTCTGTTACCCGTGGGCAGACAAGGGAAGATCTCTGCCTTATTCCAAGGCGCTGAGTAAGCAGGTCACCACGACCTGAGTCTGTGTTAAGGTAACGGAGACTGTGTTGCGTTAAGATAGCTTGTCGTGACACTGGAGCGGTGCCGTGTCACTTGGCTGCGCCGTCGCACCTGTGGGTACCAGGTGAAGGCAAGGACAAGCTGTAAATGTCACCCTTTGTACTTCGGCACGTCCAGCTCGGTTGCAGTCAATCCGCAGCAAGATTTGGAACACAGATAAAAGGGGTCGGGTGGGTCAAGGGCAAAGGATTTTAACTCGAGGAATTTCTTACTTGCATTCCACGTTTTGCGTGTTCATCTTATGCTCTTATAATTATGTGGCAGCTAGGCTGTGCCTGCCAATGGAGGGGATGTTGTGTTGGTAACACATATGGATGCAGCTGCCTCAACAAAACATCACCCCTTTAAAGCTTTCACACCAAATACTGGGCTGCAGCCCCCCTCCCCATATCCAGGAACCACCCAGGATCAATGACTCCTTCTTTGTTCCCTCTTAGGTGACAACTAGTTTAGCCCAGAGTCTCCAGAGGGATGTTAGCTGCACTGAGTACAGCACGTAGAACAGCCTCTGCTGGAAACGATCCTCACCTAAAGCAGAACAAGGTTATATAGCTGATGAAACCATTTCAAGGCTATAGAAGATCACCTCTGAGGCAAGTCGTAGCTTGGTAGAACGTTTCTCCTGTCTATAGAAATATACTTTGGTTTTGACACAGTTCTGGAATTAAGTGGAAGAGTAGGGCAGGGTGGAAACCCGAGAGGTAAAACTCACAGGGTCCCTCACCACCACAGAGGTGGCCCAAGTTGCATTGAGCTGGAAGCTTGGCGTCCCCATTCCTGGAAAGACTGAAGCAAAAGGCTGCCAGCCTGCCGCGTGGAGCAAGTGGGAGCTGTGCCATGCCCCTCCACTTCAGCAGAAGCAGTGGGCTGATTGATTTTTCCTCTTGTGCTCTCATTGTTTAACAACACGCCTGGGAGAGAGGTCCAGCTTCGTGCTGCTGAAGCTGAGAGAAATAACCTCAACTATAGTTGGATGGGGCTCTGGGCAGCCTGATCTAGTGCGGGATGTCCCTGCCCATGGGACTAGGTGGTCTTTAAGGTCCCTTCCAACCCTGAGAATTCTATGATAGATGAGAGCCTGGATGTTTCCTTAGGAACTGGGGAGTAATTCCCACCAGAACACGGCACTGTATAAATAACAACCCCCTCTGTTAGGGTGATAAGGTCACCTTTCATGATCACCTTATGGAGATTCCAAGATGAAGCCCGCTCATCTGGGGAGCTTCCCAAGCCCCTGTGATGGGCCCGGGCTCACAGCGAGGTACGCCAACACCAGGGTTACCCCCACAGGGCGAGCACATCCGAAAAGAAGCACTCAGGGAAAAACTGTCCATTCACATCAAACCAAAGCCACACAAAACACCTCAGCGTGACCTAAAGGAAAAAAAAAAAAGGAAAAGCTGGGCATCATGCAGGAATTTTTTCGTTCACTTGGGTTAAAAGGACTTGAATGGGATGATTTTAGCTCGACACCACATACATCTCTTCAACATATATTGGCAAAAAGGCATGGCCGTGGAACAGGATATAATCATGCATTTAATTCTGTATTTAAAAGAATTATTTTCACAACACAAGTCATACTGAGATGTGGACTGATGCTCCATCAATTTACAAAGCCTTTGAAAAATAATGTATCTTCAGATTTTTTTCGACAGTGCACGCAATCAAAACCACAAATATTGCTTTGCGGAAAACGTGATAAATCACAAAAAGTTTGTCCTTAGCATATTCGCTGTTAGTTAAAGAACACTACTGCTCACCGCCATTTCCAGGTCTCTGCTGGCCAGTCCCCGCTCCAGCTGAGCAGCAGAAAAAAAAGATCTGTGACAACCAAAAATCCAGGCTATATTTGCAGCTAACGCAAACGGCTCCCTGGCACAAAAAATAATTCCATTACCCAGAGAACTCCTCAGGCCTGAGAGGGGATCACCACCTCCTCTTACATCACTGTTGTTGCCTTGTATCTTCTCCTCACGGGGGACCCCAGTACCGAAGCAAGACCTGTTCCAACCACAACCCCGGATTAAGGCTACCCAGCTTCCTTTTGTGGTATTTCTGTCCAAAAACACAAACACAAAAAATGCTTTATTTAAAAAACAATTCATTAAGTTGGAACGTATCTCCTGCACAGCACTTAACTATGCTTCCTGAGAAAAGAACTCCAAACGCCACGTCAGAGCAGCTCACGTGTTTTTAAAGGCAAAAATAAAAGCTTCCTGCTATGAGAATAAACTCAGCTCTTGCAGGTGCCTTAACTTGCTACGCATGTGAGACTGCAGAGGAGGCTCAGGATTTCACAAGAGTAATACTAGTAAAGTATAAAAAAAAGGATACGATTGAATCCGACATGTCTACGTTACTGGAAAACTGCACGGTTGAATTTCAAGAAAGAGAATTAAAGTATTGATACAACCAAGTAAAAAACAACCCAAGCAAAAGGAGGTTAATGAATTCTGCTCTCATTGGTCAGAATAGAACCAAAATCTCTGAGCTCCGGGCACACGTGCTGGCAATTAGGTGGCCTTGGTAGAAAATGATCCTCCGTAAACAAAGTCTACCAGGAACATACTCCAGCCAAAGCCACACACACTTTCCCATAAACTTGGTGAACTTCCAAAAAACAAACAACCCCTCTGCCGTGTAACACACAAAGCAAACAAGCTCTCCTGTAGTAAGTGCCCGGGCATTTCAAGAGTGACCTGAGCATCCCCCTCCCACCGTGCCCAGGTGAGGAGAATTGACAGCTCCACACCCCAAGGGCCCCCAGCTGCCTCTAGCTCGATCTTGACCTTGCCAGACAGTTTCTAAGCAGTGCTGGAAACAGCTGGGTCCTCAACGGGTGTGAAACTGAATAGTTTCCATACTTGGAAGGACAACAGGAACTCTTAAGCAGGATCTACGCTCTTAATGGCATCTCATTTCTAGACTTGGCCACACTCTTTCCTTCCAGTTCAATGCTGTGCCTGCATTTCCCTCCCCGAGATGAGAGCGTTCACTGCAAGCCGGCAAATCGCCCCCCGAGCAGGGCCCAGCATTTTCCAGAAGTGAGAAGTAGTTACCCATCCTGCTGAGCATGGGAAAGGGCAGAGCAGAAACTGAACTGTAAAGGATTTGAAAGGCAGCAGCCAAGCGCAGTGTCCAGAAGTACTTCAGGCAACACATGGCACACACAGAACTTCTGAAACACGTTTTCCTGGGCCACAGAAGAACATGCTGTACACGGTCCCTGGCCGCAGCGTCTCAGCAGATTCTCCTGCTCCACCTTGAGCAGCACACCCCCAGCTCCTGTGCCAGCCTTGTGTTGAGGTGTAATTAGAAATACCATCCATAACCTCCAGACTTCTTTCTTTCAAGACCATCTCTCTGTTTCCTACAGGCCTTTTGAGCTCTCGGTGAGATGGAGCCTACTGGGGTCTTCCTCAAGGGGTGTGTGTTTTCCCCTCACATTTCTGATCTCCTGCTCCCATCATCCCACGCAGAATCCTTTTTCCTTCTGATACTGTCTCATTTGAGAACAACCAGCCCTCATCATCTTCCAGCAGACTGGAGTTTTGCCATTTTCCCCCTAAAGAAATAAAACCCTCTGTCTTAGCCTCTTTCTTCACACTGAATACACAGATCCTTGTTCACCTGTTTCTTGGTTACAAATACCTGTGGTTCTCTAAAGCCATTTAATCTCATAAAAATCTGCCTTTTTTCATGCTGATGCTTACAGCATGATTTTTTTTAAAGTCAGTAAATAAATTTTCCTCTTCATTCTACAGTTTTGGAGTTGATTTTTGTTTCAAGATTCAGAGACGCTTTGCTAGTAATTGGTAATGCTGCAAAAATATTCCAGGGGATACTTGATTCTGCCTTTTCACCGTGACACCTTGGGAGCAAGACATGGCTTGTACAGCAAGGAGGGATGCAAAAATATCAGCTTAACAGCCAAACTTGGGATTTTTCAGTCAACAACGTGTTACGAAGGCATCGTCTTCACAGCAATCACCTTTGAACAAATTTGCAAGCAGATGAGATCAGTATGCACAATAAAGAGCTCAAGGAGTGTTTAAACTTCTTGTTTGAGGTGTGATAAGTTAAAAATGTCTATTTGCCTAAATTTCAGGGGAAAAAAAAAGAATCTCCAAAGTCCTTTCTCGCAACAAGGCAGCCAGTTCATCACACTGAGCAAATAATGGCATGTCTAATTATTGTGGGAGTACTCCCCCAGGGATCGAGTTATATATGACATTCAGGGGAGTATAAAAGTTCCTCTTTCCCCTTAATGCCTTCTGCCTTCCGCAGATGAGCCAAGCTCACCCCAGGCCCCTGCCAAAACCTGACAGTAGGAACTGCAGAACAATAATTCATGTTATTTTAGTGGTGAGCCTTACTGCAATCAAAGCGCTGCCTAGAAGTTATTGGGACCCAGGTAAAAATATATTTTTCCTCTCGTCTTTTTGCATGATACTATGGCTGCAACTCTGCAGGTGTGCTTATTGCATATTGTTTGACTGCATTTATTTATTTATATAATAACTTCTAAATGCACTAAACCATCCAGAATGTGAAACAGACCTGATGTTTGTGGTTTGGGTTGGTTTGTTTTTTTTGGATGGGGGGGGAGAAGGTGGCTTTTTCTTTGATTTGTTTGCTCTTTGCACTGAGCTCAGCCCTACCAACACGAGGGTGAGACTCTCACATCTCGACCTAGGAACAGACCCCTTGTTTTAAAATTGATCTCTCAGATATTCTCTGACAAATAAGAAACTCAGGAAGTTATTGTGCTTAAGCTTGCACATTAATAGAGGCTCCATGGCAAAAGAATGATATTTTCTGTCTTTCTGTGGATTGGACACATTTGGTTTTTTCCTCTGGGCCAGCTCACAGCACAGACAGAAGAAGGCAGCTCTGATTTTTTGAGGAGCTTTGCGTGCCAGCGTGGCCCTCCATTTATCCCGTGTTTGCTACATATAAAATCCTTCATCGGTAGCTAAAGCGTGGTCAAGCACACCTTTAAATAGGTAGGGCAAGATTAAAAGGTGCTTTGTAAGGTGCTTATTTAATTATGTGAAGTGCATCCTCCCAGTCACTGAACACCCTCCAGGTTTTAGCGTATTCCTCCCCTGCAATACTCAAAATTTTGGCCGTCCTCTGAGATTGCACAAACAATTTCACGTACTCGTGAATACGTGAAATCAAATGTTCAACTTTCCCACTCCCACTGCTACTATGCCTGGCCCCAAATTATCTTTCCCCAAGATTCCAGCACCATAACTGAAAAAAAAAAAAGTACTTGATGAAGCACTTCAAACATTTTTTACTCAAATCATCTTGTTATTCAGAGAAAAAAAAACACCTCCACCAGGGACAGCGGAGGACAACCAAGCCCTTGTCCTCCCCCACCCCCTCCTCCAATACCAGAGCATTTTTGGAAATTCTCAACCCGTATATTTCTCAATGCTGTTCAGAAAGTTGTGATTTTACAGCTGGGTCTGAAAATGATGATCTTCCGAGGTATCAGAGTCTGAGAAATCACCACTTAAAGGTTTTAGAAGTCAGTCTGACTCAAAGCAGGAGGTAATAAAGAAACTGTGAGTTGGTGCAAGTCAGGGCTTGTTGGCTTAAAGTAGCCACTTCAGAGAGCTCAGAACCCTCACCCAAATTAACTTTTCTCTATTTTTTTTCCACAGGACAGGATTTTCCTGCATACAATATGCCAGGAGGAAAATCTTCCCACATCTACTAACTGCTGTGCTAAAAAGGGTCCTGAAAGACGTGACTGCTTCCTCTCCGTTAATAATTCAGCGAGGCTGCCTGAAAAAATCATTCCCAGCACCTACAACCCATAACAGGATAGTAAGTCAATATATCATACATTTGTTGCCTAGATATGAGAGCTATGAGCCTGCAAACACAGTGTGAGCTAAGAAGTTCAGTCAAAGATGCTCTGTACTCTCACACTCATTTTTCTTCCTAACGGGAATTCTGTGTGTAATTCCTTTAGCTGCAACTGCCACGCTGTGGTGCCTGGTCTGACTGCTTCTGCGTTGGATCCAGATCCAAACAACCAACCATCTGGCCTATTTTATTGGAAGGGAGTCACCTGAAATTGTGGGCCTCCCTTCAGTCCTTAAAAGCCAAGCTGAAGTTTTGCTGCCTCTAAGCCAGAACCAGGAGGATTTAAAACTTAATTAACAGGGAAATACGTCAGCCCCATCCGAATTTTCCCAGATAAACACCACACTGCACAGCTTCTCCTCATAACAGGAAAACAATCACTTTTATTAACCATCATTTTAATGCACATCCAGCACTTGAATAACATCGTTGCCCCCTACATGTAGGGGCTTATTCCAAAATTAAAGACATGTTTTCTCATGTTTAGTTTTATCTACGAGGTTGCCCAGCAGCATCCTTTGCTCTATGCCCCAACCATCCTTTCTGCCACTGCACGGTGTGACGAGATGATGAAGAGCTGCTGTGGGGGGCTGAAGGCTCTCCTCATGAGCTGGAGGAGCGCTTTCGCAGACGGGTAGCCCAGCGCAGCGTTTGGGTTTATAAACAGGCGCCCCCCCCGGTAGCTTGGTCTCTTCTTGGCTTCCTCTCTGATGGTCTGCTGCTTCTTGCTGCCAGGCACCAGAAATGGTGAAGCCAGTAAAAGAAGGTGGCTTGAGGCAGGAACACACCTGTGGGATCCTGAAGAAGTTTGGAGAAGGGACTTTAGAGGCTCTGTGAGTGTTGCCCACCCTTATCACTATCTAGCAATGACACGTGGGTGCCGCAGGGTACCCACGTGTGGCTCCACACCTGCAGGTGTGCAGCGCCTCTGAGGACCAGCCACATCCTTCTTGTGCGCAGGTCGCTCCTAGCATCTAACAACAACGCAGATCACAAATGTAAACTCATTTATGACAGCAGTCACCCTTCCCTTGCAAACTGACACCGGCTTTCAAAAAAAACTAACCCCAAGATTTGAAACGAACTTTTGTCTCGCTGCAAAGCGAGTTCGAGAGCTTGTGAGCAAATCACAACTTGTCTCCTCACCATTTTTTGACCCAAGGTTGTTCCTGTAACCCTGAAAATCTCAGCTGTTGGACATTTGTTATCTTTGGTGGGAGCAGGAAAAGCCCATTCCTGAGCAGTTTGGACACCCCCTCCACAGAAACACCATGATAGCTGTCACAGTCTCAGGCTCTGAACATAAACAGTAACCGTTTTTCTTTGTTGTAGGAAGTTGGCTCAGATAAGCCAAGAACTCCCTGAAGCTGACTTTGTTACTGTCAACCAACTTGCGATGGCCATGGCTAACACGCACAAGGGCTGTTGTGGAGAAATGCTGAACTGTATGCATGAGAGGGTAAAACTCTTTTGATATTGATATTTTTGACAGAAGCAGAATGCTTTTTCTTGGTAGTTGTATGCTCAGGTTTGGTGGGTTTTTTTTCTTCCTGTGCCATACTGATTGCTTTCCTAATCTGGAGTTGAACTACACTGCGTGAAACCCTGGTTCATTCCCCCATTTGACTTCTCCTGGTGCAGAACACAGTGTCTGCCCTTTCTCTGCCTTGTTCTAACGTACCAAAAGCAGTTCTCTTTCTGCTTGCCTGTGGTGTCTCCATCAGAACCTCTCTTCATTCCGCAGGTGTCTGTTGCCTGGCCTCGGCCAGCCACCTCTTCTCTTTGGGAGTCACCTTTTCTGACTGAAATTGGAGATAGAAACACCAATTAAAAAAAAAAAAAACAAAACACCAAACATCCAGAACCCCAAAACGTCCCAAGCTGACCTTCATTCTCCTTGTTTCCTTTACAGGAAGGGATTCTGCACTACATCTGCACCACCCGAGGCATCCTATCAAGTAAAACCACTGAGTGCTGTGAAAAGCCTCTGTTACTAAGAAGTGAATGTGTAGCTAATGCAGAAAATGATGATAAACCAGCAGGCTTGTCCCCCCCCGTGTCAGGGACTTCATACAAGACAAAAGAATACACAAACGTTTTGCCCAGGAAAAAGACACACACGTGGCCAGGTAATGTGGGTCCTTCTCCTCTTGTTTTTTGTTTTAATACTTGGGTGAAAAGACGTTTTGGGCATTAAAGCCCAGCTCATCACCCCCAGGTGTGCGTGCTCTGTGCAAGTTCATCCTGACAAAATACTGCTCAATTCTAGGACGTGTGGAATGGAGGAAAAAAAAAAAATCAGAACAGGGCATAATTGTTATGGCAGAGACAGGAGTGAAGAAACACACGTGAAATTTAGGCACTACTAGTTCTGACCTCTGGACCAGAAGAGATCTTTGACCCTCTCTTAAGCAGGAATTCACAAACACCTAAGTCAGACTCACATCTCGATTCGAACAGGATCAGTCCATTTCTGGTGTAGCCATGTTCCTTTGTGCAATCCATCTCTGATCCTACCTGTAACCAACTTGGAAAAGCAGTCAAGTGACAACTCGGTCACTCTTCCATCCCTGTTTCCTCTGAGGTTCTTGCTCTGCAGCTGCCTTGTGAGCCGTAACTTGAGTCATAAACTGGCGAAAAGACAGCTGCGGTGTGCTTTGCCGAAGGCCGTGCTCTACCCAGCTCCTGCAGAAGACATAAACATGAACAATCACAACCAAAAATCTCGCTACTAAGCAGACAGTGCCAAATGGGACTAGTCCAGCCATAGAGCTGGCTTAAAGGCAACATGCAGGCACAGGCCTCCCGGAGGAGCTCAGGCCCTGATTTGCAGTGTTAATAAGCACACACCTGACTTCCAGCACATCAGCCACCTCAGGAAAACCTCTCAAGCGCCTGCACACTGCAAGTCAGGCTGCAGCTGCCCTTCTCCGGGGAGATATATTGGGCTTTTTGCACTCCAAAGCACGTTGTATGTCTTTAAAAGAGCA
This sequence comes from Trogon surrucura, assembly GCA_020746105.1. NCBI lineage: Eukaryota > Metazoa > Chordata > Aves > Trogoniformes > Trogonidae > Trogon > Trogon surrucura. Next base: position 891,191 of record CM036620.1, on the reverse strand, counting down.
AACATAGAACTAGAGGCTTCCAACAAAACTTGTGGGCTCCTTCTGCCTGTTGTGTCACTTGGGAAGGTTTTTCTGGCCGTGACAGTTAAAAAGCACAGGTATGTGTAACAGAAAAAGGAGTGCTCTCATCTAGTCTGCCAAGTCACTCAGTTTTTCCTCTAAGACAAGCTGCAAGAATAACATGGGGAAAACATATGTAGCAACTTGTAAGAGGGCCCACTATCCTCCAGCTGGGAATGCTGTCTTGAACTCTGTTTAACCGGGCAAGAGAATGGTCAGAAAAAGAAGAGCACTCAAACAGAGCAAGCTTATACTTGCCTACCTGAGTTTGTAAACCCAGCACTCGGTCCTGCCCTTGTAGAAAGGAGCCGTCCGTAGGGTTAGACTGCAACTTGACACGTGCTGCCTGGGGAACAAAACCACCAGTATCGAAGAAATTATCATTTCAGGTTCCTCATGAGCTTCACCAAGAAGATGCCTCAGCTGAGGTCTGCAGAGCTGATCGAACTCACCAAGCAAATGACTGCCATCGGCTCGAGATGCTGCCAGCTGAGCCAGGACAAGCTACTGCCCTATGCCAAGGAAAATGTGAGTATTTTTCCTGCTTATCTTGGTCTTATCTTTCCTTCAAAGGCTGCCACAAAGTTCTTAAAACCGCATGTGCACTTCACTCTGAAAAATCGGACCCATTTTCACACTGACAGAGGTCAGCATTCAGTAGAAAATTAAAAAAAAAATACAGCACACCTCTCTGGCCATTAACTTGGTGAATCCTCAGTGCCAACAGTGCACAACGCAGAAAAGAGCACGGCTGTCTTACTTCACGGTGGGGACAGCGCACACCTTGGCTCCCGGCTGCAAACGGATACCTGGGTGGCAAATAAAAACGAAAAAAGCTGCAGAAACCAGGCTTGAGGTAGGCCATGGGCTTTTCTCTCTGCCTCATGGCTCTTGCTTGGCTTTTCTTGCAGGATGCTCATCAACCTCATCACATCCAAGCCCCAGATCACGCAGGAGCAGCTGAGCTCTGCCACAGCCACCTTCGCCGCCACGAGGGAATGGTGCTGCCAAGAGGAGAAGCGCCAGGCCTGCTTCGTGGCACAGGCAGCGCTTCTGTTCTCACCCACACGTCCTGTGTCGAAACGTAGAGAAAGGATCTTCTCAGATTTGAGGTCAATGCATTTTACCTGTTTTACTCATTACTGGAGTTCACTGAACTTCATACTGCTGAGCTACTTCAGTTGCTGTTTACCCTCCAATAAATCTGCTTTTGTCTCTTCTCGTCTCTCTTTAATACATTCCTTAACTCAACTTTAACACAGCAAACAAAACCCTTCAGCTTCACTCCCTCTTAAGTCTTTGCTTCAAATATTCAAAACTAGCAAACTTGCTCTTTTAGTAATAAGAAATTTCCACCTCTGAATACACCCAAAGAGCTTATCTGCAAAGAATCAGTCTACTCACTCTTCCTTTCAAGATTCTGCTTCAGTATTTCTCTAATAAATAAAAAGGCAAAATCATACATTCAGGCCAGTGACATATGCACATGCTCTGCATATAGAGGTTTTGTACACAACCTGCAAAGATGGCAAAACCTAACTTTGCCCTGCCCTACCCCTTTAACTTGTTGACAGACGCATCATCTGCCTGACCATCCCTCAGAGACATTTTGCCTTTTTTTCCCCCCCACCGCAGTCCATGGCTTATAAAAAGTGAAAAAGTCTTGTCACCACGAAGAGCTTGCATGGCACATTGTGTGACGTGCTATTCTGCAGCATCTTCCCAAGTTAACAGGGAGCATGTTTTTTTTAAATGTTCACCAAGTATAAAATGAAACAAATAAAATGTTTTTCAGGGGAGAAAACTACCTTGTGGCTCTTCACTCACAAATCTGATCACGTTGTGACAGCTGACAGCAGCTGCAGCTCTGTCACTGCCCAGGCTGCTCCCGTGTGTGAGCTAGAAGAGGTGCCTCGGAATAAATCCTCAATTTTGCACATGCAGTCTGCTGAGCTGCAGAACGGTAAACCAGGTCTGCTCACAGAGCTTGGCTTACCTGAAAATCAAACGTATATCCATTTTGTTCACGTGGGGGACAATCCTGTACACAAACTTGGTCTCTGGCTCCTACAGCTTTAATTCCAAGTGATCAAAGACATTTTAACTTTCAACCAGAGCAAGTAACTTGATCTGGCTTTAAGTGCAGAGATAAGAAAATCCACCAGAGCACCAAGTTAAATGGACAGAAATTCAGGCTTAGATGTGGCCACCATCTTGCACTAGGGAATATTAATTTCCTTATACCAAATAGTTAAGAGGTACATCAAAAAAAGGGCATTTTAAATCTTAACCTCACAAAACATCAAAGCACATGAGATCAAATTAAGCAAATGTGGCTGTAACCACTTCTCAAGTGTTTCTAATAAAATAATGTATCTATAAATGAAAAAATAATGTCTTTGAAATGCAGCACATGCCCTCACTAACATGATTAGTCCAAGAGAGTTGTAAAGTTGCCTTTAAGCACAGAAAAATATGACCTTGGGCTCCTGTAGAGGATGAGAAAGAAGTCAAAGGAGCAAAATGCCCCACGAGGGCCAGAGTACCGGCTGCTGAAGGACCCCACCAACAGAGAAGGGTTCAAAGCACCAGGCAGCTCCCAACTTGGCACTCCGGGTGGGTTTAACAGACAAGCAGGTTTTGAGGGTTTTCCTGTTTTTACGTTAAAAGAAATTAGCAAACATGTTAAAAGTCACATGCAAAAAAAAAAAAAAAAGGTATTAAAAGAAAGATTTGTTCCGGCAGCCTTTGGCTCAAAGGAAGAGGTACCCAGGTACAGGTCTGTAGCTGGTAGTAGTTATCCCAAGAGCACTCGGAAACATATTTAAGAAACATGACCCAAACATCTCAAAAAATGCAAACACAGCTTCAAGTATTGGCATCAGAGAAAGGTTTCAGAATCAGACGGAAGAGGCCATCCAACCTGACTCTCACGGTAATCTATGCCGTGTGTACCGTTCAGCGATATATTCATTAAGAAAATAAAAAGTAAGGAAAAACACCTCTCATTAGATTTGCGACTGACATCAAGAGGGAGACCCACAGTTGCAAATCCCTTCGCAACATGGGAAATGTCCCAACAGTCCAGCCAACGAGAGAAACAGTTTAGAAAACAACCAGAAGGTGCTGTGAGAACAACTGGAACATCCTACAGAGATACCATGAGGCCGCTGCACCATTTCAGAGCCGGGAAACTACGATTTACATACCCCACTTCACACACTCCTCCAGCACTTAGGAAACAGGAGATGGAACATTCTGCATAAACACACTTGGATACTCACTCCTGCTTCCCAAGAGCAGCAGGTGCTGCAGCAGGGGCGGAGATCTCCACAGCACTCGGCTTTGCCCAGGCAACACAGACCATCTCCCTGCCCGTAAGTCGGAGCCATCTGCTCTGAATAGCGCTTTGCAAATGGATTTTAATTTCTTCAAGTAATTCCAACTGAACAAAACCAGAAATCCCGAGCCAGAGGTTCCTTGAAGGAGCTTTAGATTTGCACCTCTCTAACAACTGCTTTTTAATGCCACACATCTCATCTGCTGAACTTGTATTACTTCCCTCTATGTTCCCTTGCCCCTAATTATTTTCCTGGGCAGCACTTAAAAATTAATGCATTGCCCCACCCATGACAGCTTCAATCAGCACATTAAGCTCTTCATTTTTCTATTGCCAGCCCATTCAATTCATCTCAGGCAGTGTAACTTGTTTCATGTTTCATTTATTCCACATAATTTCAAGGCAACGCATTTCTGCACAAGGATTTCCTCCCTCTCACAGTGCTTTAGCTACAAACACCAAAGGTCGCACAGGCAAAACGCAGTCACCATGTAAAAAAAGGGGACCAACTAGTGCAGGAGGGCAAGTCGTTGAACACAGAGTAGATTTTATTTACATCTGCACAATTAGAGCTTTAAAATCCAGCACGACACAAACAGACAGGACCCAAGGGCTGGCTGCTGCACTCAGTGCTGGGGCCAGACTGTACCCGAGACAGCATCTGTGGGAAGGCTGCGGCCCCGACGCTGGCACAGCTGACGTGCTCAGCCTCCCACCCAACACTTCTCATTCCCACCTTCCAACAGGAAAAAAAAAAACCCAGTGAGGTAATGTGGAATCATTTGTTCCAATAACAATGAAAAAATGCTTCCAGGACCCAATCAAGCAGATGCAACAGTATTAAGTCAAAGTTCTTACTGCGCAGTTGCAGCAATAAGAGGGAATATCTCCCCGAAAAATCTTAAGAGCTGAGTACCTACTAAGTAGGAGGGTTTCCATTTGTATTTCTCTAACCACAGCTCAACACTGAGCTGAGTTAGCCATCTAACCCATCCAACGTCAGTGAGATTTGTGCTCTCTGGCAGACTCGGTTGGTCTTTGGTTTGGGTTTTTTTTTAAAGCTAAATGAAGAGCCCAATTGCAATCTGAGATGCATAAATATCTTTTACCACTTACTTCTACTGCAAAGCTTCCCCCTAATATAATTGAACATTTCCACTAGAAAAGGAAAACCATATACTTTATTTCCGTAATTTTCTGAATGATTAACACAGAGGTTAATGCAGTGTTTATTCTTATATGCTAGACTCGGTAATGGTTTGCACACTTGTAGGTTTTGAAGCCTTGTGCTTTTCACAGGATTTCTTCCCTATCTTGAGTTTCAAGCTCGATTCGGCATCTGTCTTTGGAGGGATCTAGCGCATCCTCTCGAGGTGGTTCCCAGCTTGTGTCCTGCGGCTGTAGCACAGTGGGTTCAGTTTCAGTTGCCTGAGGAACTTGAGCACCCTGTGCTTAAAGTTCTCCTCAGTCATGGAACATGGAAGCAAACCAACTGACCTGCCTTGGGCAAAGCAGAGCACAGGGAAGCCGCAACAGCCGCTCGCATCAAACAGTAGTCTCTGTTTTTTTAGCAGTTCGACTGTGAAGGTGCTGACAGATGATGCTCTTCTCTTTGAGGTACCTGAGGTGTAGGGAGGGAGGGAGAACACATTTAAGGAATCGAGTATCCTGAAAAAATAGAACCCAAATTATAATCTGCTACTTAAACAGCTCAAAGAAATCGTAATGAAAGCTTGTCCAATAGAAAATGGCAGTTGCTGGGTAGGTTTTTATTTCTTTTTTACATATTCTGGCTACTTGCTTTCAAAGTGATTATCAGACCATCAGCTGATAAGAGATCCACAGCTGGTACAAACTCCCATCACTTTGGACATCAGAACTCACATCTGCATGAACACTAGCATGTTCCTAACTTGTACCTGTCGTGCATTTTGAGCCTCCACCAGAAGAACTCAAACCATTTATCAGGTGAAGTTTTCAAGGACCATGAAGCTGAATTAGTGCTGAATTTTTTAAATGCTATGTTACCTAAATAGCCCCACAGAATGCATCGCACTCCTACTTTCCTAAGAAATACACAGCAGCAAGTAGAAACTGAGGAACCAGACCAAGGCTCAGAGAACAAACAGGAGCATACATGAAAGTCTGAATTTTCTCAAACGACTGTCTGTATAGGTAGCATTTATTCTGGAATCTTGAACAGCAAAAGCTCATCTGTGTGTGCAGGATATGGAAAGGACTGTCAATGCCACCAAGTTTCACTTACATAGTGACAGCACAGTGTTCCACCTGCACTCCAACACAAACGCATTCACCCCTTAAACTAAGTCCAGGAGACGACTAAGAATTATGGGTTAAAGTGACCCCTCTTGCTGTATTTTGATTTACCTTGCAACTGTCTGTTGAATCTCCTGCTGCTCTTCTTCATTTATTCTGTGAAGAATCGATTCCAAAAAGGGAAGATGAAACTGAATGTACTGAGCAACCTACCGAGAAGAACAGCCCATGAGCAGCTGTGTCAATGGACAAAAACGCTGTGGACTGTTAGAACTGCTGGTGTACGTACATCGCTGCTGATCTCCTCCACGTCCCTGTCCATGAGAAAGAACTTGGCAATGTTCTCTGAGGGCCCCTGCAGGAGTCTGTGCAGTAAGGGAACATCTCCACTCCTCAGCTGCTTCTTCTCTGGGGTTGACAAGAAACGTCAGGATGCTCAGAACACACAACAGTGCAGCCCACTAGGCTTAGTTTTCTTTACAAAGGTCCTAAATCTGCATGAGGTGCCCTCTTAGAAGATACATTCACACTTACAGGAGAATGTGACACCTGACTTTTGCTGCGCAGTTGGGAAGAAATTGGTAGATGAAGCACAAGAACAGCAATTTAGGAAGCCAAGTAAGCATTTCCAAGACCAGTCCCAGGCCCACCAGCTTAACCATCACTCCCTGAGTCAGTGTCTACTCGATAGTTTTCAAATGTTTCAACTTTGTGTTGGGATATTTAAGGCACGTGCCCATCAGTTCTGTCTCCCATTCTTGCTAATAGTCCTTTTAATAAAAAATAATTTTTTTTACTGAAGGGCTAGAGCAAACTGTGTTGTGGAAGAAAACCTCATGTGGCTAAGCCAGGTGCCTGTGGTGAGTCCCATCAAGCACACACACACACACAGAGGATAATTAGACATAAAGTGATCATGCCATGGTGCCTGGCTTACCTCCGGACGCATGGATAATATAAAGTGCAAATTCATGTGGGCTGTTTTCTATCTGTTAAAACACAAACAGAAAAAGTCTATTCCAACCGATGGATACACTCTCCCAGCACTTCACTGTCAACAGATGAAGCCAATGAAAATTTAAAACAAAAGGTGGTTTCAGACGCTATGGCACTGATCTTGAGCTCTAGTTCCAGCTCTGACTTTGTGGAGCTTTCCGTGTGCCTGGATCCACCAGAAAGCATCTCCCGCCGCGGGGCCCGGGAAGGAATTCCCGACTGCTGTAACCGAACTGCAGTTCCCCGGGCCCGCCACCAGAGGGCAGCACAGCCGCGGGCGGCCGTGCGGGGAAGCGCTGACAGCGCCGCAGGACCTGCCTGCACGGGCATCTGCGGAGAAGCTGTTCTACCGTCCTACGCCCCGTTTACATTTTCTAGACTCAAACAGCTGTGAAAAAAGGGTAAAATAAGTATCTGTTCCGTAAAAGCGGCCCGTGTGGCTTTTCTGTTATGTTCTATGCTAAGCACTAGTCCCTCCCAGGGTTTTCCTGCCGTGGACACACGGGAGCTCGCTTCTGGAGAAGTGCCACGCGCCCTTCAGAACACACACACACTCACCTTAAACTTGCGAAGCAATTGTTCTATCACTTGTCTCGTTCTCATCTGGCTGTTGATTCTTATTTTGGTTTCCGATCCAAAAGCTGGGGTGAAAACTGAGGTCTAGGAACAACAGCCAGCAGGAGAAGGACGTGAGCGCAGGGCCGGCTGTACTCAGCAGTGCACGAAAGGTGATGGAGGAGCACTTATCAAACTTCTGTACCTCGTAGTTGTAGAAGTGGCCATTAATCGAAAACCTGTGAGTTTCCTCTTCTGTCCTGGCTATGGTGGGGAACTTGGTCCTCTTGCGCACGGCGGCGCTGACGGCCCGGGGCAGGGTAGCGCAGTCGTGTTCCTGCTCGCTCCCGGACCTCAGAGTGCGGCTTTCGTAACTGGAGTAACCTGGCCATAAAGGAAAGCACATCAGCATCAGCTGCCCCACCTTCCTCGCCAGAACCCCCGCGGGAAGGAGGCTCTTGGTGGAGAGATTTTATGTATTGATTTATTTTTTCGGGGGCGAGAGCAGGAGAGGAGCCAAGCGTAGGCACATGCTCCCACTAACCAGTCCCAGGTCGGTGTTACACTAGTGTGTAATAGGTGTTAATAACAGGCAGAACAAGACTTCCCCTTACTGGTAGGAAAGGCATTACGTGTCAAATAACTTCTGCACAGCCACAGAACAAAGGTTTTTGGATCAATTTAAAAGCACCAACACTCACTTGTCTCGAGGTTTGGCTTCTCTTCAGGAGATTTCAGTGTCTCCCCACTAATGTGATGCAGGTCATCAAATTCTCCCCAGCGGGTCATTCCCCTGCAATACCCAACAGTTGTACTTGGTTACTGCTCCTCAGCTGAGTGATAACAATTTACTGGAGCCAGGCTTCCTGTAATACATTCCTATCCCTGTTCAAACCTCTGCAGAATATGACCAGAGATTTTAGCATGGTATATAAAGCCAGCAATTTTAATTTAGGACATAATAAAATCAGTTTTTAAAATGTGGTACGACTAGGGATCCCAAAAGAAATGCAATGCTATTTAGAGCTTGTTGAACACGGATCCTGATGTCCCTTCAACCAGTGGCAGTAATTCTTCACCTGTTAGACAGCAATGCCCTGTATTTGTTCCATGTAGGATAGGGGGCAGCACACAAAACACAGATTTTGTAGTTCAAATAGTCACAGGTGACATCATGTCTGTTACACCCACGTGGACAGGAACATACCAGTAGCCTGTGCTACGCAAACCAGATCTGTACAAAACCAAAAATACAATCCAGCTTGTTTCAAAGCTCAGCTTCCTTTACACTATTTCCATAATTAATTATATAATCTCTCCAGCACAAAGTCTCTGGCCAGTTACTGCTCTGATTGAGAATAAACCTATTTGTAGGCAAACATTAAAAACTGATTTTCTCTATACATTCAAAACAATATTCAACTAACTCAAATGAACTTGCCAAACAACCTCAGTTGTGTTCCACGCATTTGAAAAATGTGTTCAAAATGAAACAGCCAAGCTGCTCTGCATACCTTAAAGCATGTCTGGGCAGCTTCACATGGCTACGATCACAAATTAATATTTACTTTAAAGATTCAGATCTCCACCAGTCATAAGATTTTAAGAAATAAAAGGCAAAGCATAACTTAAACTACCAGACCAGACCCTATCTTAGAGTCCACAAAACCCCTCTTCCAGTAGACCTGGTCAACAGAGGGGGCGGGGTGGGGGGGGGAAGGGATAGTTAAGAAAGGCAGCTCTGAAACCCAGATTTTTGCAGCAATTCATTCAGGGTAAACATTGGCTCAGCCTCTATATTACACATTACTCAGCTTCAGCTCATCAGATAGAGCTCAAAAGTCACCATCCAAGGCTTGGGAAAGAGCACTCAAACCAGAAAGAACCTACCCACTTGGTCAAGATACAGCAAAGCTGGCAGGAATCAGATCAGCACAACGCTGCCTGCAGGAGCAGCTCATCTGGGGGGATTTTTCAGGGACAGTATTTGCTCCTAGCTTGACTTTTGCCCTAAGAAGGCTGCACACCTGAAATACCTTCGAAGGTAACACTACCCTATCAGCTTTTTGCTTTGTGCCATAGAACTTGCACCACCATGAGGTCTTCCAGGGACGACCAAATTATTGTCTCTACATGTATATGTGGGGGGGTGTTCACTGGTAGTTTTTCTCAACAGAAGTTTCCCACTGCTTGCATGGCAGTAGTCAGTACAGGCAACAACAGCCAAAGATGCACCAGAGGCCACAAAAAAGCATCTTTCTCCCAGCAGAAGCTGTTAAAAACGACACCAGTTACACTGGGCACAGAGAACAGCCGTGCAAGCAACCACCACAGCCTTGGAGGAACGGGGGACTACACAACCAGCCATACCCACTGAAGCCACCTACATGGGCGCCTTCAAATAATCACCTTCCTCCTTCTTGCCCAAGTTAATAATTTACCTTTTACTTGGGAACAAACCCACATTCTCAGTTGACTTGAGGGTTACAAAAGAGGGTATCTGCTTCTCATCCTGAATTTTCAATCGGATAGGATGTCGGACTCCCCAAAATATTGACAAGATGCCTTCAATAAATGGTTTGCTTCCTTCTTCCTAGAAGAAAAAACAACAACAACCGCCATCAATGAGAGCTGCATAACAACTGAGTAATTATTAACATGTAATAATAATCAATTACTCCTCAAAGTAACAGAAATACAGTGAAATCACTGAGGCCAACACAGCCATGGAACAGGGCACCTTGAGAAACTGTGTTGTCTTGATAGGGCAGGTATTGCCCAAACAGTCAGCTAAAGCCTCAGCTCACCTGATCTCACGCCAGCATCAAGCCGACTTGAACCAGGAGGTTTTCCAGCCAACATGCCCAGAACACCATACAGTTTTAAGTCAAATCCTACTCATTCTGCTTGAAGGACTAGGTCTTCTGAAACCGGAGTGCCAAGAACACAGTGAAGGGGAAGAACAACTGCTGATGAGTAGGCAGCCGTTAACAAAATTGTCCTTGCTGACTCAAAGCAACACCAGTCCAAAACCTGTTACCAGTCTCCATTCTCACTGACACAGAACCCCCTCACTGCTGGCATAAGCTGGGATAGAGAAGTGAGGACAGCAAAACAACAGAAACGAGCTCATGATGAAACAAGTTCAGACCTCTGCGCTGCCAAGCCTGTAGTCTGAGAGACATGATTAATGCTTTCATCCATCCTGCAGCTCCACAAGCCCATCACCACAGGAGATGCTTTTCTGAGGCTACAGTTCAAAGCATTTTCTCTCTACTACAGGTAGAAAGCAGGAGGGTCTCTTTGACCCAAGTGACAGCAGCCCTGCCGTAACGCACTGGATCCAGGGTGAAGGGGCAGGGGGTGAACTGCCCCTCGGAACTATTTGCAGTACTGCTACTTACTAGGACTTGAGACATGAACCCAAAGAGCAATTTCCTGTGAAACACTAAAAACCAGATGGTAAGGAGATGACACTGTTTAAAAATCTCTAAGTCCCACTAGTCTGAAGATAACTATTTCCTCTCTTCTGCTCACAGCATCTGACTCAAGCACTTGCTGGGGCTTTTATTAATACATATTCCATCTAATAAGCAACAGGTATGCTACATGGTTCCATCCAGCCACATGAAACATCAGTGCCCACTAATGTGCTTCCTGCTAATACATTGTGCCTTTAGTATTATTTATACATATATTCTTACCTGATTATATGACAGTTGCAGATTCTCTTGATCGGAAAAGTAAGAGTTATAAGTCTTCAGAAGGGAACTGAGCTGCTCTCTAGAATAAAACATCAGAATCAAGACAGTAATTGTTAAACTCTTGTATCACTGCAAAGTACAGGTGTTAAGTGGGAGGATAACAGCATCTGTGTTACCCACTGCATCTCTGCACACATTTGCTAACGATTAATACACCACTTCCTGGGAGTAAAGTTTTGTCAGAATACTGCGTCACTTAGGAGTTGCTTCTCTCCAGACCTGATAACATGGAGGAAATTAATGAGTCATGGTCTGATGAGATGTTAGGAACACTGCCCCAGAATAACTTGTACTTTGGACTTCTATGACCGTCACAACAGGGAAGCAAACATGAACAGCAGTCCCATACACCAGTACTGCAGGTGAGTTGGATTACATGTTTTCTCCATGTGCTCTTTACCCACGGGTTTTAATATTTTTTCAGCTACTCTACTGATGTCCAAGTATCTACAGTATGTCTAGACAATGCATTTGTATTTGCTTCTGCTTGAAACATAGCAGTTTTGCACTACACCTTTGCTCAGAAGGGATACGTTGGACATGAAGAGAACCTCTGCCAAGAGGCAAGCATTATGAGCATGCCCATCATCCTGGATTTCAAGCAGGAATTCATGATGCAATTCAAGAAAAGCAGCATAACGTTCTGCTTTGAAAACGCTGCACTGAGGCAGGAGGGCTACGTGAGGCATGCTGGTGCTAACGACATGTAAAACAAGCTTAAAGAAACACCACTAGAGGTAAGTATACTTGCCTCCATCCTCGATAAACTGACAAGACAGAAGGGTTTCAGACCATATTTCAAATTTGATTTCAAACGTACCAATTAGACAACAAAAGCATCTCCTGGGACAGCCCTAGTCTTACCCAGCAGCGTGCATCCTCCTCTGTGGCTTATGACACACACATGTTCTTCTTGGACCTTCAGCCTCCCCCATCTACAGAGTCTCTGAGAGCTCAAAGCAGGTGACTAACACAGGACTCATTGCACCCCCCCAAAAAAAGATATTTAAGTGGATTTATCGAGTGCTGGCCTCCAAACCCACATTTTCAACGTTTAAGTCAATTCACTCACTCCTAAATCCTAGTAACACAGGCAGTGAAAGCCTTTCTTTCCATGGAATAGCTCATTACAGGTTCCTTGTGTCTGGTGAGCTCGGAGGGATTGTGTTCAGGTCATGCCACCAAACGCAATAGCTTTAATGGACTTCAACGTCAATCGGGTACAACTGAAAATCTGACGACCCTGGCTAAAGGTACTGGAGGTGAAGCATCTCTTAACCCCGTACGCAGGCAAAATCCCAAGGCAGTTTAAGATGAACATGCAGCAGGTGATGCAGTTTTGTTGGACACACGTTGTGATAGACCTCCTGATCCTGCTTGCAAGGTGCTTAAAGCATCTTGTATACTTGGCAGTCCAAAACCTTCAGCAACCATTTTACTGGCAGCTGTTATTGTACAAGGTTTTTCCAGGCAGAAAGTTGGGAAGATCAGTTGGCTGAACGCAGATGAGGAATAAGGATTTGGGTCACCCTGAGGCCCATCTTGTCCTCTGAGTTCACGCTGGCTGCTAAGGCAAATAAAGTCATAGGCTAAAAGCACTCAAGTGAGGTGATGAAGGTTATCTCTGAGGCAGATTCCGATTCTCAGAGCAAGCTCTGAAGAACTTTTTACTTGGTTTCTTGCCTCATCTAGAAAGGTTTCCATTAACTTTCACAGAACTTTGCACAAATAAATCTTTCGTGTTTCAGTCTTGCATTAGTGCAACCAACAGTGACAAACCACGGAAGCGATTAGAAAAGCCCCGAGGGAGAGATTTAATTGCAGCTCTGACTTGTTTGTCCTGGTGTAGTGGAGACGTTAGAAAATAAAAAAAAAACAAAACCACCCAAAATCAGCCAACTTGCATCTTTCTGGGGCTAAAAAGTTAAGCAACACATAAACCAGCCTCCTAGCTCCATAACAGGTCTTAGGGTAACATATCTTTGCTACCAAGGCTGCCCTAACCAAGAGGCCGATCATCATCTGTTCAGAGTTACACGGCCAGAGGATCAGCAGCTCTGTCGCACCGCAAGACTGCTCCTCGCTGCACAGCTCGCTGATAACAGCCAAACACAGCCATTAGAGGAAGCCAAAGCTAAGTAAGTTGTAGAACAACTTCGAGACAATCCATTAAAAAAAAAAAGTAACACAACTGCAGATTCACCACTTTGTTCAGTACAAAGGCAGGATTAAAAAGGAGCTGGAAGGTCAAGCTCTCTGGTGGTAAACCACAACAGAGCTCAGATTTTGTCCACTAAAAACGCTAATCCAGGACAATTCACCTATGCCCTGCTCTCCCCCTGAGCCTCACGTAGCTCTCCGTGGATATTTATGGCAGTTATGCTTCATGACACAGTAGTTCCGCCAGCCAAATCATCCCACGCGCTTTGGTCAGCCTTTTGATCCAGCTGTTGTGCAATGCCCAGGCAGCAGGCTTGCCGCATCAGCAAGACGGGCGTGACGCAACTGAAACGGGAGTAATGCAACAGCAGATCCGAGGGGCAGATGAGGGATGATAGTCTGGAAATGGCTTTGGAAACAAGCTCCACTGCACACTGAACATGCTGCTGATTCCTGAAACACTGTGTGCTTGGAGCAAGGTTAGGACACCTGATTTTATTTCAGTATCCTCTAAATCCTGTCCTACCTCATGAACAACATCAACACACCAAAAGGTTTAATGGTATAGTCTTGGAAAATGACATAAAATGCAATTTTCTTCTGGACACACTTGACACAAAGTTGTAGCAATTGCCACTGCTACAGCATCAGCTCTCTACAGGATCGCTTGTTAATGGATAATTGTGGAGTAACTAGAGAGAAAGCCAAGTAACTAAATGTCTTGAATTTTTTAATCATTTACCTGGTTATAACCTTCTCCTCGTTGACAGAAACAGAAGGTAGATGTTGTGCTTTCATAGTCACTTTCTTCATTTGTTCTGAAGGGATTAACCTAAATGAAGACACAAAAAAAAAAAATCAATAATAATACATGTCCTTCAATGCCACAAAGGAAGACTAAGTGTTCAACAGAAGAACAAAGCTTTGGTTTGCCAGGTGAAACAGGCTCAAACACTCAAGCTAAGGGCTAACTACACCATACTTTGATTACTCTACACTTAATTTAATACCTAAATATTTCCTACTTCCAGTAAAAAAGCCATAAGCCATGTCCACCGAGTATATCACAGTACCTTAAACCCCAAGTCCTACATACATGAAAACATACTCAGGTAGCTTTAGGACTCCCCAACAACTCCAGGATTATGTTTCACTTGACACTAGTCAGAGAGTGAAACTCATTTACAGGATTCGTTTGTTAATTATGAATAGAGCATTGCCCAGGGTCACCAAAAACAACCCAACAAACAGTGACTCAGCAAACCACTTGGAACCAGGTTTGTAAAATAACAAGAGAAAGAGAAGTGCTCATCACTGGCACTGTCCTGCAGTACACAGAGAGAGCAGCTGAGATATTAAAGAGCGAACAAGGCTGTAATTACAGTGATGCAGCAATACGATTTACACATGGCCAGGTAGCAATTCCAGCACGTGGTGCAGGCAACAAGCCAGACCCATAAGACTCCAACTACGCCTCCTTCAATAAGCTTAATTATGGTGCCTCGGCTGCTCTCATTCCCCCTCAGGTACTAGAAGAAAAGGCAGACTGAGAAAAGTAACTGAAGGGACTCGGAGACTCTAGACAGACAACTGATACCACACTGAAAAAAACCCAAAACCAAACAACTTAGTCTCAGCTCAAGACAGGACATCATGCAGATTAGATGAAATTAAAAAAAAAAAGAATCCCAGGGAAAGCAGTAAAAGCTTAAAAGACTTTATTCCACCTCTATTTCTATTATTTGGGCCTAATGACAGAAATTCATCTGAGAGCACCCTGTGTCCCTTCTCCCTCACACCAGGAGACCGACTCAAGTCTGATGTCAAACTGCACAGGACAAGCACTGGTGAAACACATCCAGTAAGTAGTTAATAGCCTACAGTACTAATGGCAAGTAGCTCTCAGAAAATCATTTACTTCTGAAATGAAATTCAGGCTTGAAAATATCGTGGTTAGCTCAAGACTAAGTACCTAGCTTCTGCACAAATGATCTTACACTGCTGAGGTTTTTACAAGTTACATAAAGCTTTAACAGTCGCAGATGAATGACTTGAAAAAAATCTAAGTGGATAAATGAGAAGCTGCACACGAAATACATGACCTCCACCCTACAAAACATGCAGCAAGTTACTCCACAGTCTCTAAAGGCAGGGTGCACGACTGAACTAAGCTTCACACAAGCGGCTGAGGTTTCTAACACCGTTTGACCTGCAGCTCTCTGTAAAGAGCAGGAAGGATCCCACACGTGCTTTGTCCTTCGGGTGCCATCCGCTGAGACAAAAACCTGCCTAAAAGCCCAGTAAGCCCAGGGACTGCTGTACAGACATGACCTGGATGTAAGAGAGAGATCGCTGTACACCGGTATAATAATGTTGCTTCCGTGCCTCCGAAATGAGTTCGGGATCCATTAGCCACACCCTGAAATCTGATTTTATACGACTTACTAATACTTCTAAGTGAATCGACTGCCTATGCCAGTATCATTTCAAAACAAGTTTAAAAGATGCAGAGGAGCTCATGTACATTGGCACTCAAATAACCAGATGCAGGGTTCAGCTTCCTCCCAACTGTCAGGAAGCAACACGTTAGGCAGAG
This sequence comes from Trogon surrucura, assembly GCA_020746105.1. Lineage (NCBI taxonomy): Eukaryota > Metazoa > Chordata > Aves > Trogoniformes > Trogonidae > Trogon > Trogon surrucura. The sequence continues at coordinate 875,443 of CM036620.1, read as the reverse complement.
GAGGTAGCCAAGTCACCGCTATGAAGCGCAGCGCAGCAGCTCTAGCACTGCTTCACTGCTCATGGTTGCGTTCTTGCCAATACAATTTGACCTTCCTCATACGAAAGAAAAAGCTGATCTCTACTGCTTGAGAAGTGTCCTTCACACACACACAAAAAGATGATCACTGAAATAGCTGTTTTGTCACACAGCGAATGGCTCTCACTAAAGTAGCTGCCTTAAAAACCTTGAGCATATATTAAACAAGCTGGCTGCTGTGAAAATGCTGCTGATGAAACAAACGGGAAGAGAGGTTGGTGATGGGAACCATTCTTGACCAACACTCCTGTTTCTCTCCCTCACCACCCAGTCAGGCCTGGCCAAGACGAGGCTTCTTTGTTATCCCGGACACAGAAGCACAGAACCTGCTCATTACATGTCCCTCAGCCATGTGACCAGTTGTGCTTATCAGGCCTGTAGCGAACATTTCCACACTGCCAGCTCACCCTAGAGATGAAACACTTCCCCACGTACCCTTCCCATGGCTGTAGTTCATCTACGCAGACCTTGCAGGCTTTATTTTTAGTTAACCCTGAAACCTGCGGGTTGAGAACATGCAGCAACTTCCCCAGCACCAGTATTTGACAAGTGACAGGGTATTTACACTGGCACTCCTAAGCCCACAATCTTGGTACACTTGCTATCACCTCCCTGGGTTTTATTGCTTGCTGTGCCAATTCACTGCAGTTTTTTTGAGAAAGTAAACCGGACCTTGGAAAAATATTTCTTTCCATTGTTCCCTTTGACTTGAAGTAAAACATGCTAATTTCCCAGCCCTTCCAGCAATATATGGTTGTGGCAAACTACACAAAGCTGTCTCCTGACTCACTCGGCATCAGACACATGTCTTCATCTTACATTAAACTGGGCTAGAACCACAACTCCCTCAGATAGCTAAAGCCTTGAAAGCGGGACCTTGGCTGGACTGAACTCCTCACCTGAGGCTTAACTACAATGAGACTTAACCCTCTGAGGAAGACTGATTGAAGTCAAAAGTATCTTTGGAAGTAAAGCAAAAAAAACTGAAGAGCAAGGCCAGAGCTAATGAGAAGTGGGGCAGATGCAAAATGAGCAGCTCTAGGAGAAGTCCACAACGGTCTGACAAGTCTGTAAAGGGCAGTGCACAGTCCCAAAGCTAGGAGAGCATCAATGGCCACACCATGGTACAAGACAAAAGGCACAAAGGTAGTGAGCTTCCCTTTTCTGGAAGATTTACTTTTTACCTCAAGTGTTTTGTCCCAGAAAAAGCCAAAGTGTCAGTGGAGAGACAGGTGAGAGGACTCAATTTTCCTAAGTACAGTTACTGGCTTCAGGGGACAGCCCAGGGACCAGACAGTGCGGGAATGACAAAGGGTAAAAGGAGGCAACTATAAAGGAGAGCTGGAAAGAACACCTGACAAAAAGTTCAGCCAAGCAGGAGCAGAAGAAGTAGCATTTGACTACGCATGCAACAGCTCAGCTGTGCTTTTTGGCACATCCCTAGATTAAGATGGGGACTGCAGAGCGAGCAGCACGCTCTGCAGAGCTCCTGCCAGCTTTACGGAAAAACAGAAACCCCAACCTCCTCAACGATTGCTAGGTCTTGTCACCCAACGCATCCCAAAGCTGTTATGAAGCAGCAGAACTCAGGACAGAGGAAGCCTTCTCAGTGCCTTGTAAAAACACCACAAAGCGCAGCTGCCTCTTCACTGAGCTGTCAACAGCACCCCCCAACACCCTGCCCAGCACCAAGAGCCTCACGCTGTAGGCACAGCAGCACAAACACCCAATCCTTTTCTTAAGCTCCAAGTACCTGCTGTTTTGGACCACTGTCTGTTTCTACAGAAAGGAGGTTAGGATTTACTCACAAATTCTTTATCTGCAGAGTCATTTTACTAGTTTTTACCTCATTACACACTCCAGTTACAGGAGCCTTCACACAGTTCCGGTTTTTGTGTTGGGGTTTTTTTTCCAAGTTAAACATCCCCACCACTAAGGCAAAGGTTTAATCAAAACAAATAACTTATTATCAACACTGGCTCTGTCCTCACTGAAAACAAGGTGCTTTTTTCTCCCTTGTCTTACAGACTTACTGACACTTTTAAAAATTAGCTGCTACAGTACAGAGCAGTAAGAGCATTGCTCAAATGCAAAACACCGTGTAACCCCGCTGCTCGGGCAAGTTCAGAACAAGCTCTGATTACTGAAACCAAAAGAAAACTGGTGTTTATTTATGGATAGGGCTCCTTAACTTCCCAAGTCACTATGGAGGAGATACACAAGCTCCCTCCCGTCACACAAGGATGACAGAGCAGGGCTTGCACCAAACCTATTTCGAACACCACTGTTATTAAGAAAAGTTTCTTTCCATTTCCTATTTCTTTCTCTTCACTAGGAGCAAACACAGTTTTCACCTGCCAGCAAGAACAGACAAGGTCACTCAAGCAACCTTTTAAATGGCACCAGCAACTAAATGAAGCACAGGTACGCACTGAGCAGCGGCAGCATTACCTATCCGCCCTTTTTAATCACAACTGCCTCACAGAAGCCACCTTGAGATTTAGAAACTTCCTGAGCATTAGAATCTCTGATCGAGTATTTCTCCCTGCATCAGGCACCCTGAGGAGCCGAAAGGAATCTGACTCCAGTTCTGGGTGGCTGCAAAGGACCTTGCTTTCTCCGGACGCCGCAGGTTACACAGCGAGCAGAACAGCTCCAGCCTTGCACTGCACTTACCTGCGCGTAGAATCGGAGAAGGAGAAGCTGAGCAGTTTTCCCTTACCTTTCACCGAGCCCGGGGCGAGTCATGACAGCAGTGAGCTGCCTGACAGCCACCTCTGCCACTTCATGGAACCCAGGGAGCTGTGAAGCGCTATTTCGCTTAACAAACTGGGAGCGCTGGCAGCCCAGGACACTCCCAGAGCTCGGTGCATGTCGGGAGCCGTTACCTACCCACCTTCCTTCCTCCCAGCCGCTGGCGGAGCACACCCTGTCACACCTACGGAGAGGCCCCAGTTAACACTTGAATCCCGAACTTGATAGGGAGAGGCAGCTTGCCGAGCCTCAGCAACCGTGAGCCGACAGAGGACACTCTGAAACATCCTGTGCTGCCAGCACGCTTATGCTTTAACCTCTCGTCCGTTCGCTAATTCATAAAATAAAGTCACATTTCATTGTCTGCATATACACCAGTCTTTAGGGCTTCGTGGAATAACCAATGCATACAATCGGATCATGCACAAGTACAGACATACAGACTTACAACATGGTGACAGCACAGCTTGATCGCTTGCCCACATACAGCTCTCTGTTAAATTTTTTGCTTCGTGGTGTAACAGCGCAGTGCTTTGGCCCTGGCTGGCAGCCAGGTGCCCCCCACAGCCGCTCTATCACTCCCCCTTCACAGCTACACAGGGGAGAGAAAATACAACCAAGGGCTCGTGGGTAGAGATAAGGACAGGGAGACAACTCACAATCATCGTGCTGGGCAAAACTGGCTTGACTTCAGGAAATTAATTGAGTTTATTAACAAATGAGAGAAGGGCAAAGAGACACAAAACCAAATCTTGTTCCTCACAGGAAGGACTCCTCACTCTTCCCCTGCTCCAGCGTGGGGTCCCTCTCACAACAGACCCTTCTTGACTAACTGCCCCAACAGGGATCCTCTCCACAGGCTACAGTCCTTCAGGAGGAAACTGCTCCAGCATTGTGAAGAGAGCAGGAACAATAGTGAGCCTCAATTTGCCTTGAAACCCATTTTATTTCACTCTGATTTGTATCAAGTTACTTCTACTGGACATCATTTCCTTAAGGTGAGGCAGAAGAGACTCAAATACGTGACTTCTGAACACAGCAGTACATTACCGTGTGCTCCTCTCCACAGCTAGCCTCACTGCTGTAGACACAACACAATAGACCTGATACTGGGCAGTCCAGTTTATGCTGCAGTTTCTAGCTCAGCACCTGTAAAAATATTTAAATAAGAATTTTATCTGTGTATATATAACATTAAGAGTTTTCTCAAAACAGGAATAAGAAAACAAGACTTTTGCTCAATTGAGAATATCACGCTATGCTGAGCTTGGAGCTTTCATGCAGCCTCAATCTGTGCAGTTGCTTCATCTCTCATCCAATTCTTGAACACAAATCCACACAACCTCCCAACTTGCTTAAGACCAAAATTTTGATTTTTTTCTGTCACAGCTTCAGTCCCTTGAGCACTCCAGCCGATACTCTTGGACTACCCTGACACCTTCAAGTGCCTAACCAAGATAATGTCAAATCTATCGGTTTCCAACAAGCATGTCACACTGCTGGACCCTTAAACTGTAAAACCGACAGTACCAGGAGGCAGAGGGCTATTTTTACAAGTGAAAACCCCATTATTAGCTCACAAGACAGTAAACTGATGTTAAGCCTTCAGCATAACTCTAGCTTCAGCCTGACTCCCAGCATCTAAGGTTTTGTGTTTGTTTTATTCTGTTATTGTCTTTTTGGGTTAAACTCTCAGGGATAGCTTTTTAAAATTAACAAATAATTTGAAACATAAGGAATGCTTAAGTTAGTTCATCTCATGCAAAGATTAGCCAGTAAGTAATTTAAACAATAAAGCGGTAAATGCCCCAGTTGTAATAAATGACTATTTCTCATTTGCAGTTAGTAGCAAACTCTAAGAAGCAGAAAGCTTCTATTTCTTTCACAGGATAGGAAATAATCAATACACACAGCATCATTTTTTTTGCCTTTTGTAATAAACATAGTTTATATGCCCCTGAAATTTTGAAAAAAGTCCTAACTGTTATTCCATAACTGAAAAGGTAGCAACTATTTCTTGAAAACAGGCAGGGAATGTATTGATTCTTGAGTCTGTAAAGGCTGTGTTACATCTCTGACTCCTGGCACAATTAACATTCAAATACTTGAAGTTAATAAAAAATCAGAAGTTGTCATTGAGCTGCTTTAATATTTTTGCCCCAAATTGTTAACAGACTGCTAGAGCTAAAACATCTCTAATCAGAAAAACTGAGATTCATGTTCTACTTCTGTAACACACAGTCACTGTAAGTAGGCAAGACCATGCATGCATGCTGGACTTCAGTGGAGTGTTTTGATAAACAGGATAGACGTGAGCTCACAACACATTTCTCTGCTTCAGAGTGGGAAGGAAAAACCCCGCTACTGTTTGCTAACAGCTGTTTCTGGACAGCCTCGTGCCCTTCGTTCCTAACACAGAAAACACTTCTCAAACTTTCTGAGCCAGCTACCACAAGGCACAACTAGAGCCTCCACATGCAAGATCAGAAATTACTATGAAACAAGGGATCAATTCTTTTCTTTATATTAAAATAGCTAAGAGGAGACAGCATGGATATGGGTAATAAATCAAGAAGATAAAAACAACTGAATTCACCCTGCAGAGGACCTCCCATTCTTTACTAAAATAATTTTCTGTCGTCACACACAAGCGCCAACAGCAATACTTGTGTGCCAGCACATGTTTTGCCAAGACACCCGATAAGCACAGAAAACAGAAACTAGGAAACGGATGACTAGCTCAGATAGCTAAATACGGGATGCACACACCCACAACAGTGCCTTGGAGTCTCTCCTTGGCCATAATCCCTCAGACGTGCCATTTTGAGAACACGGAGGGCCACCAGTTTTTAAGTAGGGAAGAAGCAGAGCTGATCTTTACAGCAGTATAGATACTCAAGACTATGGGTTTTAATATCCCTTAAAAACGTGGAACTTGCAGGTACAAACCACAGCCTGTGTGGAAAGCAGCTTGCAGATGCCTGTCTTTAACCTTATGAGCTTCTTCTGTTGGAGGGGTAGGTCTTATCTAAGCATCTGAGACACTGTTACTCATGCATCATGGCTCAGAATTGATTATATACACCCTTTAGGTCATCCTTTTGATATTCTAGAACTTTGTGAAGCCATGCAAGGATTTGCACTGCCTAGAGCTACGAAGTATTACAAAGGGCAGAGGCAAAAGGAACCACCCTGTCCAAAAGTACAGTCATAGAGACTCTCACTCCCATTACAGCCCAACTAGAAGTAAAAGGACAACCACACCCAGACAACTTACCGTGCACTTGTAAGCTCCTCACTCAAGTTTCCTAGACGCAGATTTTCTTCAAATACAGGGGTTTCCATAAAACATCACTTCCTCAGATTTCTTTCCACAGGTGATTCTGTAGCTGTTCTCTTCTGTCTTCAAGGTCCAAAACTCTGCTCCACCTTTCTTCCAAAAGCCAAAATCAAGGCTTCTCATAACCCAACCCGCAAAAAACACTTTTCTATCCTACATCCCACTCACAACACAGGATCCTTTTCCACTCTAGTCCCTCCTCTGTAATGGAGAATTGAGGGTCCTGTGACTGAAGCACATGACTCCCATTGCCAATACTCTAATGGTTTTTCTTTTATTTCTTCTTTCTTCAGGCAGTTCAATCTTTATGTGGACTTCTCTAACCTTTTTCCAAATATCACTCCAGTACCCTCCACAATCAATCATCCCAGATGTGAAGTATAGTTTTGAGGAAGCTTCAGCTCATAATTCTGACTTGAAGCTATTATGATCTGCCCATGCAGGTGTCCTCACCTGCCACAATTAAAACTCCTTGCAAAACAACTATTTACTTTTTCTGGTACTTGCACATTTGCCTTTATACTGTGCACTACTAGGAACACTCATTTTGCAAATTTTTGTACGACTATTGGAGAGGGGACAATTACTGTGCCCAAATTTTCTCCATTCTCCTCACCCTGGGATGTCCAAAATCATAAAGGAAACTTGAACAGTAACTCAATTTCCACCGTATTTGGCATCACCCACCTATCTATGCAAGTCTATGTTTTCTCCACCAACACAGTGGAGAAACAGGAAATGCCTGGCTCCACCAAAGCTCAGTCCTAGAATCACATTTCTCATATACAGACCCTAGCACTAAAAAGTTGTCAAAGCTCAAGGCTGGGCCAGTCAATGACCTTGGACAGATGCTCTCTGTGATCCCCCCAGTACCCTCCCAAAGGAGGATAATAGGAGAACCAAAGAGAGACTGTAATTCTGAAGAAAAACTTGAAGCACTTTAATGTATATTAAAAAAGTGAATTATGGTAATGGTAATAAGGAAAGTGTCACAGGACACTCACTTTTGGGATAACAACTAGGTCCTGAGCAGAAAAACAAGTCCCAGACTGGGCTCAGGAGCAGCCATGAGGGCTCGAGCCCAGATGACACCCTAAAAGCTACCAAAGAGGAGCTGCACCACAGCCACCAGTGCTGGGGGCAGCAGAAAACAGCCTGTTCCATTGATCGGTGCTCCTCTGCAGCATGGCAACAGGAGGCAGCACCTCCTGCAGCACAGGGAGAAATAAAGAAAACCCCCCAGCAAACCTACCTGCACATCAACCTTCCAAAACCCCAGAATGCCTCTTAGGGGCCCTTTTATCGCGAGCCCATGGGAAGGGCCATGATTGATTCATTGGGACCACCTGGCCCATCCTCCCCTCCCCACAGGCACAGCTGCCCCCCTGCCCCACTGTGATTGCCCCAGAGCACCTCTGTCCTGGGGCTCTCACACCTCAACACAAGTCTACCAGTTCCATTTCTCGTTAACCCAATGCCAGTCGGACAGTGTTCCCTTGACTTGCCTGCAGTACACGGCACTGTGTAAGGAAATGATGAAATATCTCTGGGGTATGGTCTGCAGCACTCTCCTGAGGCTGTTTAGTGTCACACTGACTGTGTTCACTACCCTCCTCAGCAGACTTTCAAAGGTACTACCCTTTTTTCACAGAATTTTGTCTGCTGAAAATTTCCAGTTCCAGATCCTGAGATGCTCTGAGCACAAGAAGGTCTCAGGCAATCTTCTTCTCTCAGGGGCAGATTGCTCGGCAGCAATTTTTTTTTTTTTTTTTAAACTGCAAGATATATTTGAAAATTAGATCTGAAGTAAGTCATTATTATCTAATGTACTACCAGAATGCCTTTAGAGGTCCCCTCCAGCCCTAAGCACCCTATGATTCCATGAATGTACTGCTACGCCGGAATAAATATTCCTGCTTCACAACAATTGATGTGAGTCATAATTATGAAGCAAAAACCTCATATAAATTAGCTTAATGCTGGGCTGGATATGGGCTAAAAAGCACTAGCTAATGTTGATAGAATCTACAGATTTCAAGAAAATGGTAAGGACAAGAGAGGACGTGGAAACTGGATTTAGCAGATGTTTTACTGAGACTGAGACTGTAAAGCAATTTTAGTAAAGAATGCGTGATATAGAACTATGTCACACCTCCATCCTATTTTACATGACTGTAATTTTTTATATTGAGTTTTCTGGTGGCATAAAATGATTGAAGTCCATCAATATGGAAGGAAAATAACCTGTCAGTTTACATAGCTTCATCGGGGACCTGGGAGACTGAACCACAAGTCACCTACCAAGAGCCAGGCTCCTAAAATGTGTTCCCATATCAGGCGCCTAGATAAAGTGTGTGAATAGCACACCTGCCATTATGTCACCTCATTTACTCTAGCATCTGTTCTAGAAGAAAATCAGATTTCCTTAAAGAACTGTTGAACAACAGAGCTTCTCATGCACAGACAAGGACACAGTTTGTCACTGCAGCAAAGCACACTGCAGCAAGTTTCAGTTAGACTTTAAAATATAACTCTTGCTGTAATAAAAATGTCCAGACTGGAGAAGGAGCAATGTGAGAAACAGTACTGCCTTATTTTGGCTCTGTGGTGGTGAAGGCTGGGATCAGGAGGTGGGGGGCGTGGGGAACGCGTGGCGATTGCAGCCCACCTCCTTGCGCGCGCAGCCCACGCGCCCTTGCTTGCAGTTGCTGTGCAGCACAGACATTCTTCACATTGTGTCCCGGGGCTCTGCGTGGCTGAGCACAAGGAACTCGAGCGATAGATCAAACTGCTGGGAAGCGAGCATAAAACCAGCAACATCTGAGACTTAAAAATGTTTCCAGAATGAACATTGACTTCAGAAGCAAGTAATATCCTTGAAGCGCATAAAAAATTGTTCAGAGATCTGATTCTTTAATTTTTATATTGCTTTAGACATCTAAGCAGACAGTAAAACAAACAATCTAGAAGCATCAGTGGCATGGATGCATTAATTTGCTCTTGAAAATCTCACACGAGCACAGAGAGCCCTACAAAGCAAAACAGATTGGGCTGACTCAGTGAGGTTCTGCCTCGGGTTTGGTACTTTGAAGGGACCTTTGTGACAACTCAGTTCTCTCTAAGCAAGTTCACCCTCTGACACTGAGACACTCCTCAACTCTGCTCAAAATTCTTGCCAGAGATCACCCCATAGACACTGCATTAGTTTGCTCTGGATCACTCCTGTCCTTCTGCAATGCTGCTTTTCTACCAGAACACCAAATAACCCCCTCTGGGCATTCAGCTGTCTCGCGTATTTTATCACTGAGAGTAAACGTATTTACGTACTTACTATCTCAGAAGCATATTCTTTCCCTGAGTGTCTGAATGTATGGATCATATTTTTTGCATCGTTCAGATATCCAAGGCTCAAACTCTTTGGAGAACAGTGAGCACAGTGAGCGCTGCGTGCTCTGGGGGGCACTTATGTGTCAGCTCAATGGCAGAGGCGGTGGCATTTCAGTAGCACTGGATGAAACAATCGTGTCTCTAACTGGAAGGGCTAAATCTTCCCTCAGTGCTTAGCTAACACATTCACAACCTACGCTAGGTTTCATGAGAATTAACAAGGCTAATATCTGATCTCATCATTGAGGATATCTGAATATCTCCTGGTCTAGAAGCGCTTTGGAAAAACAACGCGAGCTGAGGATGGAGGCATAAGGAACAGAGCGGTGTGTAAACTCACTATCTGATTCGAACTCAGCTCTGCCCGTCCCTGTGTAAGGCAACATAAACATGCCAATAGCTGTTTAAGAGATGCTGAAGTTCTGGAAATGTTCTTCTCTGCGCAGTTGTTTGGAGGGTGTATCTTTCCCTTTGGAATCTGATCTGTCTGAAACTGTCATTCTCACCCCTGCAGGCAATACCTCGCTTCCAGCCAGTACACGTCCTTACAAGCGAAGAATCTGAACAAGCTGCCCACTGGAAATGCAGATTCAGCCTCTGGGATGGTCTTGTCCCAGCTTTTACAATGTGTGCCACCCAGGGTAAACGTATCACACTTGCAGGAGGCAATCCCCAGCGCAGGAAACTGGCAGCTGCTGGGTGACAGAGGCAGGCTCCAGTGAAGAGGATGGTCCATCAGCTAAAAAAGCTGTAGAGAAATAGGAGAGTCTCTCGTACTGTAAGCTGGATTGCATGCTCGCCCAGATCTGTGCGGAGAGCACAGGTTCTGACAGGTGCAGGAATGGAAGCGATTTCAGGCACAAAATTCTAGGCAAAAGTTCGGACAGAAGCGAGAAGCATATCTGAGCAGCAAGATGTCCAGCTGTTCCTGGGGGCACATGGACAGGGAGCTGCTGCCCCTTCCCCAGAGCATCTGGTATCTGCGCAGATCCGCTCTGGCCCCTGTGAGCTTCTGCAGCAGTCAGCTCGGCAGTGCTGGAAGAGTGGGCACTCAATCATCAAACTCTCATGGGCAGCACTAACTTTCAGAACTTCAGGCACTTTTGTGAAAAATGTAAGGAATATCTAGCGAATTACCCTGAAATTGAAGACTCACAGATCAGCAACCATTTTTGTAAGTTTTATGTGACTGTTCAAGCCTTGCATGGTTCTCCTGACAAAACATCACAGACCTGCACACAAATGACAAAGTTTTTCGAAGGACAGTCCTTTGTCTTGGTTGGTCACAGACAGGTGCCTTCGTTTTCTGAAATTTCATCAAAGGTGTCAATCTTCCAGGGTTGTATCCTTCTGCTTCTCAACGCACCAGGGAGCAAGGCCAGGTGCGGGATGTGTCTTCTCCCAGCATAACGGATTTATGCAGCAATGACACACACATAACTCCATGGTGCAAAACAAAGAGCAGTGTCTGTGCTCTGACAGCATCGATTCACTTTAATGATCCTGATTCCAGACGTGGCTTCACGAGGGCACAGCAGAGGCTGAGGGTGACCTCCCTTGACCCGCTGGTCACACTCGTCTTGATGCCCCTCGGGATGCCATTGGCCTTTGTGGCCACAAGGAGGCGCTGTTGGCTCACGCTCAGCCGTGCTCCGCCGGGGCTGCGGGTCTGCTTGCACCGAGCTGCCCTGCAGCAGGACAGCCCCTGACCTGCACCGAGGCATCTAGCTGTTCCTCCCTGGGTACAGTACCCTACACCTGCCCTCGTCGAATTTCCTAAGCTGCTTCTGTGCCCAGCTCTCCAGCCTGCTGTTGTGGAAGAGAGAGATGGAGATAACCACCTTGTCCCTGACTCAGAGGAAAAAAAAAAAAAAACCCACAAAAAAACACACACAAAAATATGGGCCAAAACCGCTCCATTTTTTTTTTTTTAATGAAAATTCTCCTTTTTCTTTCACATCCACACTGTACACCCTTGAGGTAAAAAGTTATGCCTACACCACAGCTACCTGTCCTGACTGAAGGTACCCTGAGTGAGCCAGGAGGAAATGCATCCACACATCTGAGCTAGAAGCAAGACCTCTAATTTTGTTGCTACGGGCACCATTCAAATTAGATCTTGACAGACATCCTTCTGCATTAGGGGAGACGTTCCAGTCCCCCAATCATCTCTGTAGCCCTTTGCTGTACCCTCTCCAGCAGGTCACACTGTCCTTCTAGAACCAGGGGGCCCAGAGCCGGACACAGGATTCCAGAGACAGCCTCACCGGGGCAGAGCAGAAGGGGCGGACGACTGCCCTGGACCTAGTGGCCACATTCTTCTTGATGCCCCTCGGGATGCCATTGGCATTTTTTTTTACCACAAGGGGGCGCCGTTGGCTCACGGTCCGCCTGTCGTCCGCCAGGACTCCCAAGCCTTTTCGCGGAGAGCGGTTTTTAAGCAGGCACCCAGGTTGTCGGGATACATGGGCTCTGTGGAAGAAATAACAGTGTCCAACACCAAGGACTCCTTAAGAAAGCAGAGGAGAAAGGATTCACGTAAAAGAATAAAAGGCTAGAAACAGAAAAGACGGCTGCATAATGGTCATTTTTGTAATGTGAAAGAGGTGTTCTGAGTCCCACAGGGCTGCTTGGGGACCTGTGCTGTTTGACATCACAGTATCGCAGTATGCTAGGGATTGGAAGGGACCTCAAAAGACATGAAGGGAATCAGGGACGAAAAACTTCTGTCTTAGAGACCTGACTTATGTACGAAGGGCAAGCATTTCTCGTGTCCTCCAAAACTCTTCATACATTAGTACAGCAAGTGCGATCATCAGGTCTCCCATCAGTGAACTTCTGATCATATTTCATAGGGCTAATATGTGATTACAGCCAGGGGTAACTGTGGGGAACAGTCTTGCCCACAAGCCATGGGGAGCTGGGAGCAACTCGAAGTGGCCGCAAAGCGCATGGCCGCACACGCAGAGTTTGGACTCGGTGGTGAGCTGCCTCTGAACATCCCCAAGAACCAGCCCTGTGACCCGACGCTGCTGTTTCAGAAGTGGCCACCGGGTGGCAGTGTAGGATCGCAGGTGCCAGGCGGGCTGCCCACCCCTCTCTGCTGCGGGAGCGCTCTCAGCCACCGCAACGCCGGGTTTCGTGCAGAGGTACTGCTCTATTTCATACACCTCCCGGCTATAACATCCGCAGGGAAAAGAGGGGTGGAAGGAGAACTACTCAGTCCACCAGTAGCCGTTCTGAATAACCATACGCAGTGTTTCCTTATCAAAGGGGTGCACACACTGAGTCCGCGGCTGTGGGAGCAGAAGTGAACCAGAAAACGAGTCCATCCTCAGAGGTATCAGTACATCTTCCTGGACAATAAATAAGAGCAGAGGAAGCGCATGAAATCCCCAGTTTTGGTTCAAAGGTTTGCAATGGTTCAATGACAGAGAAGGTGAGTAGTCCTGGACAAAGACGACAAAATGATACTACAATGTCCAGCTTGCTTGCAGTTGTTAGAGAAGCATTTGCAAAGAGAAATCCCAATATTACGAGCAAAGCCAAACATCATTACAGGAAAAAATCTGGACCAAAATTGCCAAGTCTGGGACAAAACAAGAAATAAATATGGCCACTCTAGCCCATTCTGTTGAAGGTGCAGGAAGATGCTTCTGCCCCTGTTGTGAACAGGAAAACATCCCTTGTTTCACCTTTCAGATTAGTGAGTTCCTAGACTGCAAAAAGACACAGCATTCTCTCCCACAGCACACAAAATGACTGAGACACGGGTGTGCCGCAGTTTGCAGGAGGCAATGCCAGGACCGGATCACCTGCAGGAGCGAGAGCTGTTCCCTCTCCTCCTGGCTGCTGCGCTCCCCGAGGGGACAGCAAATAAATCTTTGAGTGAAAGAGGGAGTGGGGCTAGTGCTACGAGAGGATTTTGGTGAGAAGCCTTCTCCTGGGATGAGACCCTCGCTGTCTGTTAGACAGCTTTCAGTGACGCATCTGGTTAATAAACATAAGATTCTTACCACTTAATGACCCATATGGATAATCAGACATTTTCCAGGGCCCGGCCAATGTGCCCGGAACCGATACGGCAAAACAATGCAGCACTTGTGTTCAAAAGAGAAGGCTCTGTTTGCCAGTCAAAAGCTTGCTATTTCCTGGGTGATTTGTCTATGCATGCAGGAACTTGCTGCTGAAGGTTACCTTGAATGTAGTATCATAAATTATGCTGTTTCTGGTATAATAAAATATGAGTACCCCCTCGGCACCGGTTCTGAAAGTCACCTGGGCATCAGTTCATTCTATCCTTGTTCAAAGGAATCCTCAAGAACACAAATAGAGTCCATGCTTGGACACTGTATCAGGGCAGAACCTTAAAATACACTGGAAAGCTTTTTAAACTGACCTTCATGCTAACAGGAAATAAATTAAGAAATAAATCAAGTAGTCACAGGGGTGATGTTTTGCTTTGCAATATGTGTTTAAATAAAGACACTTTCAAATGGATCCTGTAAATTTATTTCTGGTGTAAGTAATGACATTCTCACTTGGTACCATCCTATAACACTCAATTCTTACTGATGTCTACTCCTATAATTCTTCATCTCAGGCTTTTTGAAGTAAAATATTCCCATGGACTCTTATGATTATTAAATTACCAGATGCTTTTTATGTTCAGCTCTTTCACACCTTCTGGAACAGAACCAGGAAACCTCTGAATTCCAAAGACTGGTGAATTATGCACACGTGAAAGGAATGTGATGTTGCCGAAAGGGCAGAGGTGGTAGGACTTCTGTCTTTGACACCCAGATGCTTGAAGCTTGCTTTGTGTCACTTATCACAAGAAAAATCCTGTAGTGTTTTTAACTTCAGGGATCTTGTTAAGGCATGTGAGATGGGGGAAGAGGTGTCACATTACAGAAAAATGTGTTAGGGAAATCACCTCAGTGACTTCAGTAGGGTGAATAAGGGCCTTGCATCACCAGCAGCGTACCAGGCCAAGTAATGCAAAAGAGAAAAAAAATCATGCAAATACTACATTACAAGTGTGACCTGTGTCAGGTTCTGGCAGGAAGTTCAGCTTTCAGTTCATGTCTGTAACCGGCATTACTGCGAAAACAAATCAGGTTGCACTGAAATGTAATGAAGGTGAAATACATTGCTTGAATCCCTTCCAGAAGATTATAAGGTAGATTTATTTCAGAAAGGATGAAAGCAAACCTTTTTTTCTGAACTATGAATTCTGTTTCCATTTTAAAATGGACTGAAAGCAGTCCAGATAAGCTCATAGCCATAATCTGTACCTTTTCATGCAAAATACACAGAACGAAGGTGATGTTTAAGTTAAAGGTCTTCTAGATCCATGCTTTAACGTATAATTGGTAACTCACAGATCCTACTTTTGCAAAAAAGAAAACCTGGTTTCACTTACGTTGTCTGGGGTATGTACTCGTGACTAGGAACTGTGTCAATATTTTATTTAATCACCTAAGCCACAGCAATTCTCTGCTCCTATATTTTAAAGTGTATATGCTCTTTAATAAAAAAAAACTATTAACCACTTGGTTCTCCGGGCCTTTAAACTAACTCTCCTCCATGCAGGATTCTTCAGAGGGTTTCTTTTCCAGAGCCTCTAGAAAACAGTCACGGTAACTCAAACACATGTCCTGGGAGACAGGCAGCTTCAGCCTCTGCAGCTAGGTGATTTATAAAGCAGCTATCAGGCACAAAGAAATAAACCTTAAATCTTCAGAGGTAATTAATGTGCTCTGCAATGACCTTTGAGGATCTGCCAGGATGGCCCAGTGGACTGTCCCTGAGTCACAAAGCTGTGTGAAAACCAAGAGCTGGTCTGAACTCTCCTGAATTCCAGGTTAATGCTTCAGGCAAGTGAATGTCTTTTCTTCAAGTTTGTCAATCATCTATATCATGTTCATGAGATAAATCTAATTGACTTGGCGATTTTGTCCTGGGTTCTCCTTATATTTTCCTTTCATAAGGGACAGGTGTTACACTGAAAATTCCTAATGGGTCCATGCTTCCTGGGGGCACACCTGAAGATATGGAAATTGTCTTGCTGATTGCTCCCACAGATGCCCAGCAACTTGAATAGCAGTTACAAATGTGAATATGCGGCTTCTTATTAAAGTATTCATGTATAGATTCAAGAGCACAACTTCAAATATCAAAGGCCCTGTTGTTAGCCTGCCCACAAAATGTTAACATCACATCCCATATCTTGGGGCAAGCCTTAGACAAAATTTCTGTGTTCAAACACCCACATGGGAATCAAAGTTTCAGATGCAGATTCTGATCTAAGCTTCTTGATTCAGGCCTTTTCGCTGCTGCTTGGGACAAAAGCAAGTAGCTGCTGGTTGCGCAAGAGCCCTGGGGGTGTGGAAAGGCTCTGTCCGATTTGGGAGAGCTGTGGCTCAGCAAAGGGGCAGAGCGCAGAGCACCTCGGGGCTGAGCTACCGCTACCAGTATTCTTATTTGCTGAGACGGTGTGTAAAAGCTCACCTTCAGGCAAGTCGCCCATTACTCTAGATAGTCTTCAAAAATAGGAAAATGGGCTGCTTACTGGTGCTAGAGTCTTAGAACGCGCTCTCAGCCCTGCACCAAAGGCTCTAAGGTGCCATCAGGTAAGACTGTAAGTGCTGCTAGACACCCTGTACGGGCACTCCCTGCCTTTCTGGCTGCTGGGTTTATGCTAAGACATCCACTCACTGATCCTACCGGTGGGACAGATGATTATTCTGAACCTGCTAATTGGCTACAACAGGAGTTGAGGCTGAATGGCAGTGAAGAAGCACTCTCACTTAGCAGAAATGTCAAAGTGCTGACGGCTGGTCCTCAGCAGGAAGCTGCCATGCTGCCCTGAAAGAGGGCTCACCACTGCTTCTTCAAAATGACAGTGTCCTTCCTTGCGTGCCACTAGTGCGGAAGTGACTTCTTGCACATGGGGGCCGAGGTGACACTGTGTAACACAATGAGATTGCAACACGACGCGAGCACGATTTTATTGTGTTGCTGGAACTCATTACCAAGTTCCTACCTCCGAGTAAAAGAATGACATTAAAATAGCCTTTGGATGTCCCCACAGCCAATGATTCATTTTGCAAGGAGCGACGGCTGGTACGTGGGCTTGAGGACGGGTCCTGAAACACAACATGCTGGCAATGCCTTTTGCAAATAAACAGAACATGGAAACATATTCACAGGCTGAAAGAAAACAAGCACGTCTGCAAGCAGCTCACCTCTAGCAAGCGCTCTTCTGCCCCCAGCCTGCTTGTTTTGCCTCAGTACCACAGCAGTCTCATCCAACACAACGCTTGAGCTGTAATGCTATAGTTGTGAAAGTAGCTGTAAACTAGAAAGGTTAACAGTATGATCTGACTGCTTCCTGACCAGCACTGAGCACCTGATACCTCACTGGTTGCTTCTGAGGTGAAGGGATTCAGCACATCATTAGATATCCCACACTTCCTTAACTCACACCCATTGCTGCTAGCAGGAAGAGCCAACATGACTAAGTTTGCCACAAAACGAAGTGACCTATATGCTAGTAAGGCTTTCGTTATGTGATAAAATTGCCATTACGTCTTGCATTTCCATTTTGTCACATGACTTAATTTGATGACGCCTTAGCGCTTTAAGGAATTTTTGCTAGTCCTTCAGATGTTATCTGCCAGCTGATCCAGCACCTATGATGCTTCATGCAATGGATTACCAAAATAATTTTCTAGATTACATTGTTACACTTAAAGATATAGTTCGAGACAAGCAACTTTGGAGAAGGTAACATGAGAAGTTCCTGTGCCTTCCTCAGCCCTGGTTTACACTTCTTACTGTCAACAAATCATACAAGTACTCAAAAAATATGTATGAAAACCAACATTTTTGCTCTTACGCCCTCTGCTACAGATACACGCCTTTCATTTGGAATTTCTTTTGATAAAAGCTTACCATAATGTTTGGCATTTCCTCTCAGACTAGATTGTGAAAAGGATAGGACACGCACTGGCTTCATATGGAATTACAAGCATTCCTTTCAGAATGCACTATGGTGAGTTTAAGATATGTCACACAATTTTTAAGTAGTAGTTCATAAACAGGTATCACAAAACATTGAAAAAAGTGCATGATGAAAGTGGCTACTGTGATAGAAACCTTTGGACAGGATCTTCTTGTCTTTCACAGCAGGAGTGTTTATGGCAGAGCAATAAAGAGTACCCCAGCTTTTTCATGCTGAGTGGATATTCCAGCAGACAGTGCTTCAAAGGGGCGTGATAAAACGAGATCTATCTTGCAACTGGGCATAAAAGACCAAAAATTTCACTGAGGCCGCACAGGTAGACTCCAGAACTCCTTTTTGCCCTTCCTGTCCAATTCCATACCTTGAAACTCGGGCTGCATTACTTACAGATGGTAACGACAAAGGTGATGAGTTCAAGTGTCATCTGTAGCTACTCCCTTTGCCACACTTCCACGGCGTGCTTCAGAAACTAATGTGAGAGGTGAGCACAGTGACGTCCAAGTCAAAAACTGCACATCCTGCTCATTTTGCAATGTTAACTGGAAGGAAATTGTTTTCAAATCCTGGTTTAGTAATCATTCCCTGATCAAAAATACTGTCACATCTCCCTTGCTAAAGTGCAAACAGAATTCTTACGAGCTAACAACTGCACAGTGTTTGACAAGTAATCACCACTTGCACCAAATGAGAAAAAGCATCTGGGCGCCTGTCGTTGATCCTGGTCCACAGACCTGGGCAATTTTACAGCCTGCAATGTTTTCCAAAGCGACTTGTATTTCACAGAAAAAATGGACTGGGCACTCTCCAGAGGGCTCTTCCGACCTAAGTCTCTCGCGTTGTTCTGTGAAATTGTGATTTTCCACCTGGCTTGGGAAGAGGTAACGATGTCCGGTTGCATGATACCTGCAGTGCCATTGGACATCAGTATTTCTAACCTGGAGTGTTCATACAATGATTTGTTGAAAATACTTTCTGAAGTAGGAAGCGAGAAATCTCTAAAGCTGTACATGGGAAAATGAAATCCAAATAAATATGAAACCTAGCTCTGGGGGCTATAGGGAAGTAGGGATCTTTGCCCAAAACCAAACAAAGCCTACAGAGAGCATAGGGGCTACAGGCAGGACCTCAAAGTAACTCAGTTTTGTTCAGAGAAAGGGAAAACATGTTGTGGTGATCTGATGCTGGTAGCAGAAAAAGGTGAAGTGGGGAACTTCTGGCTCTCGGGGCTGTCTTACAAATCAGACAGTGAATGGTGAGCTTACGGCTTTGCCCCATTCGTTTCCTACCAGCTCTGAGGAACATCTTCTCTCTCTGAAGTTTGCTCCATCAGACCTCCTGGGTAGTGCGGAAGCCAGAGTTGCTTTTGGACCACCTCAAAGATTCCTAGGAAGGACACACAAAGTATGAAGGAGGGAAAAAAAAAAATGTCTCCAAGTGTCTCAAGTCCTTTACAGCTGGCAAATCCCTAGGGCATTTGCCGGAAGAGAGCTTGGTCAAATGCCAAGTAGAATAATACAACTAGAATACACGAGGATGATCTTTTCAGAAATTATTAAGATTTTGCAGAAGAAATGTAAAGCTTTTCCGCACAAGATGTGTGACTGACAGGATGAACCTTATGCAAGATTGTCAGGAAGTGTGTAGTCACGCATGCCACTTCAGAAATGAAAATGATAGAAGATATGCTGGAACCAAAGCTTATGAGCCTTAACCATTCCCTAGCTCTCCAGTGGTTATTACACTTCAGAAGAATGGGGAAGGGATATTGTTTGTGTGGTTGATTAAACATTCAGCCCATGCCAGCACATGCCTTACGCTCAAAAATGGATGATTTCCCGGTAAACTGTACTGGAACTGGGTACCTCAACAGGTTGGACTCAACAAACAGGTATTGGCAGACTTTCAGGAACAAAGTGCTGGGGAAAATCAGGCTCCTTGCTGTAGGTTTATATTCTTGATCTACATTAAAGATTCAGAGGTTCGAGTTTGACATCGACCACTGATGGCCTGTATCAGCACAGCTGTTTATGCTAAAGTGAAGTATGTAAACTCCTGTTTTCTACTTACAATACTTGCTATAAAAGTAAATTAGCTCTGGGCTGGAAGTAAGTGAAATGGGGAAGTGTAAGAGTGATTTTCACATCTTTCATTGAATCCCAACGACGAACACTTTTCCTACATTAAATAGACGATGGTTTTTATCCAGTAACAATCCGGGCCCAGAAAGGACAGACACTGAAGAGAGGGTAGAATGGGAATGGCAGAGGGAGGTTAGGGCTTTCAGAAGCTCAGGACACACCTTAGGAATTGCTAAAGGTATAAAACCACTTGCAGTTCTAAACACGACAGCTCAGGCTAGCTCAGATCTTGGTTGATGGTGGTTTGGTGAACATCAGAGCCACAGTCATACCGTACACAGATCAGTCACACCTCAGATTAAGAAGATCAGTCTGGGTAGGAAGTGCCTAGGTCAGATACCGAATGAACACTTTCAACTCTCAAGTCAGTTTCTTTGGAAGAGTTAAAGAAAAGCTTCATCGCTTTCCCCAAAGCACCAGGTTGAGTTGCAAATGCACTAGAAACTTAGGATGGGAGGAGATATGATTCAGGGCATAACTACCAAGATGATTAGATCATAGAAACATAGAATTATAGAATCATAGAATCATAGAATGACCTGGGCTGGAAGGGACCTTAGAGATCATTTAATCCAACCTCCCTGTCATGGGCAGGGACGCCTCTCAACTAGATCATGTAGAGTTACACTGCTAAACAATGGCATTTCTAATTTCAAGTTCACAAAATCTAAGAAACTTTACACACTGTAAATAGAGTTGCTTGCCCAAAGTGCTATAATACTGCAGGCAATCCACGGAGGCTTAAAAAAATGTGATTTCTGTCTGCATACTACTGGGCCTTTAAAAATCCAGACAGTAACTCGGGAGTGCCTGGGAAAAACATGGTACAAACTCACAAACTCTCTCTGTCACACAAGCATGTTGGTTTGCTATTACGTATCTCTGAGGAGCTGGAGAAGGCAAAGCAGGTCATACCTACAGCCTTTTTTTGGCCGGCTGCAGACTTTCGATGAGCGTTAGAAAATCCACTGGAAGTAAAGGAAATTCTCCATAGCAGGATTTGCCAAGCCCTAACCCTAAATTATTCCCTGGGGTTTTCAGTTTGATAGAGGAAGAAAATTACAAGATGCAATGAAGGAAAGAAGAGGGAAAGTGACAAGGAGAATGAGTTTGGTTCCACTAAAAACCATTAACTTCCCTCAGAATGTTACCTGTAGGAAAATGTATACGCTGGAGGTGCTGCCTTGCTCTTTTTTCTTGAGGAGCAGGTGGGAAGCTCCAGAGCCCAGGGTCTGTTCCCATCTCAGCTGACCTTCCTGACTTCTGCCCAGCTTCTGTGACAACTGCAGGAGGAAGCAGAATATCCAGGTGCAACTGCAGCACGAATCTTTATTTGGACCTATTAATAGGGGAAACCAATCTCTCCTAGAGCAAATACTCAAAATCAACATATCACAGAGCAGAACCAACACAAAATGGTTCATCTGCAAAAATTGAGTGCCGGGCACGCAGGAGGGCGAATATTTAACTGCAAATAAACCAGCAGAAATTAATTCCCAGGAAGAGTTTCTCAGCTCATGTTTCTGCAGAGTCCGACTGCACGAGAAGCAGGTTCCTTAGGATGTGTTTGTTCCATTTTGGCCTCCAGTTTGGCACTTTCTCAGGGGCATTCTCCCTCAGCTTCAGTGTTAGAGGTCTTTTCTTAAGGAGCTAAAAACAACATCTTGGTTTCATGTGATGTAAACGTACGCACAGTCTGCTCCATGAACATCGGTCCTGTGAGGAGCCAGATTCCCACACAGTGGGGACACGCCTTTGTGGATAAAATGCAGATGGCAGTTCCCTTCCTCTCCCACTTCTGCTGTCTTCACCCTTTGCTCTCTTGGGTGCAAGCAAGAAACATACACATAAGCCCTCCATCTCTAGTTCAAACTGATTTCTCCTCCACACAGCTGAAAATTTGGAAATAAAAAATGCCTTGATGATTTAGACCCGGGATTTTGATGCCAACACAGCCCTTCTGTCACCACGCAGCTGTTGTGCTCCGCGTCATCTCACTGCCTCTGAGCTCAGGAACATGTTCTCTTCAGGTTTAGACTCAATGCTGAGGCATGACTCCTTTGATTTTCATGGAGCACAAGGTTTTTAATTCTGCTTTGATTTGCAACAGGTTTGAAAATACAGTAGCTTTGGGAAAAACATCATTGTTTTACCCTCCTCCCTCAAGTAGAGAAAAGCTACCTAGAAAATAGACTTCTGGTTTTGGCACTGCTGGGGACAGAAACTTGCAAAGGGAAGGCCGGTAAGCAAGGGAGTGAGTGTGAGTAAGTGCTTCTCCAGTCCTTTCCTTATTCTCAGCTACTGTTTCGGCTCAGTCCTGGAAGTCTTGGCTTGTCACATTGAATAAAATATTTGTTTGGGTAACTCTGTCTTTCCTGTATTGTGTTTTCAACTAATTGTGATGATTAATGGAAAAAGGAATTTATTTAGTATGAAAGACAACACATGGTGATACCAGCTGAAACACTGGAAAGTCCATGAGTAATTCTACTGCTTTTTTTTTTTGCTTTTTTTTTTAAGCAATTCATGCAATTAAACCTCGGTGGTCACTTCTCCTTTGAAAAAGTTCCTGCATGTTGACTAGCGTGAACATCCTGATCATGCTTCAAGCAGCATCCTGTCCATTTTCTCTCTTTTTGGTTGTTTTTTTTTTTCCCTCTGTATTACTTCTCTTTCGGGGATGACTTCATTTCCTGTGCAGTTACTACATACATGGGGAAAACCCAGGAATACACAAAGATATTTTCCATTGACCCTATCAGCAAATGGCTTTTGATTTTATTGCCAACTGGCCAAAGGGCACGGGAAGGAAGGACTGCAATTTTGGATTCCTTCAAACTGCTGAAAACTGTGAGTGAAGTTCCAAGTCAACCATAAATGTTCTGCTCGAGACCCCAGGACTTCACTGACGCAATGCTCAACATTGTCATTAAGGAATTTACAAGTCCAGTTGCAAAGGTGGAGTATTAAGTGCTTAACACTAGGATCCAGAACAGATAGCAAGACGAACAACGGGAAATTAAACCAGCTAACAGAAAATTCAGAAGAAAGAAGTGATAGTGATGGCTTCATATGTTTTATTGAATTGTGTATTGCTGCAACACTTGTTTGTGCTGCAGAGAGATCCACGCTCGGTCCTCCGAGACAGAATTTGAAGGTGCCTCTCCTGCCCCTAAATGAGGGAGCTCAGCAGCAGCATAGATGGAAAAACACCTTCACCAGAGTGTTGCAACTGTACTTCTCTGCAGCAAGCGTTACGGGCTGCAAGGAAAACCCAGGAACTGGGATCATCATCTCCTGCGCTGTGAGGAAGTGGCGCTGCGGTCCAGCAGAGCCCTGTTTCTCATCCCTGTTCTCAGAAGACTTTGTGCAACTGCATCACGAAACGATACTCCTTTGTCAAAGCACTCCTGCAGCAACCTTTGTAACACTCTCCCAGTAGAGGAGCGGTTCTGAAAACACTCTTCACTCCATGCCCAGCACTTCTAGACACAAAGGAATGCAATTTCCATTCTTGTTAATGGTGGTAAATATAGAGAATAAACAGCTTCAGGAAGAGGGGCAGAGACAACCACATGAATTTTAGGGAGTGTTTCCTGAGAAGGGCTCATCAAAATGATTTCACCATTGCATATTAACAAGACAAGAGGGATCAAACATTTTTGTAGAGGGCTGACCCAGCCAATGCTGAAGCTCATCAGGGAGATGGGTCTCATGGTTGCATTTCTATTTACAACCATTTATTCTGTATCTTTTATATAAAAGTCATTCAGTGTGACAGTTGGCAAACTTAAAATTTTGGGGATTTTGTTGCTATTTAATTAAGAAATAGTTCGGGAGGAAAGACATATACTTATGGTGTTTGTAACTGCAATTAAACTCTCTGTTTGACTCTCTCAAGTCAAGTTGCCTCAGGTAAGGTTCACAGCAGAGACTGTCTCACCACCAAAATACAAATGACACCAATCTCCCAGACTGCCGGGCAAACACGCAAAGAAGCTGAGACATTCTCACTTTGCAGACTAAAAGTATGCATAGATTTCGTGTACAGGGTCACAGAGGTGTATGAAAATAAGAGGAAGAATTTGCCTGAAGGAAATCTGAAGCTCAGGCAGGACTACTCTTTCCTGCTGAACCTAACATGCTTTTTAAAAAAAAACACAAAAGGAGTTGTCACAATTCACTGACCCAGGTGCTCAGCTCTTTCTATATTATCTTCGAAATGGTTGGATCCCAAATTGCAGTCACGAGGCAGGATTTCTAAAGACAGCGGTGAGCAATCACTGAGGGAGATAAGGATGGAGCAGCACAAGGGTTTCCCCAGGGGAAAGAAATCCCCCACTGCCCAAGGCACAAAAAAGAAATATGAAGGTGCAGGTCACTCACAAGTTAGGAAAGTTTGGGAAAAGGATATAGAAAATGGTCTGAGAAGCTTCAATTTTTTCACTCGGGTGCCTCAAGCTTTCTCTTGCCCTTTGCTACACCCTAGCGTAACACACAGAAGCGTTGATGAGTGGAATTAGCATATTTTATGTCTGTGGTAGCACCGACAGATTAAGTCAAACTAACCTAGCATGTACCAGTTTGCTGTGTGATTTGGCCTGGGATTTCCGTACCACAGATTGAGGTCAAAAGCTGGATGCAGGAGAGTCTGCATTCCTGTGTGTCATATATTGCTGATAAGCCCATCATTGCTCAGAAATCTTTATCACTTGGTAGGTTTTAAAGCACTCTTATGCCAAGAAAATGGAAGCTTTTCAATAATAAAGAAGTGTTTATTCAGCTGGAGGCTACCAGATACTGTTTACAATACTCGTATTTAAGGCTTAGGAATTCCTCTCTTCAGTGAGAGACGGCATGCATTAGAAATTCAGCAGCTTTTAATTCACCTGCCTCACGTCTTCAAAACCAGGTCCTTGTATGCTGCCATCATCTTTGCAAAAAGAGACCAACCAGGAGATGTGCTAAAGTTCTACAGAATTAGGAAGAAGGCAGACATCAGGGACAAGGATCAATATCTACTTCTTGTGTTCCCACAAAAGAATCAGAGGGCATCAAATGAAACCAGGCTCGGAGTGGGAGACTGCTAGGACCGAGTCTCCAGGCCACCTGATCTTTTCTCACACATTCCCATACATCTGCTGCTGGCTGAGGCGGAAGAGAGAAGCCTCACTAGGCAGACACAGAAAGGATGGAATGAAGTGCTTGTGTGTTCCCATTATTTAATGTGGCTGTGTGCACTGCAAGCTGAACATTTACAGGAAAAACATCCATCTTGTCACACCCCACATGTCACATAGAGGGCTACTATTCAGAACACGTCCTCTAAGACTCTTTATAAACGTAATTCTGTGAAACTACAGGCACTGCTGTATATGGTAATATTAAGTGGAATTCAGTCTGGCGCGCATACATCTCTGTGTCCCTCATGACAACTCAGAGGACAATTAGCCTATACTCATTCATATCTGGCCCTATGCCTTGTTTCTTTGTCTCCATTACCTGGCAATAGAACAATATTGGGATTGTAAAACACAATACTTGTGTTTTAGTACTACTTTCTGTTGTTAAAAAAAATCGTCTTACATCTCTGACTTTATCTGAATAATCCTCCTTCATGATCCCATCTTCCCTTTTCCTTTAATTTCATCATAATCAGAAGAACTCTTCTCTTTACAAGGTCAAATTTAAATTTGCACGGGTGTCTCAATTTATTTCAGAAACAGAATACTGCAGCAGCTTTTAGAATCTTCCTCTGGCCAAATTCAAATCAGCAAACATGAAGAAGTTTTGGCTTCAGAAAAAGTAGTCATCCTCTAATAAAAATCCACCTGATTAGGCAAAACCATTCATCATATCATAATAATATGTTCTCAGTAGTACGTATGATAATGTCAGTCTGGCTTTTGCTGCTTACTTCAGTGATGCTATGTACAATGATGCAGATGTACTTTAAGTATTTCTGTAGAAGTTATCTCAGCACAAACCAGAGACTTTTAAAATGTACTTTTATGTAAAGACAAGGGGAGCTCATTAAAATCTAGTTCTAGTACTTGTCACTTCTACAAAGTACTAGCTCCTACTTCAACCTTGTCTAAAAATGAAAAAAAGAATCTAAGCCCGAAACAATACAGATGGAAAATCACAGATCAAATGTCTTCCATCAGAAGTGGAAAGTCAAGAGTAATGTAATAACAGCGAAAAGGTGCAGAAGAAAATAATCACAAGAAACAGAGTATTACAAAGTCCTGTAGATTCCACAAACATAAGTGCCGGCCGATTTTGTACATATTCTATGTTTTTCTATTTCTTTAATTAATAATGTGTTTCCTGTGGACAAAAAGCCATGTCATGGTCATCTAGGGAAAGGGGCTTACCCACTCACCTGTGACTCACTTCGCAGCAGCATCTCACAGAACTGGGGTTTCCCATGGGTACGACACCCCCGTGATGGGGAGGCCCGGGCAGTATATAGGCACGGCAGGTCGCACGGCACAGCTACTGGCCACCCTCGGGGCTGCTCTACCTCGCCACAGAGCTGGACACGAGGAAGAAACACTCCTGTGGCATGATGGGCAAGCTTGTGGCTGCTGTCCTGACTCTTCTCCTCATCTCAGCACTTGGAACAGAAGGTAAAGAAATCCTTCCTAGAGCTCTCCTGACTCCTGGCTCGCATAAGGGCTAATGGGAACTACTATGCTGCCTTACAACTGCAGCAAGTAACTCTCCTAATAGCGTAAGCCACAAGAACCTGTTGTGCTTCCTGTGGAAACAGTGAAAAAACTCACCTTTCTTTTTTCTTCTTGTTTTACAGGTGTGGCCCTGCCACGCTCAGCGATTGAACTCCGGTGCCAGTGTGTAGGCACCCATTCCAAGTTCATCCATCCTAAGTTCATCCTTAACGTGAACCTCATCCCCAGTGGACCTCACTGCAAGAACGTTGAAGTCATGTAAGCGCTTTTGCAAAATCTTCCTGATTACTTAACAAGTAGGAAGCAGCATTTGCATTAAGGATGATGCAAGTGTTCTCTGAAAGATGTAACAAGCCAGCAGGCATACGGACTCAGTGCGGAACAGCATTGCTCGTTGCTCTTACAAACGCTGTGCTACGTGCTGTAAGTAGCATGTTGGTTTTGCCAATCTCTACTTTTCGAACAGCCTATGCAATATTTCAACCTAAGCTCACAGTCATCAGGCAGCAAATAACGGTCTAAAACTCTGAATTACATCAGCATATGAGAAAAGAACTAAACTCACGGAGTTATGCTGAGCAAGTGATCAAAACACAAATTTTAACAGCTAGGTCAAAAATAGAATCATGCTCCTGCTCAACTCAATGAAAAAATTACCATTAGCATACAAATCATATAATCCAGTCACAATTCCAGCAGTACAACTTCTGAATCAAGATGGAAAGATTTAGCTCTTCAGTTACACACCATCACTAATACAAAGCAGTTTGGAGGACCAAAAAGAAACGATTTTGAAAAGAGTTGGAGTCCTGCAAATGGTTTAATGCATTCAAACAAGCTGACATGAGAAAATAAGAAATGATTTAAAAAACCAAACCCTTTATGTTGGGCTACAGCCTGAGCTGATACAGCTTAAAGGAGAATGTGTAAGCATGCACCTAAGAATGATGTTACAAGAAGAAAGGGAATTCACTAACTAGACCTTTTCCCTTCCTTTTTTTCTGTTGCAGAGCTACGCTGACCGACGGCAGAGAGGTGTGCCTGGAGCCCACTGCTCCCTGGGTGAAGCTGATCATCAAGGCAATTCTGGACAAGTGAGTCACTTGTTTTCAATCAGCTAGCACACACGCACAGCCTAGTGTTAAAAATTCTGTCTCCTCAGGCAGTTACTAGGACAAACAGTGCGATTGCTTTGAGCTTTAATTGTAGCATTAAGTCCAGTCCCTCCCTGTGCCACACACCCCACGCGCCTGTTAGCTACACCTCTCGTAGGGCACAAGCGTCGGGAAAACTTGGAGCTCGAGTGCTCAGGACATGCAGGCATTAACCCACTGCTTTTCTCGTGTTAGAAAACAGCAACCAGCTTTCCAAAAGTGACGCCATTTAGATGAGTGGGGGGAAAATCGGGCGTGGGAGGTGTCAAGCAAAGCATCAGACTGTGGAAGCCCGCAGTTACCGAGCACTTGTGGAAAGGTCCCACAGTACCAGTGTCCCTTAGGCTCAGCAGCAGCTTTAAGGGGCTTGGGCAGAGAAGCACGAACCCTTAGCGGTGCGTTTCATCCGATTTCCGTGAGTGACGCCTGTTTCCCGGACAAGCTCTAATTGTCTCCTTTTCCACTTTCTGTCTTTCTAGGGCAAACACCAAATCCGAGGCGGTGTCCTAAGACAAAGAATAAAAATGTCCCAACCCTTCCGGCAAGGCAAAAATGGGAAAGACACTCCTCCAGCTCCTGGCAGCTCACCTCCTCCTGCCTCCTGCCCTCACACTTCTAACAGCCTCTAGAGAGGACAGATCCTCTGCTTCTGTAGCTAGCTGACAACAGGACTTCTAAGTCTTTTAAAGAGGTCTCCTTATGTCGGAGAGCAACCACTGGCACCGGAAAAAGCCAGCAGACAAAATGGCTTGTGAAAGGATACGGTGGTGCTTTCAGAGTCATTTTCGCTAAACACAGCTGGGTAGGTGCAGTGCCCTCTCAGCAGAGCTTTCACTAAATGACACCTTCCCTTTCTGCTGACAGTTTAGGAAAAGAGCAGTGGCTCCTTCTCTCCAGGAAAGCACGGAGAGGTAGCATCAACTGTGCTTAGGTCCCTGCCACTCCGAGAGGGCTACCCACCAGAAGAGGGGAGCTTGCAAAATTAAAAAGCCCAAATTCTCAGACAGCGCTTTTTGTGCCATCATTTTCAGGATACTTTTTATTGTGAATTAGTGTTGTGAAGATATAAACACATATTTTAATGCCGTCTTTTGATTAGAAAAGAAAACCATAGTGTTTATTTATTTATTTTTGAATATTTATTTTTTTGCATAAGAATGTAGCTGGTCTTCTATTGTTTATTTATTTATTTATGAGAAGTATTTATGTATCCAATAAATGCTTGTTAAAATGTTTTCACTTCGATACTGTGTGTTACTAATTTCCTTGTTCAAATACAGAACTGAAAAAGAGGATGCATTCTTTTTTCATTTTGTGTCACGTAATGGGTTATCGGAGGGGCAAATCGTGACTGGCTTGTCGGGGGCAGCTAATTACAACAGCAAATTCTTGCCTCTGGTGAGTGCGGACGGTTTCTGACCAGAGAGATTACAAAAATGATCTACTTTCTTCCTCTTTCCTTGCCAGACCCAGTGTTTTCAGAGGTCTGGGTGATAAAATTCACAGATAAAAAGCATGAACCCATAATGGTTAGCCACAGAAATTTCAAAGCCATAGCAGTGAAGGTGCTCAGAGAGCACATTGACTGGAAGCTGGAACTGAAGGAGGTTTTGCATTAACTTAAATAAGTAGGGAAATCCCATCACCATTAAGGAAGTCACTGAGCATCCTCCCTTGTTCCATTGAGGAAGGAGAACTACATCAGGAGAAATCCTAAGAAACAGAGCTCGATAGTAGAGCCACACCTCTGCCCGCGACACAGCAATTTACAGAGGAACGGCTGGAAGACACGCAGTGAACACCTGATAAAATGGGAAGGCTGAGCCAAAGTCCCCAGCACTAACTTCTTAAAATTTACCATGTGTTTCCTCCCGCCCCTTCCATATCTTGTTTCCACTGTCAGAGAATGCTTCCTGCCAAACTCACGAATGGGAAATGCAACTGAAGCAATAAACGCAGCCTTCGTGGAGTAGGCAAAACCCCAGCTCCTGGCCCCTAACAATTCTCCACTCGGACTCCGTATCTCCTCTGTGAATTCCACATAGACCAAATTTATTTTTTAGTATGAGTATTTGTTAATTTTGGCTATTTTATGTTAATATTGTAATGAATACTCCTGTATTATTTTCTCATATTACTAGATACCCTGCTTAACACTGTCAGTGATTTTTCGTATTGAATTGGATCAGATGAAACTTTTAACCCACAACAATTTTTAACTGAAAGCTATAAAACAGAATCGACTGTTTTCAAGCAGAACTGAAATATATATCTTAAATAAATATGCAGTCACATAAATATGTCCTTATATAAATATGTCCTTATATAAATATGCACTTCTACTAGTGCATTTATAAAGATATAAATTAAAAGGCAAATCAACTAAAAGCTGCAGTGCTATTTTGTGGTTCTGTAAGGATTCAGGGAAGTCCAGCACTTGCGGTATGATCTGACCATCTATATTTAGACACTTAAGGTTGAAAGAAAAATCACAAGCTGGCCTAAGATTTTCTCCTTTTTTTTTGCTATCACTTCCTCATACAGCAAGTCAAAACCCAGACATGTAGGAGACATCCTGCTTTCCATTTTTCTGCTCTCTACACTCTGCCTCAGTGTAAACTTCCCCAAGTGTTTGCACAGCATTGTGCCCAGTTTCTGACCGGCAGAAGCAACTATTTCCCCACCCCTGTATTTGCTCCTTCTGCTCTCTGTGGGTCAAGTGGAAAGGCAGGCAAACGCCAAGCCTTTTCTGGGGGAAAGTAGGTGGTTTCAGAAGATGGAGTGGGATTTTTTCCCCGGGGAGCAAGAGTAGGCTGGTGGAGAGGACTCACGAGTGACAGGAGTTGACAGAGTTCACCTTGCTCTGGCTGAACCCTGTTCCAGCAAAAACTTTGTCTGCTGGGCCTTTGCAGTCTTGTGTGCGCAACTTCTCGAGCGAGAGGTTTGAATTTGTCCAAACCAAGATGGATTCTTGGTTTTCTTAGAGAGAGCAACTTGATCAGCCTCGGGATGCTGGAGCATTCCTCTGGAACTGGGACAACTCCAAGCAGTAAGGGACTGGAGCCCATTTCTCCCCAACCCCTCATGATGGTCACAGTCACCAGAGTCCTTATGAAACCCCCCCGCTGTGTTCCTGGTGTTTGGGTGTCCTTTGCTACATACAAACATTTTAAATAATCTCAGCCAAGACCCCAAATATTCCCTTTTTGACTTCTGTGTTCATTAGACAAGGCAATGATTCATCCTGTGGCACAGAGAGCACATACTACATTCTCCCTTAAAACACAGGCAAGGGAGGTACTAACTTCCCTTTCCAGCAGTCTTTCAGTAATCCAGTTATTGCATAACTACTGTCTTGTTCATTACGAGAGTGCATTTAACAGAGCTAAGCGTGAAAGGTCTCTGCTTGCAGCGGTGTCAGGTCGCTCAGTGATATTATCCTTCAAAAGGAGCAGCAATTCCATTCGCACAAGTCATCTCCGATATCTGGCAGGATAACACACGCCTCCAAAATCATACAATGGATTTGAAGTTCCCCGAGGCAGGGGCTGGGATGAAATCCCAGGCAACGTGTTGAAGGGATGGAGGGAGAACTTGGGCAAGGCACAGCACTCCCAGGAACACAGGTTAGGAGTGCCCGGCCTTTGGGCTGGATCCCACGTCTCAATCTTTCCGCAACACTATCGTCTCTACTGCACCTCCTTCACATAGTCCCAATGAAACTGTCACATTAGAGAAAAAGTGGAGGTAGAGGAGGTGCTTTAACTCTCAGAAAACATAGTGGAATTTTATTTCATTACAAACATCCTGCTCTTTTAGACAGATACTTGCTCTTAGCTTTGGCGCAGGGTTAATCATAGAGGAGGAGTAGACTCTTGCCTTCACTTTTGACCTGGGGGATTTCTGCAGATCTGTTACTGCCACACTCAGGAAATAGCTGAGTCTAGTGGCAAAAAGGGCAGAGTCATTGGTTTTACTTGGGGATTTGGAGGGGAATTTCCTTTTTTTTGCCTCGGACATTAATGACATGTCAGTGCACACCAAAATTAGATAATGAAGCTGCAAATAGTAGTTAAGAAAAGTGAGATCCCTATCAGAATTTTAATTGCTCTGTGTGGGTGCCTACGTATGTAGAGATACAGATAGAAAGGGAGAGAACCCAGAAGAGAAGAATCAGCAAAACCTCATTCCAAGGGAACTTGTTAAAGCTCCAGCATCTACACTCTGACACCAGCGAAACCACCCGGTTAATTTAACATAACATACACAGCGTGATACAACATAAACAACAAAACATAACCTTCAGGACCTGGCAAAATCCTCTCCTTTTTCATGCCTTCAGAGAACTAAATGTATATTTTAAGAAAGCTGTCTAGGACATACAGCACCATCAGGTATCAGAACCGGTATCGTTTGTTGACTCAACACTCAGTCAGAGGCAGGAGAGAGAGACTCGGCAATACCCTCTTGTGGCCCAGCTGACACAGTGATGGGAAACAGATGAATTTTCATCACAAAGTCCCTTTAATCAAGTAACCTAATGACAAACGGTACACAGTAAACCATAATTAAGTACAGGCAAATGATTAAATTATTCCTAAAAATAAATTATAATGCTTTACATTTTTATGGCACTGAAACAGAATGACTTGTCCTAATCACACGCATTCCAGATGGGTTAAAAACCTAAACCTTCACACGAGCAACAGATCAGCAAGTCCCGTGGCAAGCAGATCAGTAAGTCCTCACTTGAAATTGCCAGCCCCACAAGGTAATGTCTCATGCAACAGGGTTATGTAACAGAAATATGGGGAGAAGTATCATCATCATTAATGTTATTTCCCCATGCTAAGACCTAGGGTTATGGGCACTGAAAAAGATTACACAAAAGGCTTATTAAAAATATCTGCACTCAAAGGAAACAAAAGCAGGTGCATTCAGCAAGTCACGGTATTTAGTTTGCATGCAGAGCTTCCTCTCTGTATCATTCATTAAGATGTGTGACCCGAAAGATGCAGGCATGATTTTCAAAGCTGGTCAGAATTTACTATCTGCTTGCCACAGGAAGCTTTGAAGACTGCAGCCTCTTTACTGAACGGACAGTTATTAGAGATTAATTTACTTTGTAAGATTGATTTCCACTCCAGGGGCTTAAAATCAGGTAAGCGGAGGCTATTGCCATAAACAAAGATATGAAATTAGGTATCTCAAGTATAGATCTGGCATCCCTACAAAGAACAATAATAAAAGAAAAATAGTAAGTTATAAGCTAAAGAAAATAATAAAAAGTTATAACACAAATGCAACTGAAACCATCACAAAGTTACATTACTAAAAAAGGCATGCGTTAGAAAAAGCACAACATTTACAGAAGTCTACAGAAGAAATGGCAATGGACAGCTATTATTTACACATAAGT
Source organism: Trogon surrucura (assembly GCA_020746105.1). Taxonomy (NCBI): domain Eukaryota; kingdom Metazoa; phylum Chordata; class Aves; order Trogoniformes; family Trogonidae; genus Trogon; species Trogon surrucura. Next base: position 842,452 of record CM036620.1, on the reverse strand, counting down.
AATTAACACGTCATATCATTCTCAGCAGAATAATTTTTTGTCATCTAGGAAGGAGTTTCACAACAGTCACGTGACCCATTTTTACTGCATCTGGGAAATTCCTCTAACGCAATCCGCATGCTAGGAGAGCAGGCAGGCTCTGCACCAAACGGTATATAAGCGAGATGGATCGCCCAGCTCAGGCACCAGCAATCCTCTGGGACGAGAGAGCTCACCGCTCCACAAAACCACAGCAAAGCAACTCGGCGAAAACTTCTCCTCAGTCATGAACGGCAAACTTGTGGCTGTCCTGGCTCTCTTCCTGATTTCCACGGCTCTGTCTCAAGGTCAGTAAATCCTTCCCAAGATCTCCGTGGCTGCAGTATCGCCCAGGCATCTACCGAGCTGCTTGTCCTTGCAGAGAGGTAGCTTTCTATTTGGCTCAGGGAAACAGTTTCTCTCGGGAGATTTTCAGCAACTTGTTTTCAGTCAGAAATCCACCATGTAGCCCTTGTACTGAAGAGTTACTGACGTCTTGTGGGAAAAATATTAACGATGCAACTTAGCTTCGCTTTGTTTCTACGTTTCACTTGAAACGTCCACGGCTAGAGACAGGATCTTCTTCCGAAGTGTTTGAACATTTCTCTCCTTTCCCACACAAAGACCAGCTTATGATCTCAGTTTTTTTACTTAAGGATCATACTGCCTCCAGCAAGTAATGTAGAGCTGGGAACGGAGAACAAACAATACGAACATAGAAGCATGGACAAGCCTCCAATTAATGAAAAAATGTATTTGCTGTGTAGTTGCTGGTTCACTGACCCAGACACGAAAATGATGCAACTATCCGTGCAGCGTGGTCAGTACAAGTAACCATAACCATGTGGGTTTATTTTTAAAAGACATGTTAGTTTAGTTTTAAATGTAATTGAGCATCAGTTCCCCTGAAACAAATAAGCCACTGACCTTTATTCCGTGAGGGTTTAGGCGGCTTGGACAAATGCACCATTTTAAATCAGGATGTTGTGAGAGCAGGCGTGATGGTAAGACCACCTCTCAAACCAGAGTCTTCCTCTTCTGCTCACAGGCAGGACCCTGGCGAGGATGGGAACAGAGCTGCGGTGCCAGTGCGTGGCCACTCACTCCAAGTTCATCCCTCCAAGATCCATTCAAGACGTGAAGCTGACCCAGAGCGGCCCCCACTGCAAGAACGTCGAAGTCATGTAAGTAGCTTGGCAAGAGCCTCCCTCCTCTTCACCCGCACTCTGCTGCTGCTGCCAGGGCTTTCACGCTTCACGACAAGCAGATGCGTGACGCAGTCGGATTTGGTTGTTCTTCCAAGAGGGACAGTTCTAATAATGCACCATGTTCTTCATCGTCTCTATGACCTTACATGTCCTGAACTGATCATTAGTTATCTGTCTGTCATGGGACATATTAAATATTTCTGGTGGTAGGACGTGAATTTCAAGGACTGGTCAGTTCTTAAGCCACGAGGTACCAATGTAGCTTAAATTCTGTATTTATTAGGCAGGCAGAACTCCCATTAAAATCATCTGCATCAATCTCTGAGAGAAAAATTAAGTTCCCAGAAGCAGATGTAGGGAACAACGAAAGTGATCTGGTTTCAAATAGCAAGGAGGGGGGAGTAAAATGCTGAAAGTCTTTTAGTGCTGAAACACATTTTCACTGCTGGAGGTTTCAATCATTGCATAAGAAAGCTTTACTAAGATGAAATCAAACCAAGCACTCATGTATTTTGAGAAAGATTTTTGGGGATGTGTGACTGCTTTGAGAGCAGGCACATAGACTCACACAACTTCTGAATGGTTTAGACTCCTCAGTTGTGGAACACACACAACAAAATGGCCGGGTCTGGCACAGAGCAGCTGGGATGAATTTAAACTGACCGATTGAAAACTGCAGTATTACACTCTGTGAAGAAAAGAAATCTGTGCAGTAGTTTCCTGACTTTTCTTTATTCCCTGTTTTGCAGAGCCACTCTGAAGGACGGCAGAGAGGTGTGCTTGGAGCCCACTGCTCCCTGGGTACAGCTGATCGTAAAGGCAATTTTGGCCAAGTAAGTCCCACTCTCTTCTGGTTGGGGCAGGCAAGCAGTAAATCTCCCCAAAAAAACCCAATTTGTATGATATTTTAGCGATACTTTCCATTTTCAGCCAACTAGGTTTAAAGAACAAGAAAATCTGCTGCTTAATTATAGAATCAGCCTTTCTGACTGTCGCAGGGTCCTTGTTCAAGTCGGTATGCCCCTACGAAACCTCTGAGTACCGGCAGCTCCAGCTAGAGGGAAAGGAACCCAGAAGGGTTTGTCTCCCTTTGAAAAACAAGGCTTTAAAAACTATCATCTTCCACCTTACTTACAGTAGCATATGTTAATAATCCATATTTTTGAGTTAATGAGTTCCATAGCACACTTAAATGCAGAAACTTACGCTGCAGAAGTTTCCTAGCTGGGCACCAGCTATCCACATGCTGGGATTCCAGTAACTGCTTTGGAAACATGAACTTTATTCTCTCTGTGCCTCAAGATAGCACATGAGTGTTGGAAACAGACCGCACATCCTTAATTGTTTGTGCAATGCGAAGCAATGATGGCCGTTCTCGAACCTCCTTTTAAATTACCCTCTTCTTTCACCTCTTAACAGGGCTCAGCAAAATTCTGACTCACCACTCTGAGAAACACCAAGAAAGAAGAAAATCTGGGAACTGCTCCCACTCCTCCGTGGAGAGAGAAGCATCACTCAGAGACTGTACCAACCTCCACCTCCTGCACCGGTGTTACAATGCTGTTTATTTATTTATTTATTTATTTAACTGCATCTGTTTAAGAAGGTCTTTCAAAATGGTCAGTGCTGTCTGTGGGACACGCCGTTCATCGACACCGAAGACGCTGAACAGGAAAAGCAGTTTGCTAAAGGAAATGAAGAACCCTTGGCAGCCACGTCAGCCAAACACAAGTAGTTGAGTGCAATGCACTTAGAGCGCGGTTTATTTACGCCGAGCCTTACTGCTTTGCTATTACACCAGCAACCCGACAATTCCTCCTGCTCCCCTGGAGCGCACTAGTATGTTGTGTCAACAACAGTTTCGTGAACCACGGTCAGCCGGTGGCCAGACTGTGAACTGTGATCTCTAATGTGGAAAATCCATAAGACAGTAGGCTTGGTATTTATTTATTGTGACTTTCTTGGTATTTATAAATGTATTTATTGAGTAGTTTCTAAACTAGCAAGAACTTTATGGTATTTTATTTAATTTCTACTGCATTTTCCATTCCTAGTATTAAAGTCTTCAGAAATAGCCACAATTGTCTTGTTGGGTACAAGAATTTGGTTGTATGTCCAATCAGCTACTCCGTGAGCTAATGGAAAAAAAAAAAATCTTCTGTACACAGAATTTGGTTGTGAGAGTGTAATTATTCCTAATGATGTCTTATTAAACATTTTCTACCAAAAATTTGCTTGTTAGCTTTTTGTTATTTTATATTTTCATTTCACTTATTGAGAAACAAGTCTTCATTTTTGCCACATCAGCCTGATCTCTGGAACTGAACTGAAAACTTTTAGTGTGTGGGATCATACCTCACCCTGTTATGGTAACTGACATTATTGAATGCAATAACAAACCCTCAGGATAGGGTAGAATGCTCTCTCCTCTCTTCAGGCTCCTCCTAGTCCAGCGTGCTTAGTAAGAGAGTAGTACAAAAAAATCCATGCTTAACAGTTCTCAAAAATCGTCAGCTCAAAGCCCAACGGTGGCCAAATGAAAGCCAGCAACTGCAAATGAGAGACGGAGGCACAGGTTTAAAGCCTACTGCTTTAAACTAGTGTATATCTGTTTATCTCAGGCACACACACGTTTATTTCACTTTTACCCATATAAAAGGTAGTCTTAGAGCAGCAGCAGGAGTTTTGTGAGATAACTTTGCGATCAAAAAATAAGAGAACTCTCTTTGGCTTGCTTCTCTTTGAAGACCCTTCGCACTAACATTCATGTCAGCCTTCTCCTCGACCCATGTTATTCCGGCATCGGTTTGATGCCTTAAGGCACCTGAACTCCAAACTATGTGCTCTGTGGCCCCCCAGTTACCAGGCCTCACAGAAGCTCTGAAAACCCGTAGGCTGCTTAGTAACTGACTCTGTGCTTGTATGTCTGTGTAACACACCGGAACGCTGAGCAGGCTGTGAGTAAGGGACCCTGAGATTCCACTGCAGCTAACTACGTGCTCCTGTCCATCTTCTCCTCTTCCCCATCTGAAGTACTAGATGATCTAGTGCCTGGACTAGACGATCTCTAGAGGTCCCTCCCAACCCCTAACCTTCTGTGATTCGGTGAAGCAAGGTTCTGCTCCCCTTGGCCACTCCATTTAGCATCTGAACCGTATTTCTACAACCCAGTCAGAAGGCCATTCCACGTTGCAGCTCCCATGTGTATTCAACACCCTCTGCTCATTTCTCTGTTGCTCTTCTCGGAAGTAAACATAGCAGAGGTGCTTACATGTCCTTTCTGTGCTCAGTTGCTTTCCTGGTCTCTTACTTTATCTTCCTTCCAAACCATTTCCACCTCCTTCTTTCACCAACAACTTCATTTTGGCAGCAAGAGGACTGGAGCAAGCAACAATCTTGCGTCGTTTCCCTATCCTCAAACTGCCCCTCCCATGCCTGGCTGCTGTAGCTCCACTCCGGTACCAAGAACCTTTTTTGTTTCTTTGAGTTTTAATGTTGCCGTTCTTACAAAATCAAAAGTGCATTTCTCTCCAATGTCTAAGTGCTGCAAACCTTAGGGGAAGTAATTGACAAAGTCATTGAAAGAAATGCTGGAAAGTCCCTGAAAAATACTTTTAACTTTTCCCTGGAGGAGTAGAGAACACAAACGCTGGTTTGCTGGTCTCCACTTTTCTCTCTGTGCTGAATATTGACTAACAGATACATCCTGGTTCTGTATCAGGTGACACATGCATTAATCCACGCTTTGTCTGCTTTCATCTACGGTTTGCTTCCCATTCTGGAAATGATTGCAATTCTTATGTTGTTATCAGATAGCACGGGAAAATCCCAGGAAAATTACACATAGCGCTGGCTTGATATTGCAGAATTGTTTCAAGTGTTGCGCTTACTCTTGTTTATAACAGGATATTATGAGTGATTGCAGAGGAAATGGATCCTTTTGAAGTTATACAGACTGCCATGGAAACTTCATTTGTCTTAACTTTGTGCAAGAGAGCCTCAGAATTTGGTTTGTATTTGTTTTTCCACCTTAACAATTATTCTGTACGAAAAAGGACTGTACAAATGGAAGAAGCATGTGTACACACACTTGAAAGCAATAGCACATAAATATTTGGCAAGTTGTTTAATGCATATTTAATACGATATAACTAACCGTAACTTGTGGTTATATCAGGTCCCAGGAGCTTGAAAAGAAACCTTTAGGGTTTTTTAATATTGACGCAGTTTATAACAAGAATCAGAGACAATCCTTTATTCAAGTTTTTTCAATGAGAATGTTCTTCCAACAGGAGAACTAGGGCCATCATGTAAAGCTACAGGAAGCAAAGCTCACACAAACAAGAGTTGGCTCTTGGTGAAGCAAATACGGACTGAACTAAGCCAGGCTTGATACTACCCACTCCCAGCAGCTCCACCTAAAACGACGGTTCTTAGAGCGCTTCCCAACTCTAGGAGCTGCACAAACGATCCAGCTGCATCCTGACTCCCTGGCAGAACAACAGCTGCATTTTCAACATCCCCTGCCATATTCTGGTCTCCACAGCAAAGAAACCTGGCCATGCAGGGGACAGGATCGGGCACCAGGCTGGAGAGCATCTCTTTCCCACATGCTAGGAAGACAAGGTTGGAGATGGTACTGAAGTGTGTTAGAAACACACATGAACGTTCAGCCAAGGAAAGCACTGAGCATGTGTTCCCCAGAAAACACTAGGGACATTTTGGGCTAATCACTCTCTGAAAAAAATAGTGTAAACAAATTTTTTGCTACTAGCATCCAAGCAAACATAACTTTGTGCTTTCTTTGCAAACATAACCTGTTCCATCAAAGCAATATATGACTTCATTGCAACTTTCTCGTTTCCTAAATTTACCTCCCTGAACCCTGAACCTGGGTCTGTCACTTGGCACAAAACCTTGCGAGGTTATTTGCAGGTCTCAGTAGGCTGACAACAGGTCCTGCAATGAACTATGAAGGGAAACTTATCTTTCGAAGGAGGAATACAAATAAGAACTTGTTCACTTGGCCCTGGAAACCAGAAGCCTGAGCCGATGGACACAGTGTCTGTGAAAGGGGAGAGCTGGGCATTTCGAAACAAGATTTCAATCTGGAACACTGTGAAAATGCTGCTTTTAGATCTGGCCCCTAGAAACCGCTCAGATCCAACCCAACTGCTTGATAAAAAAAAATCCAGATATGAAAGCAGTTTTGTAAGTAACCACGTAAGTTCAGAACTCCAGAGGGAAGGCATTTGGAACACATGAGGAAAAAAAAAAAACAAACAAAACTTGTTTAAAACTGATCCTTTGTTTTTCTGAGGTGCTATGGGATGAAAAGATTTTAAGCGAAACATACCAGGCGGCATTGCTAGAGATTCAATACGAAACAAGGAAGTACAGATTCTGTGCACTTATTTAAAAGTGGCTTATTGGAGATGACTAAGGATCTCATGAGTGCACTGTTATGTTTTGCATCTGGAAGACAGAAGACAAGCCAATTGATTTTAGTACCCTGCAACATAGCAGAGAGCTTTTATTTCATGCTGAATATCACCTGCATCTAATTTTTATCTACTGACACAGGAACATCTAAAACCTGTTCATGGAGTTAGTTAGAAAATGAAACTAGCTGCACTTGTCACCGTCTTTCTGAAACACCGTGAGCCCTGTGAGATTTATTGTAACTTGCCTTGAGGAGACTGCTCCAGATGTCATGCTGCTGAGGGTCTGGCAACTGTGTTTGTTTGTGTGCATCTGTTATTTGTTTAAGTAGCACTCACAGTTTTCCAACTCTGAACTCAGCTGCTGATAAACAAGAGCACAGCTGAGCTTTTCCTAGCAAGCCAGAGTGCACTGGAAGCTGGCAGTACTTTAGAGATACAAACCGGGGGGAACACGTCCGCTTGCTTCAGGTTTCAGAGGTGCCTGAGGAGCCACCTGGTACGGAGCAAGAAAAATTGTAAAGATTTTGCAGCTAAGAAGTTAGTTTCTGGACCATTCCTCCCACTGGAATTGCCTAAGCAGGGAAGCTGACCTCTTCTTGCGCTTATTTCTGTAGAGGTAGGCAGCTTTTTATTTACCGTATGCCGTGGAAACATTTATTAGCATGTCCCCAAGAAATTGTATACCTTGAAGTTAATTCTCCAAGTCCCCCTACATCTTTCAGAAAAAAAAGACAGAATCTGACAGAAACATAAGTGAAATAGAGAAAGAATAAACAGAAGTGACACAAGACACAGGGAAGAGCCGTCACTGGCATTTAGTTACCTAAGCATCAGCCAGTAAGTATATAAACAACATCTTGGTACAGCTTGTGTTTGGGCTTCACCCAGCACCACACCGTAATACCAGCATAAAATGGGTGCACGTAAAATCTGCATACACTATATACACTTCTACTTCCTTCTTCCTGCCAAATCAGGACAAATACTCACTATATTTGCAAGCAGAACACCAGAGCAAAAATTTAATTTACATCTCACTCTGTCACAGGGGGCTGAGAGAAATTTGTCGAGAACGTAATGGTCCTGGAAGCAGAAGGGCATGTTTCAAGTACAATCCACTATGTGAACATATAGGGACTATTCTCTTTTAATAAAAGGATCTGAACTACAGCTCGTACTTTGCCCAGAACTTCTGGACCATTAACCTCCACAGTCTTTCCTTAAGTACTTGCTCGAATTTAACCCAACTCTTTCTGCTAATTCCTTTTCCAGAAAGTTAACAGAGGTGGAGTCCCTGTGGCTTCAGGCTCCTACTGGGAGAGGCAAGGTGAGGGAGGCTGCACTAACTCTGCTGCTCCCGGGCTCCCCTCTGGCCTTTCTCTGGGTGGTACCTCACCCCTGAAAGCAAAGGCTTCGCTGTGCAAAAGCAAAGATATTTATGTAAAGCACTGCTCACCACGGACACAATTTTAATAAAAACAGAGCCAAAGAAAGCAGGCACCGTTGTAGCTGGTTCATATTAAACCCCGTAGGTAACCATTGACAGCAATCTCAGTGGTGGTGACATTTATAAAAACATTAATGATGGTTTTCCTCCAAACACCTCCATTTCTCCCCTTAGCAAGCTGAAATGAATATTTGTCCCCTTGCTGCTTTGTATGCTGCTTTGGATTATTCACTGAGAATTAAAAAACTTATCAATATTATTTTTTCCCTTCCTTTTAACTAAATAGCAAGTGGTTTTTATTGCCAGGAACAATGTAATTCATTATACTACAGCATCCAAATACACTGAATCTTCACGTAGCACTCAAAGTGCTTTAAGAAAGTATTCCCTGTGATGGTTGCTTTATTATATTCTAGGTTGCAAGTCAAGTATGACTTCTTCATTTTTCCTTCATTGCAACACGACCAATGAAAGTAACATACAAGATTAAAGTGTGAGTGTCATAAGAGAAGACTTCAAAGATGTTGTGATGATTCCAACAAATGTTCCCATTTTCATGTGGTCACCAGTCTCTTGTCGCTGCTTTCTTAACCAATGTCATCACTTCAACCAAAAGACCACAACTATCCAAAACACACCCTCAAAAATTTCTCAGCTCCACTGAACCCGAGAACGGAGTTGAACTGAAAGTGGCTTAATCCAGGTTTGGCAGAGGGGTGTTTGTAATTTTGGATTAGATTTTTTTTATTGGGCAAATAGTTTATTTCTTAAGAGACTCGTGTTTGCTTCATTTCTAATTGCTGCAGATTTAACAAATATTTATGTATTTAATTTGAAACAGCTCATTTCCCAGTTGAGGAAAGCATTTACTATCAGGATTGAAGTATAAGGATGGAAAGGTGTTGTTTTCACAGCTTCTTTGAGGGGTCACCTTGGGAAGCAAGAACTTCACCTGAAATGAAACACGTTTTACTGCTCATGGGCTGCTCAGCTTGAAGTGAAAATACTGTTCTAAGTTTTCAAAATGAAAAAAAAACCCAACACTGTCTTTTATCAGTCTTTTGATCATGCTCTCTGAAGAAGCCCACATATTTCTACCCACCACTCCAAAATATTACTACCCAGAAGGTAACAGCACATTGCTGGCTCTGCATTGTTTCTCCCATGCTTAGATATCACCTCGGGAACAAGACACCGCCACACGAGACATGAGCAAAGCGTAAGCACTGCCGGCAGGTGTTAGCAGCCAGCGGCAGATCCAGTGCGATCGTACGTGAATTAATGTGCAAACCATAAAACCAAGATCTGCCCCAGCAGACAGAAAATCTGTCTGCTTCTGGTAGATAAGTCGGACCTAACAGTCCGCAGCCAGAGATTTACTTTCTCTTCTTATCTGGGAGTTGCTCTTGATGTTTTTACACATCCAAGGGCAAAAACCTGCAAGCAGCTTGTAAGATGCATTTTCAGTTGCTGGCAAGGTGAAAAAAAAGCTCTTTATGCCTTTCAGGAGTTGTGATGCCCACCAAGGTTTACCAGCTCAAAAGCTATGTGGGGATGGAAGAAGTCAACCAGTGGTAATCTTTACCCAGAACCACATCTGCCACTAAAAAGCCTGAAGGGGGAATTTTCTGTGCTCTGAATGGAGGTAAAAATAAATTGCTTCCATCCTCACAATGAAGCTCCTTTTGCTCTTCTGTATTAGGCAGGAAACAGCAGAACCGGTCTACCATGAGCCAATAAATTTTTGTGGTTTTTTAAGTTGTTTTAAGTTAAGGAATCACACAAAGTAAGGTAACAGTGTGGAGGTAACTACAATTACATTAGCTATCTCAGAAAAGGTAAGTTGGCACTCGAAATTGAAAAATAGAGAAATGATTACCATATAAACTGAAGTGAAAGCCAGCCTTTTATATTTGCTAAAGTAATGCTTGAGTAATACAAACACATTCCTTCGCAGCTCTTAACTGCGTATTTGTTCATGCTCTTCTTGTTGCCAATAAGCAGAGGCAGACCTAAGCACTCTAGAATTTTAAAATTACATGAAGATTCAGGAAAACAGGTAAGGCAATATTGACCACCACTTGCTATAGATCATCCTTTTAAATGTAATGTTGATGTCTCAAAAGGTGTTAAAGAGTACACAACAGTGTGTGCTGTGTGCCATGATGCAGCTGACAAAACTGAGCTGAGATCCTTCATGACACAGGCTGAACAACCCGGCACCTGTATTTCTTAGGGTTTGGGGTATTATTAACAAGGGAATATGGACTGGAAACAGTTCAACTACTAGTAGATAGCATTGACTTGTCATTTTTCTTGCTGTCTATTACAATCAGAACATAATTGGCTCCTAATCAGAGCACTGGAGATAACGCTTGACTTGTTAAGGAACAGCCCTGCTCCTTCAGAAACTGCCCATCTTAAAGGGTTTCTAAGTACCGAGGATATATTCTCCAAAGTCATTTTTGGGCACTTATCAAAAGTCCTCACTCAGTGAAACAAAAGTGACCATGTGTCATTTTTTAATTGTCTTTTAGCATTCCTGGGCCTGCCGACAGCGAATGCGTGTTCTCCCTACAAAGGCCAAACCAAATACCTGCTGTGGAAAGGCAAGCGGATTAGGCGTGCCACAGAGCAAGGGACTCACACCCTGCATGTAACAAATTAACATGTGGGTAGCATGAGGGAGATGAAGTCATGTGGCTAGCAATACTTGGCATGATTTTCCCTTAGGGCCTGCCTAAGCCAGGACAGCCTTCAGTGCTCTGCTAACTCTGAGGCCCACGCTATGGACACCGAGGGATTTCAGAGTATGTTCACACAGCAGCTCCTTCCAAAGAACCTTAGCAAGGTAGGTAACTTGAATGGTAACTTCAGCAAGGTAAGTGCAAAGGCTTTGGTGAGTTCTGTCACGGCTCCCACCACTCATGACACCTACTTTAAACTTAACTCTAGCATATCTGTACCTCCTGCATCTCAGCAATTCACAACCTCACTGACCACTGCTCATCTCGGCACATGCCTCCACGGGAGAGCCGACTGCAGTTTCACACATGGCTGCTCTGCGTCCAAAACTGCCTCACACTTGAGGTCCCAGGAGACTTCTGGAATTTCCTCAGCAGTAACTGCTGTGGAATGAGTCTCGCAGTTTAGATACTGTGAACGGTCAACCGAGCGTAAAATCAAGCACTGTCACGTAAACTGTCCTTACTCACGTGTACTGTCCAAGAAAAATATGTAATCTGACTGTGTATGAGTGACAATGCCTTCACTCAACAGATATGCTGCCCACATTTACTCATAGCTGGATCTGGCTATGACCTGCGCTGGATTATCTGTGCATCACCCTAACTGTTTATTGCTTCAGTTTGCTACAGCTGGGCAAGTCCCTTCTTCTCGGCAACACAGCATAGGCTTCACTTTTGCTGTTCACCTGGTGAGGGCTACGTTTAGGAGAAAACTAGTTATGGATGCACAATGGTGTACGAGCACTGGATGGGGCACCTGATTCCTATTGGTTAATGTCACTCGAGTGTGCATGTTCCTCTCAATACAGTAATGTGCATATGCAAATAAAATGTGCATTTATTACTATTGTCCCGCAAAGAATATGGGACTTTCTCGGGGCTACCATCCTGGGAGCCCACAGTGCAATGCTCCTGGTGCCTCAGACTGGAGAGAATGGTGCCTGTGTCCCTACAATCACAAGGAATCTCCAAGGATCCCAGGGAAGGTTTGTAACTTCTCAACTTAGTAGTTGCCCCTGTGCACCTGCAGGCAATTGTCCATTCGTAATAGCTGTGTTTCTTATGGTTTTCCTAACAAATCTCTCCCGTTTTCAAGGGAAACATGCCCCTGCCTCTGCTTGGCTCCCACCTCTTCAGCTGCTACTGCATTGGCTTAAAAAAAAGGCATACAACCCTGCCTGCCAGGGTCATCTACTGCTGTTACTACTTAGAAGGGTGAGTCAGGCGGTAAAAATAGCTGGAAAGAGCATCTCTGCTACTAAGCTTTGTCTTGAAGACGGAAGGCTGTGATGCATCAGCTTTATGCACTATTTCACGTAGACATCAGTGGGGAATTCATCTCCATTAAAAGTAACTAATTAGTTTTCAACTAAAAAGAAAAAAGAGATGGCTTATAACTCAAGAGAGGGTAACAGGCCCAGATTTCAAGATGCTACATCCTCTGGACTCTGGCACACCCTCTATTTCCTTTAGTAGACCACAGTCCCCAGCTGCTTCTCTTGTAACCTCTCCATTTCTCCCCAAGGCCATATAAGCCCCCCTGAATTTCCCCAGCATTTTGCATGGTCTAATCATACCTAAATAGCAGGACAAGAGAGAGTGCAGGAGGTAGTTAACTCCAAGCTATGCACTGGCTGCAAGCAGGCTGCCGATTTTCCCTCAGTGGCAGTGCTGGTCCGGCACTCTCTCTCCCTCTGTCCAGCATGGACTCTCCACAAACTTGTACTAATTTGGCTGATATGCCTCGAGAGCCCTTTGGAAAATCTTTCTGAAGTTGGCCGAATACTACGAACTTTACTGGAATGGTGAAATTGAGGAGAGGATGAATGACAGAGCAGGACAGAGAGATGTCTTGATCGTGTAATTTCCTTTTAGGCCCAGGCTACAAACCAGCAGCTTCTAAAGATGTTGTTACCAAGTTGGAACTGGGTGCAAATTAGTCATTAGTTATTTCCTGATTACATGGGGCAATCGCTATTTGCTTATGACTTAAAATCTTCCCGCACGATTGATCTCCCGAGAGACTAAGGCAGCAGCCAAATGAACTACCTGCTCTGCAGATGACAGAGCTCAGGAATGAGTTCTGTGCAGCACGAGGCTGCCACCTAATTAAGCTCAGGCCAGGACTGATTAATATGCTACATCTCACCTGTTGGGACTCCCAACTTGGTTTTGTTCTCAGACAGCAAATCTTCTAATAGGATTTCTGTACTGTGATCCTTGTAATTTTAAAAATCACTCAATTTTGCTTTCCATCTTGATATCTATTATTTGAGAAGCTGATGTGAAAAGCTTCTTTCCACCTCCACACCGCACCCCCACCTCCTCAGTAAACACACAGATAGGTCCAGAATGGCCGGATGTCCTTTTCATGCTACCACTGTTACACATCTGTAGCTGCCACGGACAACATGGGAGTTTTCTGCCTGCACAGCTATTTTGCAAACATGATGACTTTATTTGGATCACCACTCAACAGTGGAACAATTCTAAAATCCAGTTCCACATCTTATGGACAGCTGGACCAAAGAACATGGTATTGAGTGGGTAAATCATAGCCCCATTCGTGCACCAGCCTCCAGCAATGGACTGTTAAAAACTACTCTGAAATCAATGGGTTGGATTGTGCATCTAAACAAGCCTCAGAGAATCCAACTGCAAAACTCAAGTCCATTGAAAACTAGTTTCATCAGTTCTGCTACTTATTTGCTCAAAGCACCTTAATCATCCATTCCAGTAATTCTCACCTAGTGGGAGCAAGGGTCAGATCTGACGTGTCATTGTCAAGGAGAGGTGAATGTTACTGGGCCTTCCTTCGATTTCCTAAAAAAAGCATCTGTGCACAGCGACAGGATGAGCTGTGTGGATTACACATTTTCTTCATGTTACGACATATGTTCTTGTTCTCTTTGTGTCACCCAATAGACCTTCTGACACAGTAGCTTCATCACAAATAAATGCTTTTGAAATTACTCCTTCTCCTTGGCCTTCCCTGATTCACTCTCACCAGCAGAAGAAAAGTGTCTGATCTGCCTCCCTTTCTTATTCCTACTTCCAGGAGTCACCAGTGCAAGAGGAGAACATCCCTATGGCCTTTCTTCACACAAACTGACAGTGGACCAGTCAGCCTCTCTTATGTCTCACCAGCAGCTAATGATGAAGCGTGACCAACTGGTTGTGTCAACTAGAAAAGGGAGGGGAATCTCTTCACAGCCAAAAGAGTCTGGCCGGGAGGTTGGGCTGATCCCATTTGCAAACTTCAGCTAATCCCTGGAAGAGTTCATTCCTTTAGGATAATCCTGAACTATCTTCCTCTTACCTATGCTGAGAATCTGTGTGAAAGTATGGATCAGGTATTCATCATCACAGTTGCCTCCTAATCACAGCCTTCATTAGAGATTACCATATTAGCTGCAGTACAAAGGAATAGCTGCAGGATATTCTGAGCACCGGTACAAACAGAATGAATGATGCACACCTGAGTTTTTATTACCTTTTTTTCCTGAAACAGCGTTCTGATAATACTGTTTTGGGTGTACTCTGATGGAGCAAGATGTGTAGGGTTAGGCTAGCTCAGCTTAGAGGGAAGTGTCTGAGCAATGCTCCGGGACCCGTGAAGCATTTTTTCAGGTCTTTGTACGCCTCAAGTTTCCGCTCGTTCTTGGTACGGTGGGTATTTGCACAAGACTTGTCCAAAACTCTTGTCTGGGCTAAAGGTCAAGCCAGCGGTTAAGGAGTTTGACATGTCAGAGAACGAAGACATCCTAGCCCATCAATAAATGTTCTTGTGAGCGTCAAACAAAATGGTTAATTACATCACAGGAAAATGACTGAGCAAATAAGCTTCTTCATAAGCACTGCAGATGTTACAGATTTGTCAACAAGCCACATTTGCTGATTCAAGACTACTTCCTTTCTGGCATAGTGAAGCAATCTCAGAGCTTCTTCACCTCTTTGTGCAGTGAATTTCTGCTTCCCTGACATATCATAATTTCCTTGTTATGAGATGCTCAAAGCTCTGATCTCTCTTTAAAATCTTAATTAATTCAGTTTATCTGCTGAAGTACTGCTGAATCATGTTATACTTCACATCAAGACCAGTCAGTGGCAAAGGGACGTATGTGAATGAATTTTTCCTAGTTGAAGAATAACACAAAAAATTGCTTTGAAAAGCTGTACTGGCGCAGGGAGGCAGTGCTAGGCCCAGGAGAACGTGGGCACAGGGTTCTGTTGATTTTATGAGCCTGGAACAGATTAAGTTTCAAATCCCACAAATACTTGTCCGCCAGGTTTTGAACATGACTATTTCACTAAAAAGGCAGGAACTTTTGCAGTTCCCAAGCAGCACAGCTTTGCTTGAAGGAAGCCCTCTCAATTATTTATTATGAAATCTCCCAGTGGAGACAAGAAAGACTAGGAGGCAGCTTTCCAGATGTTTGGAAAGGCAAAGGAAAGTAATGCATTTTAAGATCCTACTGCAGGAACTGATAGTTTGAAACCCATGGCACAGAAGGCCCATCGAGGAGTTTGTCACTGCATGTGAAGTTTGACACTGCTGTCCTGGCTCTTGCATGTTTAATTGCCAAACTAAGGAAATCATTGATAATGCTATGTATTTCAGTTAGGTCAGCCTATTCCTGGATGGAAATCCTTGCTGAGACATTTGGATAGGACTGAAGCAGTCACTCTGATGAAATACACTCTGTTAACCCAGATTTCTAAGTGACAAAAAGCACTGGCCACTAGCTAACAGAGAAAAGATTTCTAAGTGACAAAAAGCACTGGCCACTAGCTAACAGAGAAATCTTTTTCCTCCATGAGATGCGCCCCCACCATCTGTAGCAATTTTCTCAGACCTCAGCCACTACTGCCTTCCATGAATTGCTCAAAAAAGGGGTAGAATGCAGGTCAGGCCCAATTGTTCATCTATACATGGACTGCTTAAAGTGACAACCGAATTCAGCAATGAAAAGCCAGCTTCAGCTAATTTGCCATTGACATCAGTGCGATGAGCACTTGACGAACAAGACTTTACCCTGAAATCCAAGACAAGGGCGTGCAGAACCAGGTCGCTGTTGGGCTGGCAGAAAGCCTGTTTGTATAGAAAATTGCCACAAAAAGAAAAACAAACAGATAGCGTAGGAAAGATTCTCCCAAATAAACAAAAGGCAGCACGTAATGCCTTATCAACAGGTACAAGCCAGGCAATGTTAGGTTATATGGGAGGGGGACCTTTAATATGGGGAGAAAAAAGTCAGAAAACAGTTCATGGAGACTATATTCCTTTTAAAGCTAGTCCATGACTTTACAGTCCTTTTGCATCTGGCACGCCTAGCCCATCACTTCAGGTTCTACTCTGAATATTTTTGTATTGGAGAACCAGGATTATCAGCACAAAAATGTCTGGTTTGCCCTGGCACACTATAATGAATTTTCACAATAACAGGCAGGGTCGTAGCTGAGTCTTGGTGTTGGAGCAAGGATGAGCATTCAGGCTAGCGTTTGATAGTCGGCCCTTACCTATGGAGGTAGGACCTGTGGTACTTTCAGAGAACTCATAAACAAGGCAGAAGCAATTACAGATGGGCAGAAATTAGGTATTTGCTTCCTACCCTTCTGAAAGCTGAGAACAAGGCAGGCACTTCGGATTGCAATACAAACGCCAGCTCCCCTGAGATCTTCCCCTCCTGGTCACTTGAGCACTTCCACAGCTTCCCGCAGGGTGGCAAAAGTGAGAATTTATCAAGTACTCCAAGGCTTGAAAATCTGATGGACCTGGAGCCACAGAGAATGCATTAGCAACCAGTGAGTTCACACTCAGCTTCAAGTGCAGAAAACTCAGCTCGTTAACAGCAAGGCAGTTAAAAAGGGCAGTGTGGAGAGAAATGTCCAAGGCATTAATGGCCAACACAGAGTTATCTCTGTTCTCAGCCTCCCTCTTTCTGGGAATCTTTTGCAATTAAGCAGAGAGTTGATTTACAAACTTGCAGACACTGCACTAATAAATTAAACTGTGTTGTCATCTCCCCCTGCCTGAGTCAAAGAAATGAGGTGTCCATTGCCTAATGTCAACTTGGTTCCTTTGCTGCCCAGATGAAGGAAAAAAAAAGTAACACAATTACTACATATTTGAAAAGTTTTTAGGGAAAAAAAAAAATGCAATTATTCTTCACTGTCCCAGAAAGCACAACAGCAGTCCATAGTAAGTCCAAAGTAAGTTCAAAGTAAGTAAGTAAGTCCAAAGATGGAGGACTGAAATAAAGTAATGCAGTCCAAAGACTGGGAAGAAAGGGTACATGCCTGAACTGCGCTTGCACTCCTAGATCTTCTGGCAGACTTTAAGCTCTGATCCCTTTCCAGCCGGCTGGAGAGGGTCCCTACCACGAGCTGCTTTAGGTAACATTTTTGCTTTCCTGCTAACAACTAAAGCCACAATGAAACTACGGTGTGCTTGGCAGGGAAACACAGGGGCTAAAATTTATCCCTAGATGCAGAAGACAAAGGATTTTATGTCTCTGTTCCCACTAGCATCTTTTGGTATTGCAAGCGTCAAGAAAACCTGGGCTGGGCTAAATTTAACCTCCAAATCCTGGACTTTAAACACACGTCCGCTCCTGTATGAGTTCCCACAGCGGTGTCCCTGGCAGCGCTCGCTCCCCGGTAAGCGGACCAGGCTGAACAGACGCTTCGGGGCCGGAGGACTGGCCGGGCACAGAGCTCGATCCAGGAGCCCGTTCCCGCACGCCGCAGACTGACGGGTGCCAGGCTGTGCCGAGCCGACCTGGCGGGTCACCGGCAGCGAAAAGGGCGAGCAGCGGCCGCCCGAGGATGTGCAGGGAGGAGAGAAAGACGCGTGACGGCGTGTCAGTTACGTTTCTCCTGCCCGACAGCTCCCGCCGGGGGAATAAAAGCCCCGGCGGAGAACGGGGCCGCCCAGACGGCTCTCGCAGCACCTCGCCGCCAGCACCGGCCATGAGCCCGCACCTCCGCATCCTCCTGCTCCTCCTGGCCACCGCTCTCTGCCGGGGTAAGTAAGGAGCCGGCTCGCCCGGCGGCGGCCGGGGTCCGGCAGGGCTGGGCGGGGGGCGGGCGGCCCCGGGGCCCGGCGGGGGGAGCCGGGACCCAGGCTGAGGTGGGGTGCCGCCGGCAGGCGCGCCGTTGGCCGGGGAGCTGCGCTGCCGCTGCCCACGGGCCCTGTCCGAGGTGATCCCGCCGCGGCGCCTGGCCCGCCTGGAACTCGTCGCCGAGGGACCGCACTGCGCCGTGCCCGAGGTCATGTAAGTGCCCGGCCCCCGGCCCCCGGCCCCCGGCCCCCGGCCCGGCCTCACCCCTTCCCTCACCCCGCAGAGCCACGACGAAGCAGGGACAGACGGTCTGCCTGAGCCCCTCCGCACCCTGGGTCAAGCTCATCCTCACCAGGATCCACAACAGGTACCGGCTGCCGGGGGCACCGGGTCAGCGATCGCTTCCCCTGCGGGGATGGGGACCTGCAGCAGCCCGTGCTCAGGCGAGGCCTTTGGGAGGCCAAGCTTAGCTTTGGGCTGGGTTTGAAACCACTGTGAGTGTCACAGGAATGAAGAGACACAGTCAGCCATAGATTTATATGGGGAAATCTGCTTGGTAATGCCACAAACACGCCCAAGAAGTGGCTTCTTTGTTGGTAAGAGAAAACTCTGTGAGCTGAGTACAATATCCACAGCAAATGCCCGAGTAAATGCAAATCTAGCTGCCCTGCCAGACCAGTGTGGTCTAACACCTTGAGGCATCTTCTCCAGAAGCCACATCTCCTATGGGACTTATGATCTGGGGTGTGGAAGATGCGTAAGGTAAGATTTCCTGACTGGCTTTTTGATTTGAATTTTGACTGTCGCAGTTCACATAACCAGCTCCGAGGGAAGAAACATCTCGAGCTGAAGCTACCGGTGTTTGCCAGAAGATAAGGGAAGGCAGAAGGCAGAAGAAAATAATAGCCTGACTCTCTAGACTTGATGAGTTTAGAGACAAGCTTTTCTATATTCAATCCTGATAAAACTCTCCCTTCCCCTCATATTTATTATTGCTTATTCCTACGTATGTATTTATTGACTGAATTAAAGTGATTGAATCTGTTTGATGAGACCACACAGGCTGTGTTAAGCACCTCTCGGCGACCTTGCTGCAGTTCTAACAACTTGAGTAGCCCCGCGTTTGTGCAAGCTCCTTCTCTCCAAATACTACCTGCCAACAAGTTCTTAGAAATAGCATTGATGTCTGGAAAAAAGATGAGTCTGGTAAAAAGTGGAGATCGTTGTGCAAATGTCTGCAGACAGTCTGATGCACAGAGGTTTGAGTGGGTAGTGTAGATGGCAGCGGATAGTCCTTCCACTAGGAATAATAAGATCACTAAGTGTGAGTGCTGTTGGGCACTTAGCATTTTAGTGCCCATCCAGGATTACATGAATTACCTGTAATTTATATTATATAATACATGTACTTACAACAGTTTAAGGATTTAAATGAAATTGTGGGGTTTCACACTGAGATTGTTTTGGTGTCTAACAAAATAATGTTGGGTCTGGTTGGTTTGTTTTTAAAGAAGCTTACACATGTCATGCTTAGAAAACAGAACATACCAACGTGACTTAACGTTCCTAACTTTTTTCTCAACAACCATCTTTATTCTAGACATTCATCCTTTATAATTTTGCAGTAATACATAGGTGTGCTGCTGTAAGTTTTATGCATCACCTCACAAATCTTTCTTCATACATGGGCCATAGTTAAGCCAAAGCACTTTACAGCTCACATGTTTGAAGATCAGCTGTCTATTAAAGGGCATCTGCCAATAACATTGTCTGATTAAAGGCTGCCATCGGTTAGGAAATCTTTATTTAAACTAAAACCACAATATATATTCAGAACCACAGCTTTATTACCGTTTCTGCTCCACTTGCAACTACAACACCAAGGGGAGGACAGAGATACTGGCCTAGAATACACAACCAGGTCCTATGAATAACATAAATGTTTTCCAAAGAGCTGAGCATCCATCAGTTCTTTCTAAAGTCATATGAATCATGAGAGCTAATATTCAGGGATGCCACTTCAGACCTTGGCTGAAGTGACAAACCCTCTTTTAAATTTAACAGGCCCTCTGCATTATGAACCTACTTCAGAGACAAAATTAGGACTGGATGAACATTAGGGAAAGCTCCTCACGCTAGAACCACTTCAAAGTTCATTAAAAGTCAGCCTTGCCACAATCCAAACACTGCGCATCACACTGACACTCGCATGAGAGGTTACAGAGACAAAGAGCTGCTTAGGACTAGCCCTCCCAGAGCATCTGCACTATATGAAAATACTTTGGCAGTAAGAACTTGCTTCCTCAGCATATTAATATTTGAGCATTGCTACAGAGAACCATAACCAGAGGAGTATTTTATAATGTTAACGGGTCAGTTCCCTGTTTTGCCCCATTTGTCTGGTACAAGGTGGATTGATTCATGCACAAACCATTCAGCAGTATAGAAACAATTACAAAATAAAATACGTGATTCTACTCTTTGTGTATCCTGCTGTTTACTGATTTCTCATTTGGTTTGCCCTTGAGCAGTTTGCTTAGAAGTGTTTGGGCTGTAGTACAGATAATTTTTTCCACATGGATTTACTATGACAGGGGCTCCACAGGGCATGCCAGAGGGATGAACATCTTCTGGGTTTATCACGTGAGGGGCACTAACACCCAAAGTCCAGCACTTTAGGTTAGAATGACAAATAAGGCTCTCCTGGGAGAGCGTTGTGACACTTCTAAGAGACCGGAGAGGAAGTGCATCCTATGTAGAGCAATGCCACATAAAGATACTTATACTAAAAGCTAACACACCGAGTGATCCACATGTGGTCTCCTGTGAGTTAATGCCTCAGGATTGTGCTGCCTCACTGCAGCGAACAGGCTTAAAACCAAAGGAACGTGGTTAGTCACATAACTTGCAGCTACATCATAGCAAAGGATGTTGTAAATTTTAGGAGATTATGAGAGCCTCCTATGGATAATGTGCAGACATACGGCAAAGAACCTCAAAAATGCTGACCAGCTCAGGCAGTCCAGGGAACACAAATCATTGGCAGGACAGAAGCGATAGCGGGAAGCTACTGCCACGTGCCCAAATTTGCAAAATCCCAAGTCTCCAAGGCAGAATTTTCACTTTCACTGCCCAGTGCACACCAAAGACTGGGACTAAAAGACCTGCAACAATCAATTTCCCTCAAGAGTGAGAAGACATAATTTACCTCCTGAAACAGAGGCCTATTTTATATATTATTTTTCAAAAGAGTGGATCAGTGCTACAATTCTTCCCTTCTGCTCTATGACATACATTTTTCTTCAGATGCAAGTTAATCTACTAAAACAGCAATGGAAACATCTTGTGCAACTCTGGATTTTTTCCGCTCACCCCGTTTTCAGCATGGAAGCATATTGCCCAACAAGAAATGCTAACAAAATAGACACATTGAAAGCCTCTAGGGTTTTTTTTAAGTTCTTGTGGAACTTAGGACTTTTTGTCTTCAGCCCTTTGAAATTCTCAAAATACCAAGCACAAAGAAAATTAAGCTTGACAGTACCCTAAGAGCTTCAGATAAATGCTTACAGTCAAATGTACACAGTCACATTAAGCCTATTGCTGCAACTTAAAGTGGATTTAACCCTTCCAACTATTTTTCTCGGCAGAAAAAGTGGAACCATAAAGAGGCCTTCCATGTAAAATTCCAGCTTTGAGCGATTAGCATAATAGTCTTTGTGCTATACTGTAGTAAACTTGGTGAACTGAAAACATTTGTAAGATATTTATAGGAATGCCTAGGAAATTGACTTGTTCTCTGTAGCTGCAAACTGTGGAAGCAGGAAGCTTCCATGGAGAAATTGCAAATTACTTAAATCTACAAGGTACCCAGAGATGACTATTAGCATCCAAATAACATGCAGTTTGCAACGACCTCTGTGGGAAGCCACGAAACTTTCTGGAAAAGTATACTCCACTTAGCACTAAAAATAGAGGAACACATACTCCAGCAAAGACACAGCCAACCATCTTGCTCCATGGATACGAGTTCACTATCCTCTTCCATTCAGAAACTCACTTGCCAAGCTATCAACCACTCTTGTAGGGTTTGGTGGGGTTTTTGCCAGTACTACTTGAATAAAGTATCTGAACACATTGTCAGCACAGGCACTGTATTTCCAGGGGTTTCTGTTGTCAGGCTAAATAAAAAGCAGGTTCTTATGCCCTGTGCAGAAATGATTTTGCACAAAAAAAAAAAAGGAAGAGCACACAGCGTTTTATGTGAAATATCTGGTATCATAAATAAAGCTCACCTACTCACTTAAGAGATTTATCCCGAGGACTGATTTGTCCTTGTCATTCCTGACTTGCATGTCAGCATCCATCTGACTTTTCACCTCAACCCAGAATTTCTTTTGTACTCTTAGCTGCTAGCAGCACAGCTTCATTAAACATGCAATTTCAGTTCTGATGCTGTATTTGATGGCCACATGTGATCCCTCTCTTCAGTGGACTGTGATCTCCAATGCCTATTTTAGGATGTCTTGCATATATATTTCTGTAACTTCTATTATTAGTGACCTTTCAATCAAGTTCTGATTTCCTGTCAGTTTACAGAACAACACTGTTTCTGTAATGTCCAGACAATGAATGTAATACACCCCATAGCAAATATTTTTATTTCAATAAGCTTGCTAGTCTTCCCTTCCTCATTCAACATTACCTTTAAATTCCACCTGTAATTAAATCCAAATTAAAGATGCAAAGTGTGCAGTTTATAAATACAAATATGTTAGAATTTGTCTATATTTATAAATAAAAATATGTTAATGAAGTTTAAAAAAACTACAGGGAAAGCAAACAATTTCAGATGCAGAGAAATGCACTGAACATGGGCTTGCTTTCAAAAGGCCTGTTTATTCTTTGTGAAACCATGTTCATGTAACATGCCAGATGTTTCTAACTTCTACTTGCACCTTCATTTTGTCCGTCATCTTCTGCTTTCCAGAAACACTGAACATAAGGGTATTAAATTAGACTTCTGCTATGACACTATCATGTAAAAAGGACCCTTTGTCTTTCTAGACTTAAAACAAACTAGAACATTTTGACACATTTATTTTAAAGTTTTCTCCGCTACCTGTTCCCCAAGAGACAAGATCCAAGATCAAATACGCATTTTCTTTTTCACAGATTCATTTAAGCATTTTTTTCTGTAAATCTCCTGCTGATCCTAGATGTCTGCCAGCACAAAGGCTCTCCAGCAGTGACATAGCCAAATCCCTCAGACCCTGGATACCCATTTACCAACTCTCATCAGCATGTAAAATTGTCTTCCAAAAAGAATGCTCAGAGCAACGTAATGCCAATCTACCTCTGTCTTTCCCTGAACGCAACACACCACCACGGTATTTGTAGATTTTCCCCAGGTGATTTGCAGCCCTTTAGAGCCCTGCTCCTAATGTTCAACCAGCTACTCACCTCAACCATAAACGCCAGCATTCCACCGTTCGCTCGGAAGGAAACCCCTCTTCAGCCTCCAGAAGTAAAACCTGGGTAGGAACCATCTGTCCTTTCCTGACAGAAAAAATACAGAACAAAAAGTCAGAAATGGGAAGGTAGAGAATTTCAGCTCTCTAGTGGACAGAAACTTTGTGCTGTAAAACCATCAGAAACCAGATACGAAGAGATAGGAACTCAGCACCTGTGGCATATTGCCACTGCTGTGTCTCGGATTTCCCGTAAACAAGGATGGTGAAATTGTGAAGATATGTAAAGGCAATAGCAACCATAATATGTAGATGACAGCTGTTTTGGAGTCTCTATAGTTTTCAGGAAGATTTGAGAGAATAAGCATTTTCAATAAAGAAAATGCCCCGAGCATAGAGAGTCTCACATAGAGAACATTAGCAATGCGACATCTTTTCTAAAAAATGGTGACCTGACTTTTTATAATTTTTTTTTTAAGTTATGCATATGAACTGGCAAGAAGTTACTTTCTGGGATTGTCTACAAATGAGGGTTTTATTAGATGACTACAATTCTGGTAAGTGAGCTTATCAAAAAAAAAAGGCAGCTGAAGAATATTTTGGCAAGTAAGAAGAGCGGAAATAATTATTATAGGTTATCCATACTCCAGTATGGATTTACTTTGTTTTAAACTCATAAAGACATCTTTTTTTGGCTTCAGTATCAGTGTTAATTGTATCTGCATACTAAAGTAAAAGCAACAAAAACTGCTGGATTTATGTTATGTTTATGTATGCTATCAGAAAAATAATTCTCATTTGTGTTTTTTTTAATTAGAATAAAAATATCAGATCCACAGGAAGATCCCTTTATTAAACATAATTTGTAATGTGTGGTTAAACCACAGGCTAAAAGCCTTGGCAATGTTTATAATTCCTAATGATTATTGTAGAATAACCTAAAAGAGAATATAAATGCAATTAAGATATGTCAATCAAACTTAAGAGAAGTTTCCCAAGGCTGAAAATCCACGTTCCCTCCTGTTGTACTCACAGCAAATAGGTCAAGCAACAACGAGACACCTTATTTTACCTCCTGCAGAGTTCTAGATCGAGGAACAGCGTTCAAAAAGTCTCACGGCAGAGCAAATACACCTATTACAAATGTAACTGATCTAAACTTGCCTGGCGAATGATGCAGTTTGAGGAGAACCTCCCTAAACTTACAGCACATTATGTATTCCTTGCAGTTGAAATAGACACTTGGTTTGTTTAATTTATAATGAAAGACAATGAAAAAGTCAAAATACTACATACTTACGCAAATATATTACAGAATTTGGAGCTTATTACTCTTTAGGAATGGCTGTTACTATTAATAATAATAATAATAGTTATTACTGTCTACCAATGATTTTATAAAAACACAAACCATTATTTCACTTAAAATCAAGTGACAATAACTTCCTTGTTTCCCCATGAAAGCATTCGTTTAAAGGATCCAGTAATATTTGTGAAAGGTGATATATATTTTATCAATATGGTTAATGATTCTTATTCGATTTACTTGTCAAAAATAATACCAAAATATACTAAATTCAACCCCCTATGAAATCCTAGAATTTTCCTTTTTGACATAAAAACCTACTTGCCATTGTCCCCACTGTAAGGTTCTGTAGAGTGCAATATTAAGAGAGGATGCAGAGAAAATTAAAATCTTACTTTATTTTAATCATGATAGAGATAGCTGAGAAAAACCCCCACATGTTCAATATTTAGGACCTGGGCAGAAATAAAACCAAAATGCTCTGCTACTGAATGACACAATCTACCTCACTCACACCCATGCTTCTCCTACCATGTTCACTTAGGAAGACATTTCAGAGCCAGACCATGCTAGACAGTGAATGCTAATTATTGATAAAAAACGCATCTGTCGATAAATTTTAGCACTCCGAGAACATTGATTTACTGCCTTGACATCTGTAGAAAAGCATGCAAAAAACCCCGAGATTAGAAACTCTTATTAAAGCAGACTTGAGTGCATAACTATTTCTTCAATTTGTGCCTTAAAATTGTGTATTTGAGACAAGATATTACTAAACATAACATTGACTGATGATTCCTAATAGTTGCATGAAAAGCACAGAAAAAGGACTTTTTAAAAGATTCTCTGAGCTCTGACATCTCTCTTTGTCTTCAAGACCCTAAATATCAATTTCCATCTCTTTCATTTCCTGCAGAACAACTTAACATGCATTCTCCATTCCCGCGGGCAGCAGTGGTGAAGAGAACTCGTACTCCTCTTTGCTCCCCTTCCACCATCACCCGGGAGCAGGTCGTAAGGGACGTAAGATATTAAACGTACTGAAGTGACTGGAGGCTCTTATTTTACTTTTCAGCCTAAAGACTACATAGCAATAGATGTAGTCTAGGCCACCACTAGTGATTGTCATGACATTGAGCCCTTGGCTTCCCGAGCAGCAGGTTCAGGCAGAGTGCAGCAAGAGCCACGGGTGTAAGGTGAGACCAAGGCGTGGGATGAGAGCCTCCTGGTGGTAGCGTCCGCACGGCACCGCTAAACAGCGAGGGCAAACACTTGCCTTTGTCATTATCCAGCTAGTCACGTATACTCCACCTCCTTCAGTGTACTCTTCTTTTTAAGATTTCTAGCAATTCCTTTTCCCATCACCGCATCAAGTCTCAGTCTATCCCGATCTGAACAGCTCTGTTTTTATGAAACCATGGATATGACAGTCCTTAAAAGAAAAGCATTCCAAAAAAGGCTAGATCTTATGTAAATGAGTTTCTATATTAGATTTACATTCATAATTTCCTGATCTTCAGAAGATAGATACGGGAGATTATAATATGAAGGTCTTTGTTCTGTCTTCAAGGTCTGCTATCTGTTCTGGCCCGTATGTTTTCACAGGGCTTCCTATATCCTCTCACATGTTAATTTTTCTCCAAACAGGGCAATAACAAGAAATAACTATGTCAATGAATCCTAGATAAGTCTACCTTCTAAAAAAAAAAAAAAAAAAGCTTTGTAACTAATGCAGTACATGCATGCTAGATGGTGTGTAAAGTTTTGTGTCACTACTGCTTCGCAACCTAAAGGGGAAGATTTCCATAATATCTACAATACTGGAAGAGAATCAGACTCTAGGAGAACCACTCGTTACAAATCAGTACGCACGGTCCGTGGAGCCACCTTGAAGCGCATCCCTTACACAAACACGTGACCGATCAAAACATTGGTTGATCACACGGGAGAAACTTAGGGCCCAGTAACCTGTTGCATCTTTTCAAAGCTTTTGCCAGCTTCCTACAGGAACTGACCAACTGTTAGGCGGCTCGGTGTTGCACGTAAGGTTGCCATTATTGTTTTGGCTTTGCACAGAATATTTCAGACCTCAGGTTGCCTTCTGATTCCCCTCAGGGAGGCTGGATTAAATGATCTCTAAGGTCCCTTCCAGCCTAGGCCATTCTATGATTGATTCAAAGGAATTTTTCCACTCTTTTTAGTGAAAATCCCGTAATACAACACGACAGAGACTACTAAGGAGTGAATCCCCGAGCGTTTCCTCGGGAAACCGTGAGCCTGCAGGTGAGCTCCGGCAGGGCACGGAGCTGCCGGCTCTGCCCTCACGGTATTTGGGCGGGGGCAGCCGCCGCCCGTCTCCGCGACCGCCCTCATCGCCGTCCCCTGCGGTGGTTCCTGCCCCCGCGGAGCTGCCCAGGCGGGCCGGGGCCGTGCCGCTCGCCCTCTCGGCACACAGGCTTTGCTGTTCCCGGGCGGAGTTCCGGCGATCCGCGGTCGAAAGTCCGTGAGCGGCCGCCGACAGCGTTTCAATTTTCCCGGGCGGCGCGCTCCCTCCTCCCGCCGGCCCAGGCGCATCCTTCCGGTCACGGCAGCCCCACCCACCCTCAGCATCCCATCCCGCCCCGCCTCCCCCGGTACTTACCCAGCCTCCTCCGCTCGGCGCTTGGTCGCGGCGGCCCTCACGTCCGTCGGGCCAGACATGGCGGCCGCGGCAGCGGCGACCGCCTTCTCCTCTTCCTCCTCCTCCGTGCTTCGCCCGGGCTTGGCGCCGCTGAGGAGGTGGCGAGCCCTCTCCCTGCCGCCGCGGCCGCCGCGGGCCGCGTACGGCACCAGCAGCTCGCCTCGCAGCGCTGCCAGGTACGCCGCATCGCTCGGGGCGTTGCTCTCGCCGCCCGTTCGCCCTTTTCCTCCTCCTCCTCCTCCTTCTCCTCTCCTTTCCCCTCACGGGGCGGCCGCCTCAGGGCGAGCGCGCGGCGCGGCTGTTTAACGGTCGCGCTCGAGCTGGCTCGCGGCGAGGGCGCAGTTGGCGCCCAACGCCCTGAGGGGGGAGAGAGGGCAGGGGAGGGCCTGGGCCGGCCCCGCTCCGCTCCCTCGGCGGTCGCCTCCGAGGGGGGGCTGCCCCGGGGTCCCGGCTGAGTGAGGGTTTTCTCCGGTCAATGGCGCCGTGAGGGGCTCGGTGCCGGCGGGCAGAAGTAGTGGGAAGGAGGGCGGCCGGGCGTGATGCGGCGCCGGGCGTGTTGAGGGCGGGAGCATTTGAAGGGTGCACCGGGAGGGGGAGCGTTAGCGGCGGGACCTTCCTGGGCCCCCTCTCCTGCCTCCCCCGGCCCGTAACCGTGTCTCTGCTCTCGGCCCATGGACAAGTGCGTCTGGGTCGGTCACCACCTATACCCGTTTTTTTACCGTTGCTGTGGTGGTTTTCGCCCGCGGTTTGTGGGCGAGTGTTTTAGTTTTTCCTCAAGTCGGTGTGATGCTGTGGTGGTCCTTCGTTCTAAGAAAAATAAGGAAATAAAAAGGACAAAAAAGAATAACGAGTCAAAACGATAAGTAAATAAGTAGTAAATGTACTTACTATTTCAAATAATAAGAATTTAGATCACCAAATAGAGAAAACCCCTGAGGAGCATGACAGTGCAGCTAAGGCAGGTGGCAAGGTGTTGGGAGTGTCTCTTGAACTGTATAGTTAAGGCCTGGGAGTTTTTTGGTTTACTTTGTTGGCTTTTTTTAATTTGTTTTTTGGTTGTGGAGGGTTTGGTTTGGATTTTTTTTTCCCCTCACATGAGATTTTATAACTGTGTGGTTTTGCTGAGACAGGTGTGAAGGTTCAGATAACAGATGTGACGCTATGGACTGAGTTGTAGGAAACTATTCTTGTACATATTGATTTCACATATGAAAATACCAGTTGATGTACACAACTTCAATATCTTTCATAGGGAGAACAGGATGCTGACTTGCTGTAGTGACGAGCAGCTGAGAGAAATAGTCATCAAGACTGGAAAAAATAATTTGGAGGCATTTTTCATAGTCTCTGCTTGTGCCATCTATTTAGGTGTTGAGGCTTCAAATTGTGCAACTGAAATGCGCATGGTTAAGTGTGAACGCTAACACTTCTCTCCCCAGGTGGATCCTCGGTCTGTTTGCCTTTTTCAAATAGTGTTTGAAGTACTAGCAAATGAACTAACCAAAGCGTTTTCAAGTATTTCACACCATAGGTCACATGCTTAATGGTGTCTTGTTTATGAAAGTTTAGACCTAAATATTGTGTATCTTTTGGTCTTTTATAGTGACGAAGCAACCGTTATCTCGGGGACAAAGCTTGCTAAACAAGTTTTGAAAGAAGTTCAGAGAGATGTAGAATCATGGATATCCTTTGGAAACAAGAGGCCTCATCTCACTGTCATATTAGTAGGAGACAATCCAGCAAGTCATATCTATGTCAGAAACAAGATAAAAGCAGCTGCAGCTGTAGGTATGTATTATGTAGTGCACAAGGTAATACTGTTTAAAAATAAAAAAGAAGCAGGAAGAGCCTCCTTTGTATCGTACTTGTATTTTTGCACTGTTTTCTTTCTCATCTTCTCTGATGAACCTAAAGAAGTTGCATTGACATGTGAAGGAAGTAGTTTTAATGGCCCATGAGTGGTAGCCGTAAGTTCAGTTCTTTATCTGAAAATCTTGTTAAACAGTTTACATCCTTACTGTTAAAAACTAGAAACTCAGGGTGAACACTGGGCAAGTTTTTTGGCAGTTAAATGTCTTAACATAATCAGGGAGAAGTTATGCCCATTTGCAGTTGTTTCTGCGTGACACTTTGATTATTTTTGAATGTGATATGTTTGCAGAAGATCTTGCCTCCTCAGTAGCTGTTAGATTGCTTTTTTTTTTCCAGCCCACCTGCAACTGTGGTAGCAAGGACTAAGTCATCCATAGAAAAAATTTCTGATACTAACATGTGTTTTCTGTTTTTATCTCTTATCAGGCATTTCTAGTGAGATCATACTGAGGCCTAAAGATGTTTCTCAGGAAGAACTCTTAGATCTGACAGTAAAACTCAACAAGGATTCAACAGTTAGTGGTTTATTAGTTCAGCTACCTCTCCCAGGTGGGTGACGTTTTTTGTCCCACTCATCATATAGAGTCCATGTAAGGAGGAGTTCAACAGTTGCGGGTTGCAAATGTGTCTTAGTGACATAATTAAGTCTTGAGAAAAGACATACCTAGTCAAGGATGAGTTGAGATGCTCAAGTGTTTGTTATATAGTAGCCTGCAGTTAACTTGGGGGGGAAAAAAGCAGATTTAATGCTGACAATCATGTCATATTCCCAATCCTGCATTTTTTCAGTGTTCAGTCAGAATGCTCTTTCAGGTAATTTCCCTCCCCACACTTTATCCAGTTTGTTGTTGTTGTTGTTTTAACATGTTGTACTGCTTTGCCTTGAACTCTAAGACTTTTGCCATGTTTTTGCCTCCTGTATCATGCCAAGTTACGCTGTCTAGTGGATGATGCTACACTCTTTCTCACAGTAGTTCCAGATTTTGCCTGAAACATTTTTTTGTGTTTCCTGTGTTGACTCTAATGTTCCCTGTGAGCTTAGTGCTAGGGTCCTAGAAGCCTCTACCGTAATCTTGGGTTTTATTTCCCTTGTAATAAACACCAGCGTTTGCAGTTAGGAGGTCTTGTGCTTTGTGATGAGTGAAAGCAAACTGTAGTTGGCCGCTTGGTGAAATAAGTTGGCCAGAAGGTGGAGCTATAAGTCAAGTAAGGAGATGGCATCTTGGACACCAAGCTGTGAGTCTGAAGCTGATGGAATGTGGTCGTTGGTTTGCTCAGTAAGGTTGTTAGTTACTGCTTGCAGAAATGCTTTTTTTTTTTTTTAATGTGAGAAGGATATTGGATACTCTTGAACTGTCTGACTTCATTGCTTCGTAGTTCAACAACAGACTTAAGTCTTAAAGCTTGATGAATTAAAGCTTGTCCAACATTTGCAGAGAAAAAAACCCAACAGCTTTGAAGGGATTTCTGATTAGGTCCATTCAAATGTCTGACGCTAGTACACTTAAGTGTTTAAGCACTAAAGCAGTTGGTCGAAGATCCCGCTGAAGAACTACAGTACGTCTGTCCCAGTGACTGTGTGTAGACTAACGAGCCTTTCTCAAACCTCATTAATTTGCTAGTTTGAGGCCTGGCTGTTGTGGTAAAAACCTTACAGGGCTTTTTCATTCTTGCATTGCCTGTGTAGTAATGCTAAATACACAAGTTAGCATGAACTGAAAATTTTCAGGAAATTCTTTCTGTAACAGAAGGCACATATAACTGATTACTGAACTTTTTTTTTTTTTTGCTACCAAAGTAACTTCACACACAGAAGGAGAGAAAGCTAAGTTAGCTCGTTTTCCAAAATTTTGTTGTAATGGAAGGAGACCAAGAATAGAAGTTGTGAGAACTTCATCAGCAGAGGCTGCATACTCCAGAGCTGAGGTGGTTGTGTGGGGTTTTGGGTTTTTGCAGTAAACCACATATGGGTGTGGCATTTGATCAACATTGGGATAAAAATAGAAGCAGAGAATAGCTTTGTTCTTGCTCACTTTTGTGAGCTGGAGTAACTTAACTTTGAGGATTGTCATCTTTGCCTGAGGAAAACTTCCTTTCTGGGCACCTTTGGAGTACATTCCTTGTGATGTGGTAATGGTTTTGTGGAGAGTTTTCTGTATCTTTTTTTAATTGCCTGTAAGATGCCTGTGAAATGTTAGATATTTATTTGAAATAAAATATGGAAACCTCAATTTTTTTCTTAGTTGTACACAAGGAAGTGTGAGTATAAACGTGCCCGTCCGTTGTGTAACACTGTGCCAAGCCAAGTGCAGCCTGCTTTGGTGTAACTGGTGTTAAAGTGATAGCAGTGTTTCAGTATAGCTTCCTAAAATTACTTCCAAGGAGATGATTGCTGCTGCTCAGCAACTTCCTCCTTGCTCGGTGTCTGTATTCCTTGATCCACATGGTATGTTTCCAAATGCCTTTGGTGCTGTGTTTTTATTTTGATCAGCCTTCACTTTGAAAACCTGTCTTTGATTTTAGGGTTTTTTTTGTGTGTATCAGTGTTAGAGGTGTGTGTTGTTTACTGTGTAAATAGGAGTTGCTCTGTGTTTGTGTCAGAGTAGGTAGGCAAGTGATGCCTGGCGTCATCCTACAGGTTTAGTTTGCAAGTGAAAAGGTGAGTGCAGAGAGGAACTTGGTGTAGGGAGTAGCTTGAGATGACAGCAAATAAGTTAGTGGCAATGTCAGCTGGGAGGAGACCGAGATTGTCCTGTGAGACTGACACTGATGTATCGAAGCGATTTTGTGTCTCTGGAAATGAATGAGACTATCTGCAGACAAGTAGAAACAAACCAGAAAAATATATTTCTCGAGGGAAATATAACCTACTCGTAACTGTCGAGAGCGTGTCAGGTGGTTTTGTTTGTTTGTTTGCAGATAACCTATATAAGACAGTGTTTTAGAAGTGCTTCTGATGAGAAAGGAGAGGTGTACCCACACTGTCCTCTCGACAAACATGTCAACCTATGTGCCCCCAGCTCAGCAGCTTCATTTCTTCCCTGTAGTATGTGTAGTATGTGTTTTATTCGTAATGCATAAGAGGAGTTACCCTAGCCAGACAAACTTGTGTGTAGTGATTAAGATAGTCTTGGTGATACCTTACAAGTGAAAGAACTGAAATTTGATAGCTGTGTGTTTCCTAGATCACATAGACGAACGAACCGTTTGTAACGCTATCACACCTGAAAAGGATGTGGATGGGTTTCATATTATGAATATTGGACGTCTGTGTCTTGATCAGCCCTCTATAATACCTGCCACTGCTGCTGCCGTCTGGGAAATTATCAAACGGACAGGTAAGAAGCTGAACTGCACTGAAACTCGGAGGACGTGTGAAGGCTGAAGTCAGTTGTGAGTTAAAAGGTGTAGGGGATCTAAGTGCTTTGGGCTCGTGGAAGAGCAAACATTTAGAGGATTAATCTAAATGATAAGGAGGTGCCAAATAGGTGAGATCTTTTGGCAGTAGCATCACTATAATTAAGTGTAGACAGTACTCGTCATGGAAGACTTGGGGAAACACTTGGGTAAATTCTTTTCAATGTTGCAAGGAACTTCCTGTGATATATTTCTAACCTTGTTACTTATCAAATATCGGATGCGAATTCTTAAGTTCTTGTGGGTGAAGGAACACGAACTAAAATGGGAACATTTAATTCGGTGCTTGAGGAGGGAAAGAACGCCTATGTATTCAGTAGTTGTCATTTTATGAGACAGGTGCTTTCACGGGTAGACATAAAAGGTTTTATTTCCTTTTTTGGGCAGAGAAGATAAAGGCAAGAGGTGATTCAGATGATCTAGATGAGTTGCTGATTTTGTTTCTCTAATGTCAAAGCTGAAAGTTGTTTTGTGGATGTTCAAGTCATGTTCATGTCAGCAGTGCACAGCAGCAAAACATTCTATCTTGGGGATTGACAGGCAGGGTGTGGTTCTGTAACAATAACGCAATACCAATTTTTAATAGTTTTATTTTCATTTATTTGCGTTTTTTCCTTATAAGGAATAGAAACTTTTGGGAAAAACGTTGTGGTAGCTGGAAGATCTAAGAATGTTGGAATGCCTATTTCAATGCTGTTACATACTGACGGAGAGCATGAAAGGCCTGGAGGTAAGTCCATGCATGTTCTGATGTTTCCGTTTGCAAAATCATTAAAGTAAAGCTGATGAGAGGATACAGTTAAGACAAGAAAGCTCTTGTCTCTTTTACAATATTTGCAACCAGAGCAAGGAAGTAAATTTACTAATGTATTTTTTTGGCCATATTCTTAGGAGAACACTTTCTGGACTTGACTTTCTTTGGTGTTAGGCCATCATTTTGTCCTCCCTTTGAAGGAGATACTGTTTAAACACGGTTAGCACTGCATGTTGAGCATAATACCTGGTGGTGTGGCCTTAGACAACTCCAGAGGTTCATGTGATGTTTCTACAAAGTAACATAGCTGTATGCCTTATCCTGATTATCTTAATACCAATTGTGAGATTTTCATACACATATACACACAAATATGTATGTATATACATACACATACAGACAGATGTATGTATATATTTTTTAAATTACTATTTTTCAAGAAATGACCTTTGTTGTGCTAGGTTAGTTGCTAGTGATTATGAAAATGCCTGAATGACCAGCAAATAACTTCAGAGTGTTA
Organism: Trogon surrucura; assembly: GCA_020746105.1. Taxonomy (NCBI): domain Eukaryota; kingdom Metazoa; phylum Chordata; class Aves; order Trogoniformes; family Trogonidae; genus Trogon; species Trogon surrucura. Next base: position 808,507 of record CM036620.1, on the reverse strand, counting down.
GCTCTATGGTAGTAGGCATTGGCCTGCAGGATTTTTCTGCAGTGCAGCTTATATCCCCCTGGAAGTTGGAGGTTATAATGGGAATATTTTTAAGTAATTCTAATTACAGAAGCATGCGTGTGCTGCCATAATTGTGCCATAGAAAGAAAAACAAATAGAATTCAAATAGAATACAGTCCTTTCGCAACCTCATTCTGACGTTAGAAACTACCAAGGTGGTGCGCACAAATGCGGTCAACGTCTGTGTTTAATCCCAGGTATATTTAATAAGAGTAGAGTGAAATCTGTTATTAGTATAATAAAACACTAAAAGCCTCTTACTAATCATAGTGTTGTTTTTTCCACTCGGCCTCGGTGGGAAAGTTTCTATTTGAAACTTCTCTCCGTGTCTGAATTGTAATGATGGTCAGTGTATAGTTCTGGTCTCATCCCTATTCCCATGAAAATTAGCAGCCTTTTTGCCATGTGTTGCAGATATTGGGTTGTATGTATTACTGGCAGCACACCTCGCTGTTTGAAATTGGCTTTATACAACATGGGTTAGGTTGCAAACTACCTGCATATTTCTCAGCTGGAAAAGAGTTGACTTAGTGACCCTTGGTTCTTTCCATGACTTGCTAGAAAACCAGTAGCAGTTGTGTGGATCTTTTAGCTCTAATTAAATACTGTTCTGTAGCTTTCAGCTATTGAGTTAGTTGAATCTGTGGCTTGATTTTCTTCCATTCTATCTTAGAATTGTAGTTCTTACTGGCTGTCTGGTAGTACAACTTGTTTTGGTGGGCTAGTCTGCGAGTTTGTTGTATGAAAGAACTTGTGCTTCACAGTCACCTGCCTACGTTGTGATTCCTGTCTGTTTGTAGTTGCATTGGCAGTCTTACTGACGTCGATACTGTCTATGTTGAGAATTCTATGCAAGGACAGAAAAATGCTTAGATGTTCCCTTATGACAATGGCACTGGAGTCTAGCTAGGACAAGAGTCAACTTACTGAAACTATCCTGGGTTCTGAAGAAGTGCATGTATTTTTAAGATTGTTTTTCTTGTTTTCCCAACTAACTGACAGCATACAGTGTAAAGCAGCTGGCAATGGGGGAACAAAGGGTTTGTAATTCTGCTGCAATAAATTAGCAATAAATTGGTCTTAGTTGTGTACATTGTGTTAAATACTTGTGTAGTTGGGGTAGTCTAGTAGAGCTTTTATTTCTAACTCGTAGATGAGGCTGTTTGGTCTTCTGCAGTTGGCATTCTTCTCTGTTTCTGCCCTGAGCAACAAGAGGCCAGCCTGAAAGGCGTGTGGAAGGGAAGGCAGGTGAGGTGGTGGTTTCACCTTTACCTCAGCAGCTATCAGAATTTCTGGATGTCTTGTGACAGGGGAGAGACTGCAAGTGGTTGAGATAGAGCTGAGATAGAGGGAAATAGACGGTGTAAACCTGGAGTATAGTGAGGTCAAGGAGGTGGAGCTAAAAGCAAGACTGGAAATCTGAACGTAACAAAATAACTTAAACAGAATAATCCTTTCCACTTATTTTCTTAGTGGCTAATAGCAAAGCAAAATCTGTGTGTTATCATCAGAGATAGCTGTCTGGGTACGAGATGAGGTAGTGAGTGTGAAGTTTCTAGACAAAGTATGTTTTGGAGTTGGAAATGACAGACCGTCAAGAGTTCCTAATTTTGTTTTCTGAACAAAGGCAAGCTTTCTTCTAAAGCAGGTTTAGAATGATTTTAACCTGTTAATACCAGTGAAGTGGAAGCTTCTTTTATTTTCTTCTTTTAGTAGTATTATTTAGGAGGACGGGGACCAGACAAGACCTGTGGTTCAGTGCTGAAAAATCTTTTGCAGGTTACCAATCAGGATAGGTTTTTATCAGCATTTGTATCATTTTTATTAAATAATTTGTATTAGCAAGTGATGCAAGATGTGTGTGATAGTGGGTTTTTTTCTGTGCTTTTGTTGTCCGTTTTAGGTGGGTTTTGGTGGTGTTTTTTGCCAGTTATGATCCAAATGGAAAAGCTGGGGTCTGTCTTCATCTGTGATGCTTGTTATGTAGAAACTGTGATGTCCTGCAGGTGGCAATATCTGATCAGATCACAAAACTGAACCCTTAGAAAACAAATTGTGTTTTGTGTAGGCAGTCAGGAGACTGTTTTATAAGCTAGTGAATTGACTTAGCGGTATCATGCGGAATCTTAATTGCTAAATATATTCCTCTTCTTCCAGCAGAAGTAGCAGTATAAAAATAGTTGTTTATTTTCTGTTTTGGCATGATCACAAATAAGTGGAAAACCTACCCTTTGAAGTGTCTGTAAGCTTCTGGACTGCTATTCTGAAGGTAGGGGCTTTTTTTTTTTTTTACTCCTTTCTTTTTTGGTAGTGGGAGCAGTAACTTGGTTTCAGGAGCTGATTACAGACACGTTTCTTGCTAAAATCTTGATGGGAAATAGCACTGATGTTACTTCTGAGAAGTTGTGAATATTTGTAACTTTGGATTTTATCTGTTAGATTGTCTCAGCCTGTGTGAGTACAAAATAAGACGTCAAAAGAATTTTGTTATGTATAGGCTTTGGCAAATAGTGATTGTGATTTTGGGCAAGATAGCTTTTTCTTTTTTTGCTTGAAGTGTTCAAGCCTTTCTTTCTAGAGCCTAGTGATAAGTCTGTTTGCCTTTCATGTGTGGAGGATGGCCCTTCAGACAAACTGTAAGTTTTAGTGTGATTGCTAGGGCATTAGCTAAGAAAAATGAAGTGTGTCGTATTGAAGAGTAGGCATGCTGCCTCTGCAGGGACAGAAGTGATCTGTTATTACTCTGTTTGGAGAATGAAGCCTCCGAAGAAGGAAAACTCTGATTATCTACACAGCTGACATGCTGCTTGCTCCCAAGAGTGTGTGTGGCCTACATACAAATAAGCAGTTGGAGACATGGAGTGTCAGAGTAATACTTCAGTTCTGTTCCAGTTACGTTGACTGTATGAGTTATTTCATGATCCCAGATGTATTCAGGGAAGAAAGCTGAAGGAATCTGGACATGAAGGCTTTATGTACTGGCTGGGGTGTTGCTGTCACATTAAGGCTAACTGCAGTTACTGGTTTTAAGACAAGTAGCTGTCGAAGCTCTTGATGCACTGAATTCATCACAAGTTACAGAAGGCTGTCAAGAGACTTCTAACCTAGGGCGTTTTCTCGTATTTCATGGAATTGCTTGTGCCCTTACAGTTTGCTGGAAATGTCTTGATCTGCTTCTCCTTGAGATGTGATGCAATACAGAGCTGGAAGTAGAAGAGGGGTCCAAGTTGAGGGCAAAGAGCAGAGATGTCAGAGCACAGACAGGTTGAAGATGAGATGCTTGAGGAAGGGAGCTCAAGAGATGAGAGGCACCGGTTAGATCAGGTGGACACATTGCAGAGGCAAGAGATATGGTGGTACTGTCTGAGATGGTAAAAACTTTTCCTGTAATGGCTCATACCATCACTTGGGAGTCTCTGATGGGGGGAGTCTAACACCTGAATGTTGTGTGGTACAAATAATTGACAGGGAGTGTTTTGGGAAGAGTGTCCTTGGATAACTGTTATGCTGGCAATTTCCTTGCATGTAACGCTTGCTGTTAGATGCAAGGTATGAGACTTCAGTCTTTCCTCAGTATCTCCATCAAACAGCACAAGGTGGTTAATGTTTTACTAGCAGGTTTGGTGTTGGTTTTTTTTAATATTGCTAAGAAATTTTGGCAATAAAAATTACTGTGTAAATTTCTTGACATGAAATGTGGATGTGCGCAGGAGCAGACCCTGGATCTTCTGCGTTTACCCAGAAGGCAGCGTGCTTCTGTTTGTGATAACTTCAAACACTTCCTGCTCTGGTGTGAAGTGCAGGAGTTCAGCTCTTTTTGTGTTATAGGGAGATACAAGATGTGGTAGGACACATGCGTAAATCTGAGCACCTTTTTGTCCGGTCGGTTCTGTTGCTGTTGTTGCACTTGACCTATGCAGAATGATGTTTTGCAATGCTTTGAGTATGTGGAAAAATATACACATTGGACGTATTGATTTCTCAAGTGGTTATGGTAATAAACCTTCTTGGATCCCTCCAAATGGAATTTTCTAAGTACTGGTGCTGATATTGATTGTGTTGCACACTTGTGTTCACGGCCACTCCTTGGTGAAATCTGATAATGTTCCAGCCAAGAGAGGGATTTTTTGGTCTGACTCTTGCGTTGCAGTTCTTGGTCAGCAAGGTTTCTAAGCAAAGACCATTAGCCCAGGAGTGTCCTTGTTGTTGTACCTACTTGATTCATTCTTTACATGATCAGGCCCTCAGAAAACAAGAGCCTCAGTTGTCATTCTCTGTTGGCCAGGTTATCAGCCATGTTAAGTCTTGAAAGAAGGAATATCGTTAAGGAATACTGCCACTTCCCAGAACTTGAGTTACTGTTTAGACATTGAGCACGCAAAATCTGTCAAACACTGGTCAAAGACTAAATTTTGACTCGAGGAAAATGCTGTTTTGAAGTTAGGTCACAGGTACAGGGAAGGCTTCCTCTCTAGACAAGAGAATGTCAAGGGGAAGCATCTGGGCAGCTTCGGGACAGATGTGTGATGGCAGTGGTTGAGGACAGAGATCTGAATGTGCTGACTTTGTACTTGAAGCTTTAGGTTGTGGCCAAACAACTAGATCCTATAGCATGCTATACAAATACCGCTTAGTAAGGTGGACCCTGGATTCTGTACTGGGTTTGCTCACTGTAGTTCTATTACATAGAAAAAAGTTGATGGAGGAGTAAATTAGTCCTCAGTGTATAAATTAATTCTTTCAGTTAGATATTTTTGAGAAACAAAGATGTTTTTGTACATGTGAACAGTTAATTGTTGTGTTTTGCCTATGCTGACATAAATGATGCGTTTCGAGACAAATCTGACCATCATCTGTACCGTTGTTAATGTACCTAAGTAAGTAATTTGCACCTGAGACTGTGTCATACAGACATTTTATATATAATGATTAATTTATCTCTTACTTTGCAGGCGATGCTACAGTGACTATTACTCACAGATACACACCGAAAGAGCAGCTCAAGATCCATACGCAACTTGCTGACATCGTAATAGTAGCTGCAGGTAATACTAGTTGTTTAATACTCCAATCATAGCATTTAAAACCTAAAAAGTAGCCTTCCGTGTGTGTGTTGGTGGTACTACTAGCTATTTCACGTTTCGCCAAATAATTGGTGCTCATGCTCGCTGAGGGTGTAAGTAGGATTTCTTGCAAGAAGGGTGAGTGATTTGTCTCTTTGTTCTTGCCCTTCACATTTGCAGACTCATAAACTGTTTCTCGTCACATGTGACACCTTTCCCTTAGGGAGACTTCAGGGTGAACTCAAGATTGGGAACCAGTCATTGCATAGTTTATACAGGTATAATTATGTAAATTAAAACATTCTCTGTGCAGTGCAAAAATCATGAGTCATTTAAATTTTGACAGGAGGGTTTCTTTAAATCAGCTGGAGGCTGCATTCATAAAACAGTGGTATCGTTCCCTGGCTCTTAGAATTGAGGGCAACCTTGCCAAACAACCTGGTAGTTTTGGTAACATGTTATTAATGACTGACTTTTTAATTTATTTTGTTCTTTCATAATTACTGTGTAAAGAGGAAGAAAATGCTAATTGCCCGGAGCAAGGGGTCTGCAAGGTCTGTGTCTATACTCTTAATGTGACGTAGAGTGGAATACTTGCAGATGGACTGCTCTGGAACCAAGAAATGAGCAGAAGTCTGCTTCTGAGCAACCTCTGTTTTTCCCTTGTGGTCTTGTAAACAGAAGAATAAATTTATTGAACAACAACAACAACAACAAAAAACCCTAAACAATTCAACTTGGTAAAAACCTTGTTAAAATTCTGTGTCCGTTACAGATTCTTTCTCTAGTACCATTTTGGACCATTACGGGAGGATTGTGGTTTTCTACTTTTCTCCTCCCTTCTCTCTTTATCATTCTCAAGACTAAATTCCTGCTTACTTATTTTCTAGATCAAGACAGATAAGTCCCTGTGTCAAGCTCATCACTTCCTCTTGAAGTGAAGTGTCCTTTGCTTCAGGGCTTAACTGTGCTATCTTTCTTTTCATGCCAGGAACAAGAAAGAGCTCAGGTTTCCCATGTGTGATTACTCAGCTATGGTCCTGACCAGATTTCACGACTGTGAATGAAAGCTGATAATGTGTGTCCTAGCTGGAAGTAAACTAGTAACTTGTCATCCAAATTCACTGCTTCCAGTTGAATCACGCTTCAGATTTTTACGCTGAATTGTTTGTCATCAGTTAGGCTTGTAGGTAAACGTTTCAGTAGCAATTCTGCCTGGTTTGTTCTGCACATGATTCCCCTTGTGTTGCTTGTAACAGGAGCATGATGACACAACAGTCATTACACAACATGAAATACACTTGGCATGATGAAAAATCTAGGGCTGCATTGTGCAAACTGTATGCAACCCTGCTCCAGTGGATGCTCTGGGGAAGATGATGCTTTAGAAAAGTGGAATCTCTTCATGGTTCCTCTTGTTACTTGACAAGTGTGCACGTTGTCCCTTCGGGATTATGCGTTCCCTGGACATGTGTGGCATGTACAGTGAATGTTGCAGAAAGGGAACTTCTGCCCTGTCAGTTAGAAACAACTGTTGTCATGGCCTATAGTGCAAGACGTGTAAATGGAAAACAGCTGGTTGTGTGTGTCTGTGAAAGAGCGAGGTTCCTATTCTCATTTTCCTCTTCTTAGGTAATACCTTTATCTGCATTGTCACTTCAGCTTTGGTGACTTAGTTGGTTCTTTCTGATATGGTACTCTATTTCCGTGCACTTGGACTCACAGCTTTTATAACACTTCGAGTCAGATGCTTCTGTTTTTACGCTTGATTTGAGAATACCCATCTTCCTATGTTGTCTCTCATTTGCCACCAGCCTCGGGACCTTGGTGTTACTGCTTACTTCCATTTTAACTGCCCATGCAATTTATTCTTTCCCTCTTGTGCCCTCTTAACTCGTTTCATCATAAGTTCCAACAATGCTCCTCTTGTCCATCCTGCCCCTCCCTAAAATCTTTGTCTCTTCTGGGTGGAGCTTCCTAAATTCTTTCACCACCATGCAGCTTTTGCATTTTTAGCCAAAGCCTGGTGTTTCCCCCCCATAACTTTGTCGCCTTAGTCTTCCCGTGTTTGCCCGCTGTCCCCTGCCTATACAGACATCCCCTGGAGTCTGTTCTTTTTGCCATTGGCTCGGGCTTGTGGTAGACGGGTCAGTGCGGCTCTTCCGGTTGTGCTTGTACAGCCACCACAGAACTTCCAGGGTAGTGATGGAAGCAGTATTCGACTAGTAACCAGTTGCTCTCTTGGCTTGCCAGTCTGCCTTGAGAGAGGAGACTCATGTACCTTCTAGCCTTGGAGAGAGAGTTAACAGAGGAAGGAATGGGGATGCAACATATCAGATGAAATTCTACTGGCAGTGCTTGAGCTGTACCTCATGATCATGTGGTCCACTTGATCACCATCACCACATGATCTGTGGTGCTCTTGTACTAGCGTTGCTGATTTGTCAGACCCTTTTATTCAGATAGTGGCTGGTTACTTTACTCAGGAGGTGACTGACTTCAAGGTCCCTTTCAGCCCAAACCATTCTGTGATTCTGTGAGTCATCATTTTCTACCAAAATTACCAGTGAAAGATTTTCCCACATTTTTCAGTCAGTGCATTTTAGGAATAGTTGCTCTTACACTTACCTCTTCCTGCTTGGTATGTAAAGTAGGCTTAGGTAAATAGATCTGCTCATTTGATTTGGGGGTTAGTTTATTTGTTGGTACTAAGTATTTGGCCTATTATCAAACCGTTTTACAAAGGGTGTAACTGTGCAGCTTCCGTTAATATTCTTCCATCCATATCACATACAGATCATTTACCCCCATAAGGCTGAGGCATTATCCAATTACCAGCCGCCTTGCGATGGATTGCCTAAGAGTATGATGAGGTAGACGCAGCCAGATGTTATCAAATGGCATAGGAAAGAATTTGAGGTCTTGGCTTGCTCAACATTAGAAGCAGAGTTTCAAGCTTGGGTCCTATGGGGGAGTGAGAACTGGAGAGCAAAGAAGGTTCTTGTATTGCCTGTACTTAAATGAGTAACTGGCTGTGATCCAGCACTTCAAGGGAAGCCAAAGCCTTTGTGTGCCTGCGCTTACCTCCGTACAGCTACAGGCTTGAACGTAGGGATTTGCTTTCTTTTCTTTTTTTTTCCACCTTTCCACCTGACAGAAAGTTGCTTTGGTGGGCAGAGGGGAGCTTAGACTTCCCGTTTGGAGATACTCTGTCACCAAGATGGTCATTCCTCACGATACACAGAACTGACAGGATTGTGCAGGAAGCAAGGTGAATTGTGATCTTCAAGCTGGCATTTCCCTTTGCTCAATGTCAGAGGTTGCATGGTTGGTGAGAGATTTAGGTCACTTCAATGGAATACAGAGAAGAGATTGCCCCTATTGCAATGAAGGCATGAGAGAATAATGCAGATGATGTGGAAGGACTTGATATTCTTGGTTCTCCAGTAGAGTGCAGTAGCTTTGGTCTTGGATACTGCTTTGCTGTAACATGCCAGGAAATCTTTCATTCATTGTGACTGTCCAGGCTGTGAACTGTCAGATGTCTGGCCACATGTGATGCTGCCATTGATTTGGCAATGCTGATATGTTTTTTCTAAGATAGCCTTGCCTCTAGTTAAAATTTTACTTCTAGAAAGACAAGTCTTTCTGTGCGTGCAGAGGAGGTGTTGGCGGAGAAGGTGTCCAAGTCTTGTCGCTTGCCTCAGCGTGTTTGGGAAACTATATGAGACTGATCTCCTCCAAGTAAATGTGTGGTGCTGCCTGCAGTTTGAAATCCCATGTGGCAGTGAGCTCTAGGAAGTGATGACAACCGTTGTCTGGGTCTACTGCCTTAGAAGATGGTGTTTTGCCACCCCTTTGGCAGGGCATAAGTCAGGTGTGGTGTGTGTAATGCATTGTCGTTTTTGTCCTCAAGTTGTCTGAGTATCTAAATAACTGTTTTGGTGTCTCTTGCAATGTATAATAAATAGCTCAGCTGTGCTGACTGGAAGCATGCAGCCACTGACTCAGCTCTGTGTCTTGGAACTTGAAGTGACCTTTTAGATTTTCTGGATCCTGACTGCTCAGAGTATTTGTGATGGAGGTCCAGATGCTTTACATTGACATGTGTGTTCTGTCATGTAGCTGGTGTTCATTATTTCTCTAAGTGCTTGAAATGCAATGTAGCTAACAAGTGAGGTGCAGAAGGAATCGGGAGTCAAGAGCAATGCAAATCCAGTAGCAGTGTTAAAAACATTAAAGAAAATGCTGTGGAAGTAACATAGACAGCTTGCTTCAGCAGTTGGCAACGCTTCTGGATCGGCACACCTCTGACAGTACTAACGGTTTCTTGTGGCTCACAAAGCATTTTTATTGTCCAGCTTTTCTTTGGAAATGCTCTGCAAGGGATTTACTTCCTCAAAAGAGCAAGTACTTCCTTTACTCACAGTCACTGCAGATTTAGCTGAAAATATTTAGTCGAAATGAACAAATAGCACCTTTTCTTCCTGTAGTTACCAACTGTGAAACTGAGGAATAATTGTTTTATGTGTGATGTCTCACAAAAAAAATCAAGTGACAGGATTATCCTCCATTTCTGTGCCCACATCCACGTGCATGCACACTCTTTAATATAATTTGCAATTGATGACCTAAGACTACCTGGCCATGTTAATGAAATATATCTTGATGATTCCAGGTATCCCAAAGTTGATCACAGCTGATATGGTCAAAGAAGGTGCAGCTGTGATTGATGTAGGCATCAACCATATCCACGATCCTCTTACAGGAAAGACCAAATTAGTTGGGGATGTGGACTTTGAAGGTCAGTGGAACACTCTTTATATGAACCTGTTGGATAACAATATTGAAGTTTGTGGCATTAGTTCATGATAAACACTTAGAATAGCCTGTGTCTCAAATGCGATGACACTTGCAGGAATTTTGTCTGATTTACTTAACTAAGAGAACAAGCTACGTGTTGGTGTATTTGTTCTTAAGAAGTGGTGTGGTATTTAAGAAAGGAAGTGTTACTTTTAATTACACATGCCAGCAACCTTTAAGAGATGCAGATGAGCACTTAAGGCAGTGTGGTGGCAGAAGATGCTTGTCTCCAGGTTTCTTGAATCCTTTGGGAGTCTGTGAAGTGTTCCATGAGTAAGCAAGAATCAGAGTTTCTGCTCTTGAACAAGTGTGGGGTCTCCCGCAGTTGGTATTATTCTACCACAGCTCCTCAAGCTTCCTTTTATTCTCTCGCTCTACACCTCTATGTCAGAATGTCGACTTCTGCTTTAGAACTGTCTTCTGTGTTAAGGTCTAAAGTGAATTCGTCTCAAACTGTGGAAAATTTTGGTCCAGGAAAGCCTAACGGATAAACTTTGGTGTTACATATTGATCTTGTTATGTTTCATGTGTTGCAGAGCCAGTTCACAATGTAACTTGATTCAATATCTTTGCTCTGGAGGAGCTCCAGACTGGAATAGCAGGATTCTTGCAGTTGAAAATTAAAGCTCATTGGCAGAGATGTGTGGGAAGCTTAGACAGCATTTACCCACATTATTAATGGTTCTCAACAGTTCCTTATTTTGATAAGTATGAAAATCACCCACAGGTGTTTTTTTTACGATTATTAACATGTTGGCTGGCACAATGTCTCAAAGCTTAATTATATTCAGAATGTTTCTAGCCAGCTGTATGTATTCGTAATTACATCACTCCCTTAGTTCCTTCTTGTTTTACTCATTGTACATCAGACCTGTCTGCTAAAGCCAATGAAATTACCTGCGCAAGTGTAGCCAAGGGATTTTCTCCGTGTGCCTTTGGGAGTATATACAGCTGTATGTGTACAGTACAGCTCCAGTAGAAAAATGCTTAGAGTACAACAGGAATTTTACTTTTTGCTGTTCTGCTTGTCAAGTGAAAGGTGTGGTATTTCCTATTTTAAAAACTGCACTCAAGTACATAGTACTTGCAGAATATTTTTGTTTTCTTTAGCGGGTATGGGAGGACAATAGCGATGACTTATAAATTTGTATCTTCTTTGTTTGTTTTTCTTTAAATGCAAGACCTTCTGAATGTAATATAGGTGTATATTGAATGGCAAGGTCGTGATTCAGAGTTTCAGCAATGCACTGTATATGTCTCGTCATGTCTGCTGTGGGTTGTTCTCAGGATTTTACCTCGGGGGGAGGGAAGATCCAAAAAAGAGGGAGGAACTTCAACTTGGATTATGCCACTACAGTTGCAAGTAGCATTCAGTGTGTGTTGCCAAAGGGAAATTGTTGTTGGTTGGTTGGTATCGGTGAAAGTTTCACTAAATCTCTAACAACAAAAAAAACCATCCCAGGGTATACAGTTGTAAATAGTAAAAAAGGAAATCACCCTTGGCAAATACTTGATGTGGCAGTTAGGAAATGGAACAAGCTAGTGTATTCACGGAGCAAATAATTTTATCCTTTTCCTCCGTTTGGTCGCTTGACCAAATTTGTATTTAAGCCTAAGTTAAAATGATTGTTGCAGGTTAAGGCCAGAGGCAGAAATGGCTGGCATGATGTCTGGCACTGGTTGAACATCATGTAGCCCACCAGTACCTCTTGGCTCATCATCCCCTTGTTTAAGTAGAAAAATACGGTTGTGGGGAGAGCAGAGATTTTAACTGGGCGATCAAAACTTAAATTTATAAGAAAGAGATGGAAATGACTTACGTAACCAGGTTATTTGACTAAAAATCTGCTGTAGTGGACATGAAGTTAGATGGGTGGGAGCTGTTTTGACTGAGTTATCTTACGAATACTTGGATGCAGTTCTTTAATCTCTGGGGGCTAGGTTAAACACTGAAGTAGGTGGGGTTTTTTGACTCTTGAGTAACAAAAGGATGCCATTTAAATTTCGGTTTTTAAATGTTGTTCATTATTAACTTCCATGTAAAAAACTGCCTGTGGAGGAAAAAAAATGCTACCACAGGCCAAGAGAGTTTGATAGCTGCTCAGAAAATGAGGTTTGAGGTTTTGAAATCTGTTCTGAACTTTGCATTTGTTTGAGTCAGGTCTGCTGCTGGTGTAGGCAGCAGAGTTGCTTGTAGTCACCTGCAGCCGGACACCTTGACGGGATTTCCGACAGTGGGCTGAGGACTGACCGCTGCCATGCGCTGGTGTACGTGTGCCCGCGCTCAAGCCGAGGAGCGCACTTGGGCTGTCCTTTAAACTCCAGCAGATGGAGGAAGACGAGATGATCGTTTCATTGCCTTAGAAAAATTTCAAAGTATAGTCATTTTGCTTAGTACTATTAGAGGTGCAGTAGCAGTTGGGTTGGTAGTGATGGCATCATGGTATCTCTGCGCTTGTCAGGCTTAAAGGTTTATTTTGGGTGAGAATCCCAGGCTGTATGATGGAATGTGTTAAACTGGTAATCCCCATGCCCCCATGTCATCTTTATTTAGGCACTCCAAACTGTGTCCATGTAGAGAGGGGATTTATTTTTATTATTACATTTATTTTTTTTTTTGTCTGGACTGCTTTACCGTGCAGTTGCAAGGTGCCTAAAAGAACAGGACAGGGAAACAATGTACACGTGGAGGATGTTGCTAGGATCCCTTAACCGGTGTGTGCATCTCTCCATGTAGAGCCAGCACAGCACATGCAGCACTCCCCTACTGATGTTAAGATTTTGCCAAAAGATACAGTTCAGGGAGGGGACTTTTTGTAGCTTCTGGGAGCCACGGCACACAGGACAAGCAGCGGCGTCCTTAAGTTACTGCCAGCGCCGTTTGAGTTCCTTTCGGGCAGCAGGTTTGAGTCACAGAGGGGAGACCTGTTTCTCTCAAGAGGGTAATGCATGTGTGGGTGTACTTGGCCCTGATTGAGAGGGCTTTTGTTGCCACAGCAGTAATACTAAGGGGGGAGGAGGGCTACAAGGACCAGGAACCCGAAATAGAGCAACAACTTAGAGCTTTTAACTGGAATGGCTTTTTTGGGTGGAGCACCACTTCCAGGAATGACTGGTAGAGCAGGGTAGTAACACACCGATGTAGTAGCTAACCTTTGAAACTGGAAGTGCCCATGAAACCCAAGTGTACAGGGATGTGCTTTAAATTCTGCCTGTATTTTTTTGTGATTACTCCCAGGGAAATGTAAACTGTCCTCATCGGCTATGGGGCTAATGATTACGGAGTAATCTGGCAGACTGACAAGTGTCTTGAGGCTTGTTTGTGTAGTTTAAGGGTTGTACTCCAATAATATTAAAATCCAGTTTCTTAATGGAAGTAGTGGTCCTGCAGTTGTAGCTCAGCTACGTTTTGCAGGAAGTATCAGCTTTGTGACAGCCGTTGCCTCTGACGGTTGTTTGCTGCCGCTTGGTGTTCGTTGTGTTACCTTCCAGGGCTTCTCTTAAGAGGATTATTGAATCCTTTCCAAGTTATCTCTCTGTGCAACTTTTCCAAACAGTAATCATGAAAGTAAAAGATGGATATTCCAGTTGCTTTTACAATAGTGTTTTTTAGTTCATTTCTCAGTCCATCTTGAAGACCTGGCATTCATTTTACAATTAATCAGTCCAGTCTTGTCATGGTATTGCTGCTTTGCAAAAATCTGGGAAAGCATTCCCTGTTGTTATACTCCACTAGTGCAAGAAATAAATAACAATGTTGGCATTAGGCTGTGATGGCCAGAATGCCAGCGGGGCTGATCGCCAACTGGTGCGAACAAGCTATTGGGTGGCCAAGTCTGGTGCTCTGCTGTGGAAGAGGCGTGCAGTGTTACAGTTACAGTACTGGGCCCTAATTCCCTGGCTTTCCTTGATACTGCAGTTGAAATAGCTGCACCAAGAGAAAAGGTGTTAATATCAAAAGAAAGGCGCTATGACAAAAGGGATGTATGCTTGCGGGCTGGTATGCCACAGCGCATAGTGAGAAGCAACCCAGAATGCGTAGGGCAGAGTGTGGGATACCTGCCGTGGTCGCTGAGCATGTGATTCTCACTTGCGCAGGGCTGCAAGGATGCGGTGATCCCGAGCAGCTTTACAGGGACTCGTAAAGCTGTGTGGAAACAGTGCTTAGGCAGGAATTACTCGGCATCGCTTAACAGAGATGCACAAGATCCAGAACCGCCTTCAGGTTGAGACTTGCCCTTGGTTTGTGTGATTAACCCTATTAGGTGTCTGATGTCCTTAGCTTTAAAGGAACCTAGGAATGAAGGACTGTTTCCAAAGCAGTGGATCCTGTTTTTCAAGGAAACAATCTACATTTCATTTCTTCTGAAGAATCAAAGGAAGATTTTTTTTTTAAGGTTCTACAGAAGCTGCAAAATAGCGGCTCCTCCCCCTTAGGCCACCTGATCTGCATACCAGCGTTTTCCAGATTGGCAGAGAAGTGCCTGGGAGAACAGCATGCCTCTCGAAAGCAGAGTTGAAGCTGGGGACAAAGTTACCCTATTGCTGAGAAGCAGGAACAAGACCTGAAGGAACCAACAGGGCGGCAGCACCTTCCTTTCCACTGTTGGATGGGTCACGCTGGAGCGCTGTCTGGGAGCTGTGCTTTGGCCTGCCCCACTTCACAGGGAAAGGCAAATCTATTTATGTTTTTGAGGGCCAAGTTGTTTTCCTGTCTTGGGTCGCTGGCATTCATCTTGGAAAATTGCATTCACCATATCTGTGTTTACTCTTAAATGGAGACTTATCAGATGGTGTTTTCCTCAACGCTGATGCCTGTTGTGCATTTCAGACTCTGGATCAGCTTTTCTGAATGAGCTATCCAGGTGGTTTTATGCTAAACTGATACAAAACATGGCTTCTGCCCCACTGACCCACGGGGATTTCCATGATGATAGAGTCTGGCTAGAGAAATTCCCCAGCAGTTTGTGAAAACAGCCTACTCTGTGTTTACTGCTGAGTACGTTTACTAACACTAGAGGCAATGAATGTGTCAGATGTTCATGACAAGGTTTTCGTTAGGTAAAGCACGGTCTGGTTGTGGATTGCTCCTCTTCGCAAGTAAGATAGGAATAGTTTGAATAATGCCACGAGAAGAGGCATGTGACGTTGCCATGGAAACAAACTTAATTTAGATTGCCTGAATAATTTTCTATGTTAATAAGTGCACTTACTTCAGATGTGGGTACATCACATACATGTCAATAATTATGACATGAATCCGGGAATTTGTAGTAACTGTACTAGCCGTAAACACCAGTCTCAAGTGCTAGGTAGTTGAAAATAGTATAACTATTAAAAAGATTTGTGTTTAAGAACATTAAGGCTAGCTGTCATGAGAGATCTTAATTCCTTTGTTGCAGTTTGCATGTTAAAAAACCTCCATGTTGCAATTTGTTTACTTTTCCAAGTATTTTAACAGCATATCTGGTGGTACAGTCCACTGAGCAATTAAAACTCTCCCAGTTGTACCTGCCATCTGTCCTCAATGACGCTTCATTTTCTGCTCTTCAGTTCAGTGAGAGAACTTCTGCAAATGCGCTTGTAAGATCCCTGCCTTGGTCTTCAGCCAGTGGGGGGTTTTTCCTTTCCTTTATCTTTCGTCCCGTTAAAATCTAAGAACTCTATCCAAAACCAAAAGCCAACCTACACAATATCTAGCCTTTTCAAATTTTCCAGTAATATTTCTTTTTTGTGAGACTTTGTTATTCTCAACAGTGAAGCACCACATAGATTCAAGAAGAGTGCACTTAAAGCAGGACCAAGTTATCTGGTTTGTTCCGAAATGCAGGTACCTTCTTTGCTGCCCACTGATCGCTTCCGTAGCCAGCTCCAGATTCTGCTCTGGAGTGACTTCAGTTGGGTATGTATGTACTGCTGTCAGAGTTAGGCTTGCTCAGTTTTCTCTTGTGCACGGGAGTGTGCCCATTGGAAAACAATGCTTTTAACAGCGGGGCGTGAGTTTGCAGGCAATAATTTCTGAGCAAGCAAAAATCCCTCAAACTAACAAACAGAAAACCTCTCACGGTGGCACTTGAGAAAAAACCTCTGTAGTAATCAGGTTAGTAATATGCTGTTTGGACTAACTATTATTAGCAAGTACTTGCTTGGTACAGTTTGTCATGTAACAAATTCCCAGGCAGTTGCATACTTTGCAAGTAACCTGCAGTTCCAGTTGATTGTGTTTTGTGCGTTAGATAAGAATATCAAGTCAGGATTTATTGCTGCGTTACATTAATTCATTGTACAAAGAGGTTAGCCTGACAGGTGTTAACTTAAATGCTTTTGAAAAAAAAAAATACTGATGGAGTAACGCAAGCATTCAAGGTGTGTATTAACTTTGGGCAGTCTGCTCGGGTTTGTGGTTGGAGCTAATTCTTTCCTAAGAGCTTCCTTTCTGTTGGAGACCTCGTAAAGTTTAGTATTTTGGATTCTAGCTCAGTATAGGTAACTAGGAACACTGCTCAAAAAAAAGTCTTCTCATTTGGAGGAGAGGAGTGTTTACAACTGAAGTTGCAGTAGGAGTTTTGCTAGTAGCCTCTATTTTTTCCTTTAAGACAGCTCTTGTTTTTGCTCTTTGTCCATGTTGTGAAGCAGAAAACTAACTCATCCAGGAAATGGTGATTTCTCCTTCTGTGGTTTTAAGTTCCCGTTTGTGATCATGGAATGTCTTAGTCAATACCTTTTTCTCTTTTCTCTTAGAAGTGAAGAAGAAGGCTGGCTTTATCACTCCTGTGCCGGGAGGGGTAGGACCTATGACTGTGGCAATGCTTCTGAAGAACACCCTCATAGTTGCTAAAAAGCTCCTTTACTAGAGCAAGCGGGCTACCTTGGAAGAAGAGTCCAAGTTGTTCTATTTATTAATACACAAAACATTTATTTTTTACTACGAAGATATTTATTTCTACATTGTATTTATTTTTTCATGTGAAGTACGCTAAACCTGATGGTTTACAAAATGTTAAAATACTGTATGTTACCTCCTACTGACTTATTGTGAGCAAAAATGAATTGGATAATGCAGCATATGCAGACGTGGTGGTGGTGGTCAATTATGTGCATGAAAATGAAGACCAAAGCAAATATACCTGTGTATCTGGGGAGGAGGTGCAATTACAAATGTTTTTTCAGCAGCTGGGACCCTCAGTTTTGATCAAACTGTTAAAACTAAGTTTCAACATGCTATAAAACTTCTAAAATTATCGTTTGGATTCTGAGGTCATGAAACACTCTGGATGTAGTTTGAAATCTTGACTCTTTTTTTTTTTTTTTTTTAGCACCCTGAGATAGCAGCAGATAGCTTGAATCTCAAAGGGGTGGAAGACTGAAATTTTTGTTTCACCTGCCAGGCAGTAATGCTGACCTGAATGCACTTGTTCAACACGTGTTTTTAAACAGTCAAGTAAACTTGACTGCTGGTGGAATTCTGACCATAAACATCTAGGAGGTATGCATGAGTAAGTAGCTAGAATTAAGGCTGGAGTTATTTTCTTTTTATGTCTGAATTTGTTTGACAAAGTGTTTTGGTGCACAATGCCTTCCTCCCACAAAAAAACCTGAACGCATGGCTGGGCTGGATAGGACTTCAGTGAGAGTGTAGTTAAAACTGCTCTGCATGTACTTTTTGTATAGTGGGATGGGGGGGAGCAGAGGAGAGAAGAAAAACGCAAGCTTATCCCTCATGAGATCTTTGTGTTGGATTTTTAAACCAATTAGTTATTCCTTACTTTCTGAAATCGCATGAAGGCATTTTGGTTTGGTGGGTGATGCAAGGCTCAGCCCTGTGAATCCATGGCTACGGCGTTTTGCTGCTTAGAGAAAGGCCCGGTGGGAGCGTAAGATGCGTATGTTTCTGTGCCCTAAAAGGTGAGTTCCAGGTCGCATCTTGCGTAGTCTCATGCCATGTGCCAGCGGGAGTGGAGTTACTGCTCAGGTGCCAGTAGAGCTGAGTGACATGAGTGGCGTCAAGAGCCAACCCCACTTCCCACTGGAAGCACTGGGAGCCAGTTTGGAGCTCTGTCTTCATGTTTGCCATCTCAGTTGGGATAACCTTGGTTTATGTACATCAGAAGCCTCAGATGTTTGCTAGTAGACCATAGATGACTTGAGAGGGAAAGAAAAAAAATGTTACTGCTGTTAAACAAAAAAACCCCAACCTTACTGTAATAAAAGAAGCAAGATGGAGCGGTACTTCCCTGCTGATTGTTCTTGCGGTGGAGTTTCTGAGAGTTTTGTTCAATGCAGTTTTTAAAAAGAAGTTCACAGGATCGTAACTCAGTATATAATGCCAGTAGTGCAGACACTTGCTTATCTGTTGAAATTTAAGCGTTAATATGTTAGGATGATCAAGGTGCCTGTGGAAGTGAGTCTTAGCCTGATCAGCCTGTCCTTGATGAAGATGGAATAAAGCTTGTACACTGTTATGTCAGTCTTGGGGGAAAAATGTAATACAGTTTTTGGGGTGGTTGTGTCTTGTTGGGGATTTTTTTTAATCCTTATTGGAGTGGAGACAACGCAGCTCTTCTGCACGTTCAGTCCTGTTTTTTTTTCTTTTCTTCCTCTCTTGACATTGCTATTCTAGATGCATGTTTGTTCTCTTTAACTACAATCATGATGCATTTTTTTTCGCAGACCAACCATTTATGGCATTTTGCTCGCATGGAGTTGTTTGCCTTGCTTGTGTCCTCTGAAGTGTCTTGTGCTTCTTCAGCTCTTTCTCATTTGCCCAATGGTGAATGCGTTAGCGTTACACACAGGCCAGTGAGACAGGGAGTTCACGCGACAGCGTGCTGTTTTCAGGGTTACCAGATATATCCGCCAGGAGAACATCCAGGAGGAAGCGCCTGTGAACCAACCCTCAAAGCACGCTCATGTGCCAGACCCGGTCAAGCCCTGTGGTGGACAGAGGCATGGCCTTATGCACCGAAGCCTTCTCGGGGGCTACCGCACCCAACCGCATTGCCCAATGACAAATCCACCGCACGGATTCAAGCGGATTAAGCTCCCATTGTGTAGCTGCGTGTGGAAAGGCAGGCTGGTGAGCCTGAGCCCTGCGCGGGACTGATAGCAGAGGTTATCCAGGCAGGCATAAACACTTCTGTCGATCCGGGTAGTGCGCAGGGCGCGCTTGATCAGCATGCAGGCATGCAGCAATTCAGGACAGTGAGGGAAGGGAAAAGCCTCCTGGAACGCAGTCCGTGAGCATAATTAAAATGTGCATAACTAGCTTGTGTTTTTCCCTGAACATGTGAAGTGGTTAGATTTAATCCTACAGATCACCGAGGAGAGTGCAGTGCGGAGCGAGAACTTGAGCTGACTGAGGTTGTTCAAGCACTTATTGGAAGACACTTGCTTTTAAAATAGCAAAGTTATGAAATGTTCATGTTGCTTGGAGCTCACAGTTGAGAAAGCGAAAGTTGTTACTGGCGTGTGCAGCATGTACTTGGCCTTTGGTGAGAGTTAGTTTCTTGCTATATGTGTAAGTTATTGAACTGGGCCTTTCAGACCATCTGCTCTGCTGGGGCTGGTCATGTAGTACCCTTGGGAGAGAGACCGGTCCTACTGGTCTCAGGCTGCCTGTGACCTTGGAAGCTGGACAGCGTTTGGGGCTGTGGCGAGTGGTTTAGCAGAAGAAAGGTGTATGACAGATCAGGTGTTTGCACATACCTAAGAAGTAGGGTTGTTCTCATGATGCCTGCCTGCTTCCTGGAAAAGGTTGAGATGAGCTTTTATGGCAGCTGGGCAGGAGCGGTGAAGGGATAACTTGAGAAAGGAGGCAATGGCTTACCAGCTGTGTCAGTCTGGTTTTCGTCAGTGCCTGTGCTTTGGCACCTTTTGAGTTCTGCCTCTCAACCACACGTAGCTCGGGCTGGTGACTTCAGGCCTTGCGTGGGTCTGCTGGCCTGCCTCGCTCTAGAGGCTGAATGGAAAGCCATAGCGTGCTCCTCGGGCTCTGGCGAGCCCATGATCAAAGGCCTCTTGGTGGCAGTCACTGATGGTGAACATCAACCTTTATCTTGGTGTCTGATCACTTCCTAACGTTGGCACTAGCTGTTCTTGCAGCGAGGGTTATTTGTGACAGGGAGCTGAGTACAGGGAGGAAGAGGAGCAAAGCAGGGGCTGGTCCTGGGACTCTGCACTCCAGGGTAGCATTGCAAATGCTGACTCTCCTCCTGGAAGTAACGCAAGAGCAACATTGCTCAGGGGCCAAGAAGGATCACGTTTTTCACCATACGTCACTTGTCATTTTGCTTGCCTCCGTTTTGCTGTATTTCGCTGAGCTGCTCTGGCAGATACCAGGTCTCTCTTGAAAACTGTACTTTTGCATGCACAATTATGCCCACGGGTAATAGGAAACCCAGGTTTCAAAAGAAAACCTGATCCCCTTGCAAGATAATAGCAGTTTCCTAAATAAATGTGTGGTTGCCCCGGGGGTTGAGGTCGTTGCCAGATGCACCTTTTTTTGATTGGCGAGAACAGCGGATGACGCTTCCTGGCATATAAGTGCGAGAGAAAACACGGGAGCGCAGGTAAGCAGAGCGAGCAAGCCACCTGGAAAGAAGAGCTGAGAAGGTGTTGAAGCGGCTGTTTGCCATGGCATTTGGAATGCTGATCTATATTTTGCTGAAAGGTAGGTCTGGCAGACGTTTTTCAACGTTGTAAGCGATACAGCTTTGCTGAACGGTAGTTTGCTCTTTCGGCAGCAAGGGGTAGGGATGGGAAGCACGCCAAGACGTTGCAAAGCAGCGTTATTGTAGTAATGGTAAACCTGGGGGAAATTTTAACTGATAGGGTATAATTTAGACTTGTTGGAAAGAAGCTACTTAGACTGGTAAATATGCATAACGTTGTAGTATCTGTGCTGTAAATTGCGTAAGACGATAGAATGAAGAACAGAATGGCTGTGGGTTTTGAAAATGTGCAAATAATAATTTATTTCCCCACAATCCTAATGAGATGGTGGCAAAAGGCAGTTAGAGGCAAGCGTGTTGTAAATTAGTTGTTATTATATTGCTGCATGTATCAGAATTGTGTTAAGTGGGTTTGTGTTTTCTGGATGAAATGAACCTTGAATAGATATACTGAGTTTTTCTGTTACAGTAAGCATCTATTTGCATTACACAGCAATGGGGGCACTGAGTGAAGAGTCAGCTATTACTGTTTCATCCCTCAGCACAGATCTATGGAATAATTGGACAAAAAACAACACTGAAGGTATTTTCTTTTTGTTCTGCTGGTCTCTATTAATCTGTCACTTAACCCCACCTCCCCAAACCAAAAAACGCCAAAACAAAACCCCGATGTAACCTATTATTATGATAGCTGCTGTCGCACTCCTGTCACTTGGACCCTCTTGAATATTGTGTGCGTGTTGGACTTGTGACAAGAGCTGCTTTGCTCCCGGAGCCTTAAAAACCTCAATGAAGTAATCGCTGCCGGCTCAGCGTTGACCGGCTAAACAACTGTTTATCCAGTCAGTTACAATTTGAAGACATTTTGAGGCTAATTGGGAGAGATCATGTGAGTTTCTGATGGCTGTTTCTGTTAGTTGTAGGTAGTGCTTGTTTTCTAGCTGTCTTCAGTGTGAATCTTGATGCACACCAGTGATGTTAATCATTACTGTTACTCAGTAGTTTGTCTCTTTGTTGCAGTTTTGCTTTCGGCTATCGCAGCTTCCACAACCCTCTTCAGAGTGCTCGCTCGCTCTTTTCTTTCTTTTTCTTGTTCTCCCCTGACTCGAGTGTGAACTCAAGCTATTGACCTGCCAACATCTGAGACCAGAGCGCTGGGTTTATCCTGCAAGCTGCACTCTTGATGTTACTTCAGGTGCTAGTGATGTCATTGCTTTGGGAGAACTGTGCGATCTGGAGCTGAGGTTTTGGCAGGTCAGTAAAGGAGGAAAGGATTTTTAACAGTGATACTTAGTAATGGCTTTGTACTTTATAAAGAATATAAAATGTGCATACAGATGATCCTCTGTTAAATATAAGTCCCCACAGGATGTCTTACAAGCTTTGTTTAGTAGATCTGTAAGCTTTCAGTGTTTCTCACAAGTCAGACTGTTTGGTGGTGTGGTTTTTGTTGTTTTTTTGTCTAAGTTGTCTTAGTGGTACAGTGTTATATACGCATTCCTCCATACATATACAGTCTATGTGCATTCCATATATATGTATATAAAATAGCTGTTTACTCTCTACACACTGATGTGTGAAATTGAAGTGATACCGGTTTTTTGATTGCAATAGTTTGATTTGTCAGCACAGCACTGTGGTCTGGTTTGAATTTGTCTGTGTATCTGGTGGATTTCCGACATGATTCTTTCAGAATTGCATACAGCGAACATGAGTATAATCAAGTAGAAATGTCTTTTTATCTTGTGAAGTACCATCTTCAGAGTATTTCTAGAAAGCAGGAGTTCTAGGTCATGTTTTAACAACTAAGAGGCTTATTTACAGGGACACAGCCGTGTCTGTCACATGGACCTTTCTGCTGGCTGTGGCAGCGCAGGCCAGCTAGATAGCAGTGCTTTTGGAGGAGAGTGGGAGCAAATTCAGAAACCTACAGGCACACGTTTAAGCAGGTAGTTAAAAGTATAATTTGGTGGACCTTTAACCAAGTCTCTTAAAAGTTGGAAAACGGCTTTTCCAGAAAGAAGATTGAGAAGAAGTGCTTGAAGAGTCACCCAAGAAACTCGTATCTGTTTTATTTTTTCGTAACTCCTTTTCCTGTGCAAGTTTAAGTTGATAGTAAGATTTGTAACCAAGCTTCAGTAATCCTGGATCCTAAGAAAACCAAGGTCTGCTCAAGTGTCACTGGAGGAACCCGCAGTTTCTTGTGGATTTTCCAAGCCCTCTGGGGACTGAGGCCCTGAACCAGGGGCTCACCCCTTCCCTCCCCTCTCGGACTCTCTGGTTCCTCTGCAACGCACCATGTGCGAAGGCTGAGCTGTCGTGGTCTCAGTGGCTGACTCGGATTGTTGCCGGTCTGTCAGTTTTGGCGTGCCCAGGCTCCCAAGTACCTGTAGTTTTGATTTCATGTCGCATCTTGCCAAGTGTATCTGTTTGAATGACTCAGTTGCAAGCTGAAGTGCTTACACAGCATGCTTTTCTTTTCTCACGTGACATGAAAGGGCACATGGATGTGTTTATTCAACAGCTTATTTAGTATCGAGGTGGATAATACGATATGAATTAGCATAATGCTCTGGGATGGCTTAGAAAATTGTTCTTTTTGTTTGCAAGATTCAACATTCCTTCGGAAGCAATGTATACTTTTGCAGCAACTAAATAATTAACACTCACAATTTTGGGGTCTATTTGAGATCTGATCTCTGAACCCCCAAAGCTCTTGCTCCTGACAATGAGGATGGAATGTATTGTTTGTCACCCGTGTAGCAAGATGTGTGTCTCCAACACTTTCCAGGCAGGTTTCCTGCTCTAGGCTGACCTGTTTCTAATGACAGGACTAACTCGGGGCAAGAGGTTTCCCATACCTGCCCAAAAGGAAGTTTCTTCTAGCCCTTGGTAGAGGGGAGGCTGCCACCTCTCGGCCGCGGATGGGTCAGCGAGGAGGGATGCTCTAGCTGTCTGAATCCATCTGGTGGAAGTTCAAATAGAGGTGACTGGGAAATTCATGCCCTTGGCATGTAGATTCGTGCCATCCTCATTTAGTTTTTTCCCCTTGTGTGGCAGCAGTATTTAACCTGTGCAGTAGACATCCTCGCAGGGCCTCGTTCTAGAGGAGTGTTTTGGGTGACAGGAAGCTCACGTGAACGAGCCCTGTTGAGTCGTTAGGTTGAGCCAGTAGCGCAGTGTTCAGCCCACTTTGTGCTGAAATGGTGATGCTGAAAAGCTGGTGTCTAAGGATTTGAGAGACACGGGAGAAGTGTGAATGTGCTGCTGCCTGTTTCCTGGAGATCTTCCCTACAGAGCTTCGGTAGCTGGTCTGCAGCCCATTAGGCTTAAGTGAAAATGGGCATTTGCATCTTGGATCTCCTCGGCATGCTGAGCTCTGCTGCTGTGTCTGTCACGTGCGTTGTTTTCCATTGTATCATCCATCTGCTGTTATAAAATCTGTAGGTCCGTTTTTTCTCCACAGTGTGAACAGAAAATGGTGATTTTTTTTTTTTTTTACAAGACCAGGAAAGATGCTGCTTTGGGATGAGAAAAGTGCAAGATGGAGTTTTTCCATTTCTGCAGCTTTTCCTGAGCAAGTGTGTTAAAACTGCATGTTCTTTTTTGAGCCAAGGTGAATTATTACTTCTTTGCTCTATGTCTCTTGATGAGGCAGAGCTTTGATACCTCTGTTAGATTTTAGGGGATGCTATTTTCCAAGTAGCGTTGGGTCACAGTGTCAGCATCATGCCTCTTAGGTGTCCACACCACAGGATTTACAACTGAAGCCATGAATTGCTCTAACGTGCAGGCCTAGAGTAGAGCAACCATTCACCATCACTTGTCATCCCTGTGATGAAGCCACGTAAAGGGTGCAAGAAAAAAAAAAATCAGTTAGTTGAGTGCACAGGTAGAATTTCTGCCCTTGAATGACGCAAACTGGAATTTGGTTGGAAATTTAGGAGATTGGTGGTGATACTGCTGAAAAATGTGTTGTGGGATCTCAACTTGTGCACATTGGTGTGATATCTGCAGACCTTGATTCAGCACTTAGAAAGGAAGGATTCTGCTAGCTGTGCCATTGTTCAGTCATGCTGTCACCTTCCTGCATCATGTTGTTTTTCTTGTGGCCATAACTGAAAGCAGATGTTGACATACAGTCGTTTAGGAAATGGCCTTCAGCTCTCACTAAAGCAGTCCTCTGAAAGACTAACACATTGCTGGGACACGCCACCCCACCAGCAATTCTTGTAACCAGGTAGAGACCAGTTCCAACAGATGTTTGCTTTGATGGTGAAGCTTTTGAGCTTTCTCTCCACTTGCCCACACCCTTGCTTCCGTGTAGGAGAGGGATGCCGATCTCTGCGCTGCTCTTGCCGAGCAGGCTGGCTCACTCCTGGGCTCAGCTCTTCTGTCGGTATGGTATGGGAGTATAAGATCCTCAGGAAACAAGGACTTAATACTTGGAATTCAGAGTGGGAAGCACACTGAGAATAACTTGATGCCCTCCCTGTATGCTGGACTCCTGGTACTCCCAGGGTGGATTTTCTGGGTGGATTGCGAGTTGGATAATGCTGATATTACCCTAGAGGAATCTCCCGTAATTGTTTTTACACACGTCTCCAGCAGTAGTTTATTTACAGCTTGCACTTTCTATCAAGCTGTGCTGGAATGTCTTAGAAGTTTTTTCTCCTTAGCAGTGTCTGAATCTGCTCACAAGAGATAGCACAATAAATGTATATATTGCATGTCCTGTGCAGGCCATGTCTGTTCAACTTCACTTGTGAAAATATATTCAAATGATTACATTCTTATGCAGAAATATAACATGACTCTTTTGCCTTTCACAGTAGACTACACAGAGCAGCCCAAGCTCCTGAAGCTTATGCAGACCTGTCTTGAAGAACACCACAGCTACTGCATCAACGGACTCTGTGCTTTCCACAGTGAATTGAGAAAACCCATATGCAAGTAAGGAATGCTGCATATAGGTATCCTTCTTAGGAAAGAGCAACAGGAGCATCATATCTGTGTCTGCTGCATGCTCCTGTTGTAACACGACTGCTTGTCAGCAGAGCACAGCTTTCAAGCACAGGTCAAGTATTTGCAGGCTTAAGATTTGGCACAGGCTTGAGTGCTCTGGTGGCTCTGGACTGTGAATGAGGCAGTAGTGCTCTGCTGGTGTAATGCTAAAGAAGTGAGAGAGACAAGTCACAGCTCTGCAGGTCGTTGCTGTGGGGTTATCCCACGTCACAACTGGTGCTAGACGAAGTAGTAGAGGAATAAGAGCTTTTTCATGATGGGTGCAGTGAAGAGGGCAGGATCTTCTGAGATGTCAACTGCTGTGACTGCTTACACACCTAGCAGAACTACGATACACTAAAAAGATTCTAGGGCCTGTACTGGGCAGCTTTTGGGTTTTGGAGGCCTTCTGGTACCTAAGGATGAGCAGAGCACAGTGCCCTTGATCCACGTCCTCCACCATGAGGCTTTGTTTAGACTGCGCTTGCTGCTGTGACTGCAGCACTTGAGCTAG
Organism: Trogon surrucura; assembly: GCA_020746105.1. Lineage (NCBI taxonomy): Eukaryota > Metazoa > Chordata > Aves > Trogoniformes > Trogonidae > Trogon > Trogon surrucura. The sequence goes on along the minus strand of CM036620.1, from coordinate 782,333 downwards.
CTTTAAACTACATAGACTGGGGCAACTGGCAGTCTTGGTGGAGTGAAGAGATTCTGACTGAGCACCACGTTCAGCCCTTCTTCATTTAGACTTAAATTGTTTAAAACTCATGAAAACTCACGTGCGTTTCTGAAATAAATTCTGAATAATTGTTGCATGGTTTATTTTGTAGGTGCCTTGCGGGTTATAACGGAGAGAGGTGTGAACATTTAACACTAAATTCTTACGCACACAATTCTTACGAACGCTACATTGCTGTGGGAATTGGTGTAGGAATACTGACAAGTGGGATACTTGCTATCATCTACTGCTACGTAAGAAAGAGGTATGGAAGACACGTGACCTTCTGATTACCTTCATCTCAGTCTCGGTGGGCAGGAAGAAACAGTGCAGAGGTCTGAGGGCACTGGGAGTGTGTTCTTGCCTGTCAGTGATCTGCAGTGTGAGCTTTCAAGAGCTGATGCTCTAGACCTCCGCTTTCTGATCTGCCGCCTGGGTCAACTGGTGCGAGTGGCTGAAATGTGGGGTTTGCTGGGGCTGCCTGTATGGGCTAGGTGATCAGGTTTAGGTTCTGTGCAGACTGCTGTCGTTTGACTTACGTCTGATGTAAAATCATATGTTGTCCATTTTAGATGCAGGAAGTTGAAGTCACCCTACAAAGTCTGCGTGGGCGAGACAGCCTTGTGAAGACCTGGCGTTGGGACCCTTACCAATTAGCCTGTGAACGAGAGCAGGTTCTGCTGGGAGGACGCCCCTGCTCCATCTGGCAGGTACCCCAGCCTGGCTGGTGAGATGACATAAAGGGAATAACAGAGCCAGTATATAAAAGGAACTCCCACAGAACTGATGGGCTCCGTTGGCTTTTGAAGAAAGACATTTTTCAGTAAAGGTTTCTAGATGAGCAGGTCCAAACAGCTCAAGGTACTTGCAGCCCTCTCGGCACTGTCCTCTGGTTGGTGTTTGTTGAGGGGAGGGCTGGTTGGTTTTAGCTGTTTTCAGTCATTTCAAGCCTTCATGCAGTGTTCTGCTCTGGTCTTTGCTCTGTTTTTTTTACTTTTTTTCAAGTTTTTTTTCTCCTCTGGAGGAAAGGCACAATGTGTGTCACAGGGGAGTAGTATTCTGAACACCGTGTGCTGACAAGAAACCGTTTGGATTCCAATTTCTGCTGCCCACATGTGTGGACTAACAGCCCTCTTCCAACACAGCAGTTACCTTCACTGTGTTAAGCCAAGTACATGCTGGTGTTGCCATAAAGGACAAAAATCATAAAATGCTTTGGACTGAGATAAAAAAAGGATGATTTTCAAAAGCTTACTTAAGCTTAGGAGTAGAGAGTAAGCAATTACTGGAAAATGAGATCATGACACCTCTGAGCATGGCAAGTTCTTAGTGTTTTCGTAAGCAAAGGAATTGAACATCTTCCTCAAAATGGATTATTGGATGTGCTCATGACAAGGAAATCTGTTCTTCCCTGACATCACATAACCACTCCTCACATTTGTGGAACTTGAGGCAGAACGTTACCTTGCTGCAACGTTGTTTTAGCACAAGATTCCAGATGCTAGTGAAGGTGAAATTCTGTTACCAAGCTTCGTATACTTTTGCCCAGGAAACAGACTCTGTATTCTGTTCTCACCTCATGTGCACAATGTGACCCCTCAAATAAAGAAATCAATGCAGAGATTTTGTTCCACCCTGGACAAACTGCTTTACGTGTCAGATGCCTGTTCATCTTGGCCACAAGGATTTGTGAAGGTAAAACCGCTTTGTCCAAGAATAAGAGAAGAAAATTGGTTCTGGAGACAGTGGCACTGACTGTGACATCTGCCTGACAGTTGGAATGTTTGCTGGTGCTGCTGAGACTGGACATGTCTTTGAGAGATTTACATTTCAGCTTTTGTGTGTTGTAGAGGCAGCTGCTGTGCTTAGTCACCTATGAGAAAAAGGCAGCCACTTGGCAATTTAAGGGTGTGATGCAGGCTCCTAAATTTAGGTGCCCTGCTGGAAAGCTCTATTTCCTTGTTGCGCGAGTAGATTTCCACAACAGAATGCATGTTATTTGTCGAAAAAAACACTGTGTGTTTGTGAGATTACAATGTCTATGCTGAAACGTGTATGAAAGGCTGGGTTGTGAAAGAGTCAAGGCGTTTGGCACTCAAGCAGCCAAAATTCGGTGGGCTTCTCCTACAGGGGAATCCCGATCAGTAGCTGGGTTGCCTTGGCTCTCCATTTGATACCAATAAATAAAGTGGCAACACCCACTGTTTGATTGGAGTCACCGTGCAACAGCCTGGAGCGTTCAACATGTGCGTACACAGGATGGATTGCTGGAGAGGAGCTGGATGGAAACCAGACGCCAGTCCTTGCCTCTCTGTGTTAGCATGAACTTCTTCTAAGAGACACTGAGCTGGTTTTCCAAATCTCGGTCTTTTTGTCTTTTTCATCTGAAGGTAAATCTTCAGATCTCTGTATTGTTTGCTGCTTTCCATTCTTTTGACTTTTGTCTCTCAGTGGCTACTAAGAAACTTCTGCTCATTGTGATTTTCAAGCTGGTTTACACTGTTTGCTTTAGAGTTTTCTGAGGGGAATGTGCAATTAGGTATTCATTACCATCTGCTCGTCCACACACAGACACGGAAAATACACCCTTCATCCCTTACGCACAGTGAACAGAATGAACAGAAATACATAGTAGAAACACATATGCCATCATACAGGTCAGAGATCTTCCTCGGGGATCTTGGAGAAAATTTCAGAGCTAGGTAGGCCCAAGGATGTAAAGGCTCAAATCTTCCTGTAGTGGGGCTGAACCCTGAGGCAGGGTCTTGCAGGGAGTGTGCGCAGGAGCGCAACTCCCTCGGGACGTGTGTGCAGTTAAAGGTGGTCTAAGGGCAGGAGTTTGGATGCCTGGACTTGCACTCGCCCAAAAGATGGACTTTGTTTTTTTCTCTTACCAAACTTACCGACACCCTTCATGTAGGGGCGGCCAAGCAAGTGTCTTGCAGGATATGCAGGTGCTTCTCCCAAAGTGGTTACTCCTTGCAGCAAGACACTCCGTACCTATAGGAATACACACTGACTTCCTTTTCTTAGTGTTTGTTTCAAAGTAACTGCAAAGGAAGTTTTATTTCAAGGCCACAATTTACCAAGAGGGTAAATAGAAAATGGGGTTTTTTTCATTTGCTTTCTGGTCCAAGGCAACTTTGGAAGGGCTGCCAGTGAAAGTTTGCTGAGACTTTTTCTGGGAGGAGATCAGCTCCAGAGTGAAATGCCAGATGAGTCTGTGCTGTGCAAAAGGAGACCTTGGGTCAGGGCTGAATGAGAATAAAATGCCAAGACAAAGCTGCTAAGAAGGAATGTAAAGAGGGTCTTTGCTTGATTTACTTTTCTTTTTCGAGTGGTCTCGAGGCTTCCAGAAAGGCCTTTCTTGCCACCTGGGTGCTGGATACCCTTCCTGCTGAAGCACAACCTCTGAGCAGGCTACCAGCTTGTTAGACTCCCCAGGTTTGGTGGCACCAACCTAGATGACAGCTTTGTCCTTCAGTCCATGATGTGTACAGGCATTGACATTGCAGTTTGAAGGGATTTGATCAGGCCCGGACTGTGTTTGGGGCATCACTGCACGAGTGAATCACTCGGCTGGTTGATGCAGTGACCCAGCGGAGGAAGTGTGCGTTGCGTCAGCTGGCTTCATGGAGTCAGCCGCACTGAGCCCTGCCTTGATAAGTGACAGATGCTGCCGAGCTGGTGTGGTGTGTCGCTGCTTACGGTGCTGAATTTCCTGCAGAACTGGCCTGGCAGAGCATCAGCAGCATCCTTCCTGGCTCATTTATCAGGCTCAGATTCCTTCTGTAATGGCATAATTAATAGAGTTGTAAGCTTCTGCTTCCGATTAGCTGCACATGGCCCAAACTGGCATTGCAGAAGACCCTGTTTGTGTGGCTTTTAGGGAGCCATGTTCAGCAGGGCCGAGAGAGAGACATTCAAGGCTGGAATCTGCCCTTCTGAAGGACAGAGCACTTGCCCTGACCGTGATCCTGGCTGGTGCCACCACACTGGCTTTTCCTGCAGCGCATCTCGCAAGCCTGGTTACCCTTAAGCCACGCAGCCCTCTGCCTGCTTTACTGCCATCAGCAGTCACCATGCAGGTGCGCCCTGTTGGTAATGCGTGGCTGAGACTTGGACACCTAAGAACGAGCTGTGGAACTGGTTACTTGCCAGTGACTCTGGACATCATGCCAAAAAACCCTGCAAAAAGCAAAATAAACAGCAGCAAGAGAACAAAGCCAGAAAATAAACCCTCAAAAATAAGTGGCACTCAGCATAACTTTACACTTTTCTCATTCTTTACAGCAATTACATATTTTACTTAGTTTCTGGTCCATGAAATGCACTGCAGATGGAAAAGTGTCCCCCTAAGAGAAAGCTAACTTGGCAAAATAATCGATTTAATAATGAAGTTCAAAATAGCTCCCCTGACCCCTGAAACTTATGGTTTTTCATGAATTTGTCTTTGGATCATCTGTATGAAGCAAGGCAGCGCTTTGGGGAGAATGTGCTGTGGAGAACTAAGGAAGGGGTTAAACTGATCTGAAGGAGAGGCATCAAACTTTTCAAACCGGCTCATAGTGCTCTAGCTGAGAGATTGTCCTTCTGTTCTTCCAAGGTCTTCGAAGAAATGGTTCTTCAGTGGATCAGCACCACACTGGCGCTACTGAGAGAGGGGAAAGAGGGGTCAGTCGTGGGGAAATGAGAAGTTGCTCGCAAACAGCACAAGTTTCTTTTTGGGTGTTCATTTAAACTCTATCATGTATGACACAAGTGGCATTTTCACTGTAGTCTGTGTTTTATTCAGAGAAGTATCATGGCAACGTGTGTCTGAAATTAAGACAATTTGCATGATGCAGATAAATAAGCTAAAGGCTGTGTTCAGTCAACTCCAGCTCATCAGAGGCAGAGTTTTCAATAGCTCTACTTGTTTCAGTAGCTCCAGGTGTGGAACTGAATGGCTTCGTGGATCCAGGCTTTAGTAGAAAGAAGCCTGAAAAATGAGGAGTGGAGTGAAGTGCACTGGTTATGTCCATTTCACAGGGTCTTTGGTGGCCCGAAGACGCCAGGGAGAGACTGAAAGCTTGGCGCGCTCTGCTCTCTCGGCTTTGCAGACTTCGGGCCGCATCCGCGGTGACGTGTGGCTGCTCACACGTGTCCTGTTGTCAGCCTTGCTCTGAAGAGGGGAAGCGCCTCTAGAGGTCTCTGTTGTACCATAAATCCGGGAAATCTTTTGGGACTCCTTTACGACCCAGTTAAACAAACAACAAAAAAGTGCAGGTACTCATTAAAAGCTTAGTGTAAGTAGTCATTAATTATTATGACAGCAATAAAATCTTGTACTATGACGAGTCTTTGGGGTGCTTCCACTCTCGCTGAATTGAATGGGAGCAAGAGCAGCTCTTGGCCAGCTGAAGGAGGTGTCACGGCACAGCAGGCACCCCTGGGCTGTGCAGAGGAGGATTTCTGGAGCAGTGTTGCTACAGGCCCCTTTTCCTTGCTACTGCGTGTGTGGGAAGTGCTGGGGTTTGAAGCTGGGGCACAAATGGCCTGTGGTTGAATTTGACCTGATGCTTAAGCCCAGTGCCTGTGTGGCCGCAGACCCCTCAATGAGAGGCGAGGTAACGGCAAGGAGTAGAGGGGAATGCCTGTGGCCTGCCCATCCAGGATCTAGGGGACTGCTTTGGTCCGGTTTGCAAACCAACGTTTTGCCTTTGTATTTAAGGAGGAATAGAAATTGGTAGTACCCAATTGTGAATTAGTGTGTGCATCTTGCTTGGGCTTCAAATCGAGACATGTTCATACAAAAAAAGCAAGTCAAAACATAAGCAGTGACACTCAAAAATAAACGTAATGCTCCGAAGCAAAGACTTCAGTCACGGAGTTTTCCGTGTGGCTGATTTTTCAAGATTAGTTGTTAGTAGGCATCCTGCTGTTAAGTTCGTGTAGAAGTAATATTTCGCATCACAACACAGAGGCTGTTGTATAACTGGTCCAAAAGAAGTGTTAGATTCTTTGAGTCAAATTAGAGGTGCAATTTTATTTTTTACAATATAAGCATAAGTCTTGTGAGACAAGACTTAATAGGCAAATTAGGGTAAAAACTGTTTTAAAATGCTTGTTCTCTACAGCAGTTCAAGATTACTTCAACTTGGGAGTCGAGGCATGTCTTGCATAGCTGTTTGGGGGGAGTTTTCCATCCGATTGTTTGGTTTGGGAGTTTTCTTTTGTTTATTTGTTATGATTTGGAAGTGAGGCTGTTAGAGCTTTGTCACTGACACCCCCTGAAATATGTGGTGATTGGGTGGGGACCTCAAGAACCCTTCTTGTCTTCTACATTCAAGAGCAGTGTGCAAAGATGCCCCTGGATTGCTACATCTGACAAATACCACCGCCAGAGGAGAGACATGAGAGGACAGGGCTGTGCTTTGCAAGAGCATCTGACTAACTCAGGCAAATTTGTTTGACATCATTTCTGTACGTAAGACTAAGTCTGTTTGCATCCCATTGTTATGGCAAATCCCATGACGAACTGCATTTTACTGACTTGTGCCCTCCGCTTCACGGAGCCCGGCAGGAGATTTGAATACGAGCGCTGTGCCAGGAAGCTGCCTTAATGGGTACTCATGCTGAAGTTAAAGGTCGCGGGGCAGCAGCTGGGCCTCGCAGGTACCTGTGACAGCTTTACATAACAGGGAGGGCCTGGACACTTGGGTCCATCGCGGCTTTGCGAGCCAGGCGGCCCAGCGGCCACTCCTTGGGTGGGTGAATCGGGCTGAGATGAGTCAGTGGCAGGCAGGGACAGCGAGGGGGGATCCTGAGCTACAGACTGTGTCGTAGAGCTGCAACACGTAGCATTTGGCCAGTAGTTTTGTGCTTCTCCACTTCTTGTTCGAAAAAGGAGATGAAGGTGAGTTGAGCCTGGTGAAAGGCAGTGTGTTTAATGAACCTGTAAAAAACATTTGCTTCGGCACCGTGTTTTCTCATTCCCCAGTGTTATAGCTCTCGCTGCCCAGGGATGACCTCTGTGGTGTCTGCTGCCACTCCCAGGGCAAGTGCCTTCTCAGGCTGTCTGAGTTTCCCGGAGCAAACTGGCACACTGAAATGCACGCAGGACTCCCAAGGAGGTGCAAGACCATTTCCATTCTCTTGCCCTTTCCCCTTACCTTGTTAATACTTACCTTGACTTTCCTGGTGGCATGTTCACGACTTCTCGTGCGCAAATACATTTCAAAGTTCTTCTCCCTTGGGCACTTCTCAGCCATCTCCTGAATTCCTTCCTCCATCGCTAACTTATTTTTCCATCAAGATTACAGCAACAAAAAAATGTTCTCTATGGGCTAGGTGCTCCCTTGTGCGTGAACAGTGTGTGCAGGAGCCAAGAAACACCAGGAGTTTCTTCCTGATTGTTCCCAAGAAGAACGGGCGGTGACGCAAGCACAGGACATGACCTTACACCGACAGACACTCGTTTGGCCTGCACAGAGGTGGCCAGGACCTCACCGTGGTTCCTTTTAGGTTTGGCCTTCCTTGGCCTATGCAGAGCAGGTGGCCCCTCTGCTCACCAAGACCAAGTGCCTCGATGCGGGAGGAAAATGCATTAACTCCATGTGGGAACTGTTTGCTCGAGTGGGCCACAAGGGAGACCTGCAAAGGAGCATTTCAAGTGAACGTGACACAGATATGAGGCAAATTCACTGTGTTTTTCCAAACGTTTAAGAGTGCACTGCTTATTTGCTCATTCTTTCTTCAGCTCTTTAGCTGTGTGCTGCAGAATTTCTGTAATGCCAAATGATATTTCCTGTGATCTGTGTCTACTTACCATGAAAATACACGGTCAGATGTTGACTAAAGTGTGTTCTATGTATGATAGAAAAATCCCGACTTGAATGTGCCTCTGCTGTACCTTGTGCTGATGCAGAGCTGAGGCTCTGAGCTAGATTTCAGGCGTGGTAATGTCAAACGGCTAGTTTGTCTTTTATTTCTCATAAAAATTTTCTTTGTTCACTTTGAACTTGGGTTCACCCAGTTCAGTACACGTGCAGAAAGCCCTACAGCAAACACACTCCTATCCCTGAAGGAGGTCAGGGAAGAAAACCAAATCTCAACCATGTGGAGGAGATCCCACGTGCCCATGGCCATGTCCCTCCTGAGCCCCACGGGAGTGTTTGGCCGGGGGACTGCACAATCTTTATCCTCTGCACAAAATCTTTAGTCCAGTCCTTTCCACATGTTGAATTCCCTCTGGGTTTATGGTCTTAGGCAGAATACAAAAATGGTGATTAACAGAAATAATGCATTACAATTCTCTATGGTTTAATGCAAGTCCCTGCCAAAGTCATCCAAGCAAAGGTTTCCACATATCACAAGGAATTAAATGGCACAGAAGTTGGCACATGCTTCAGGAGGACAGTTATTTCAGAAGGTTGAGCTCAAACATGGGACTCTCTCAAACTGTAGACCTTCTAAATCTCCTGTCTCTTCTTTAGAGCAACAAGCTCCCTGAGTACAAGGCATGAGCTAAAGGGTGAGGAGGCAGCAAAGGGGAAAAGGCTGGTTTGCTGGGACCAGCATGTGTGGAACCTGACAGGACCCTCCTTGCAGGGTTGATAGGCCCAAGGGACAGGGTGGTTGTCACTTTTGAATATTGTGACCTGACAGTTTTGCCAGTCGAATGTTTCTCCTTGGTCAGCTTTACATTTTTGTTCTCTGGCAGCACTGAGCAGGGCCGTAGCATCAGGAGAAGGAGTCTGGGAGGCACCCAGCACTACGCCAGTTCGCCATCCACAGAGGAAGCTGTCCTTGGGAGGGGCAGGAGCCTGGATCACAGGACACACGGGTACAAGTCTCTGCCTCCACACGTGTGTTCGGTAAGTTGTAGGTGCAACTTGGTGCTACTGGTAGAGAAGTATCAAAATAGCTACAGGGGTGCCCCGAGGATGAAAGTGTTACAGACTGCAAGGGTAGTGTGTAGGTGCTGGGGGACCATGAATCAGTACTTAGTCCTTAAGTAACACCTTGTATCTCTAGATGGAAAACCGGTCTGGCCCTCAGCGTGTGCTGAAGTGGGCAGCGTTTAAGCAGCCCGCTGAAATTATACGGAGACTCCCCTGGCCTGTCACATTGCAGAGCAAGTGAAGGCTTCTCTGTCTCCTCTTTGGCTTTTGCTGCTTCCCTTCTTAGCTCTGCCATCCATAAACCACTGGGGGCAGTTTCAGGTGTTACAGATTTTTAGCAAAGTGGGTTCAGGAATGTTTTGTCTCTGGAGCTTTCATAACATATAGAGGCTTCTGGCAAGAGCGGTTAAGCAAATTTCTCCCACCCTCTCTTAGCATGCAGTAAATGTGTCTATTCCAGCAGCCCCATGACTGAATGCAGCACAGCGCCTGGTGAGCTGGGAATGCCCTCGTGAAACACCCAGGCCTCCGTGTCCAGCAGAGAAGAGCCAGCGTCTGCCCTCCCGGGTCCCTGTGCCCATGATCTCTGCCCCTCCCGGGTCCCTGTGCCCATGATCTCTGCCAGCTCTTGCAGTTCTGCAGAGCCGCTTGGGTTTGAGTTGATGGGGTTCGTTCTGTCACTGAGATTGCACGTCCTTGCACCATGGTTGCTTGTAAGCCTGTGCGTTTGAGGGCTTGCATCAGACTTTCAGGCCCTATTGAACAGAGGCATTTGTATTTATCTGCTTCCTCGGTAAGGGAAAGGTAAGCAATTTTTATGCTTTAAATGCCTCTCATATCTCCCCAAGGACATTTAGTTATCTCATTCCTTAGCTGCAGGTACACTTCTAGTGGGTGTAAGTTCCCGTTTCCTCCTGTTTTATCTGCAGAGCAATCTGCAGCCCAGCTGGGTTCATAGTGCACTACGCAGTAATATGCCTCAGAACAAATAGCATCGGGACTTCATGCCACTGCCTTTTCCTTCTTGCTATAAACGAAAGGAAGGGTTTATCACATTCTCATTTACAGCGAACACCTTTTACAGGCACACTTGTCTGTGTCGAAGTAGTGCTTATGAAGGATTAGTGAAAAAACTTGTGATGGCAGCAGGAATGACAGCGGAGCAAGCTGTGCCCCGACATGGGTACAGCCCAGGCAGAGCAAAGGCTGCTCTCAGGGGCTCACTGTTGGTCTGGAGCACTCCTGTCGCCTTCGCCCCAGTAACTAGTGTAGGAGGAGAGGAGTAAAAACAGTGTCCTAAGAAAGTTTTGGTGACACTGGCCCTGCTGCAGTTATTCTGGGAATCAACCTGAACTGAGACACAAACTAGTTTTTACTTGCTTGTGACACAGCATCTGACTCACGTCCTTTTTACCAAAGTCTGAGGGAGGTGTGTGTGCAGGGGGCAGGAGATGCAGAATGAGAAGGTCGTAACATGCGGGAAAGCTTATCTCAGTCTCCCTTGGAATTTTGTGCAGGATGAGCAAGGCTTGCAAGTCCGCTGCCTGTTTCTGAGAACTGTTGGGAAGAAAGTCGTTGCAAGACCACCAGGTGCCAGCATTTATTTTGTGCCAGGCAGTCTTGACTTCATACATTACCATTCGGGGACAGAGATGTAGCTCAGGAGGCTGCCGTGGCCCTTCTAAAGAGGGGTTTGGCAAGAAATAGCTCATAATTTCAAAGGCCTCCAGGTAGCTGAGACGAGGTCTCTTTCAGATGCAACATGTTTGGAGACAGCAATGATAAACCTTCTTACAAGGACTCCCTCACCTGCCCAAATAGTATTCAAGGTTGGGACAACTATTTTTTCTTGAATGCTTTACTGGCATCTGACCTTATGCTAGAACAGCTGTAGCCTGGAGTTACAGCTCTTTAAGGCGCTCGTTTTGGAGCTGAGGATATACTGACAGCCTGCTTTGCGTCGGCGCACTCCCGCTGGTGGGTTATTCACACGTGGATGAGGAGAGATGCAGCTTGGTGGTGCTGCTTCTCCTAAACTACTTCTTCTGCATTGCCTTTAATACAGTGTTCAGGTGTACTAAATACCCTGTAACTCTGCTGAGAAGATATGCCCTGCGGCGGCCTGCAAAAACATGAGAGGTTAGTGTTACGATTTCCTTTTGGAAAGTATTTTTACATTTGTTGCAGCAAATTTGCAGGATTGTGAGCTTGCAAGTCCAGCTGGGGGATTTCCAACAGGATATTTACAGATTGTTAACATCCTGTTTATGAAAACCGCGTAAACTATCGCCAGCCGTTGCCCAAAGGCTCGGATGTTGTTTAGATCTGCGTAAAAGACAACTCCAACGTTTGCAAGGCAGGCGGCAAAGCTGGTCATGCGTGACATGGTAATCAAAGTTGCCCCAGCGCAATGAAACGCGCACGGCGGTGCGCAGCACGTTGCATAAGGATTGAAGAGAGCCTTGGGTAGAGATTTCTTCTTTAGTTGAGTTAACCTACGCGCCTTTCCACATGGCTCATTTGGAAAGATGGGTCATTAGCTTTGTGTACAGCAGCCCTTCCTGGAAATCCCTCTCCTGGTTCGCAAAGGGGAATGTTGCAAGAACAAAACGGGAGGAAGGCTTGAGAGGCCAGGATGGAGGCAGAAGAGCGGGGCTGTGCTCTGCACGGGCTGTCGCGTGTTTCACCTGAGCCCAGCCGTCTCCTACGCTGGCTTAATGGTTTTTGTTTCAGCTGATGTCAGGCTGCTTGGTTTGGGCAGCGTGGATTAATCTGGGTGTGGAGCTGGAACGTGTGTTGTGTATGAAGGAGTGACCTCTGCTGTAGGCATGCTGCAGGTCCCTGGCGAAAAGTGTCTCGTCCAGAGCATCTAACGTGCCCGTTCTGCTCAGACTCTTAAAAAAAAAAGTCGTTTTCAAGGCTGCCTGTTTTCCTTCTAAGTCCGGTAGGGGGCTGTTGCCATGGACGACTTAAACTTCAGAGACCTAACTTACATTTGGCAGCTTTGGCTAATTGACCTTTATCCACAGCCCTTTTTTCTCATGTGTGAAGGACAAAGCCCTCGGCTGCAGGAGCACCGATCAAGAATCATCAGCCATAGCTTAGTGCCATGCTTAATTTAGTAACTGGCACCGATTTAATTAAACCCAGCCCTAGCCTTTGTCCTGTCCCACTTGATTTACACGCATGCGCTCCTGAGTGTCGTAAAGGAAATCTGCTGCATCTCTTAAATAACGCCAAGATGCAGGAACGAGGACGAGGGGGTGGATGTGTCGATACTGCCCAGAGGAGTTAGCTGTGCGAGTGTCACAGTCAGCTGAGCAGCTGCTGGCACCTCTCTCCCAGGACACCTTTCTCAGCCCCACGGAGCCCTACAGCCTTTCTCTGGGGCTCCTTCTTGGTACCTGCTCCGCGGCTAAGCTGGCCAATCCATTTCTTGCATTTGTGACCTAGGAACGGTGTCTGGGGAGGCTTGGATACCTGAGGTGATGTTCAGACCGTGGATGGGAGGAAAAGGTGACTAGGAGACGATTTCACATGGTTTGGATTGCTCCAAACCAAACCCCAGAGGTTTCCGCATACCGGGTGACTCACTGGTGGCTCTCAGGAGCTGGTGGTGGTAAATTCGCTGGAGATCAAAGAATATGGAGTTTTATAGCAGGCTGGGCCCAGACAGGGAAAACGCAGAATGGGAACGTTTTGTTGAGTGTTGCATCCCCAAAGTGTTCCTGATCAGCTTCTCTCCCTTCTTGCTGCACCTCAGCGTGGTGCGAGCAGCCCGGCTGCAAGCTGACGCGAGCTGGAGGGACTGCCATGGCTTATTTTTGTAGGGGAGCTTCGGTGTGGACCACAGTGTCCTAGTTTGAAATAGGACTGTGGTGAGGAACTGGGCACCCATGTTTATAGGTTCCCTGGGGCAGACTGTCTCATCACCTCTGCATGACAACAGCCAGCACAATAAAGGCCTGATCCTGACAGCCTTTTTTTTTGGTCACTTCAGTAATAGTAATGATTAACAGTAATTATCAAACAGTAGTGGGAGTGCCCCATAATGCTAGTGGATGGGGGAATTCCACTAAGTGCATCTGCTCCCATGCTTAGCGCTGGTTACCAGGCCAAACAAAAACACCGTGGACCCGTGCCTCTTTCCTAGATTTGGTTTCTGGAACGTGTGCTGGCTGAGCTGGTTTCTGGTGAATTGCTGTTTACTCCATCACCCCTAATGACACGTTCCTCGTGCCGAGGGTGCCCCAGCTCCCCGAGCACATGGCTGGCGTGCAGGTGACAGTGGCCGCTAAGTCGCAGCCGAAATGTAGACTCTTCGGGTGGCTGAAGTTCCCGTGGCGGCGCAGGTGGGGCACAGGGCGAGACCCGGCTCCGTGCTGCTGCTTCTGATTTCGGCAGGCCAAGCACAGGAACACCGAGGCTGGGAGGGAGCCTGCAAGTCTGCTTTGCCTTTGCTCTTGCCCTGCTTTTAACCCCCCATTCCCTGCAGCAGTGAAAGGGCTTAAAACCCCCGTAGCCTATCTGATACGTGCCGCGCGGAAAAAACACTTTTCTTCTCTTCCACCTTGGTACTTCTCATATTCTTAACGAATCACTTGGAGCAAGGAGGAAGAATTACTGGAAGTATCTCTGGTAATACAGGAGGGACGTGGTTTGATCACAGCCTTTACAAGGGTCCAGATAAAATGATTGCCCGGGTTTAGCAGCAAGTCAAGGCTCGAGCCATGGAAAGAGTCCACGAATGAAAAAAGCTGCAAACCCCTCCAAGGCTAAGAAATCACTTAGCGTGGAGCCCTGAGCTGTAATTAGGAAAGGGAAAACACCAGGTGAGCATTATGAAGCTCTTCCTGCCAGCGAGATGTGTTGAGCCATTCAAGAGTTGCCCAGGGGAGAGTACTGGAAATGTCACACAAGCCAGAAAAATGAAGCTGCCCTGCAGGGAGCAGTCCAGCGCGGGCTGGCAGATGTGTCTGCCTTTTCACCTCTGTCTTCTGAGGCACTTGGAGATGGACGGGAAGGAGCTGTTTGGGCTTCTCTTTCCTTATTTCTTTTGAAATTGCTAGTTAATGCTGACCCAAGTTGTTGGCTAAAGAATCAGTGAATTTCAGGGGATTGTTTTGCTGGGTTTTTTTAAACAGCAAAACATCTGTGTTGCTTTGACCTCACCCTGCGTTTACAGGAAGAGGCATCAGCCACTTTCACCCTTGGGGGCAGCTTTTTGAACTCTCATAGTTTATACGAAAGCTTGGTTGTTCAAGAACATTTGACCTAATTCATCCCTCACTTACATGGCAGATTTTAAACTGACTTTTGTGTAGAGTAAGTGTGGCTCAAGGTTTTCCTTCACTCTGTTTCCTCCAGACTCTCTCATCTATGTATCCCACTAAATTTATTGCTTTCTTAGGGATTTTGTGCTCACATGTGAGCTCCGTGCTTTTTACCCCTTATGATGTTCATACGTAATTTTCTGTAGTTCAAATGAAAATGCTGCCCAGTGAGCTGCACTCCTATTAGCTGTCTGATCTTTTCAGAGTATTTCTTGAGGATCTGTCACAGTGTGCAATGAAAACTTGCTTTATATAAAAATTTGTCTTAGATACTGAGGTATGCACTTGTGCCATTTTCAGAAATGCTGGCTGCTGTTCCCAAAGATCTGTGGAAATGCTGCTTTTTTCTTCCTTTGTGTGGGTGCTGAACAGTGCTGAGTGCTTCAGTGCAAGACTGGGAATGATTTTCGTCCCATTTCAAAAATGCTAACAAAAAAACATTTATTTTGCCAATAGGTCTATATTCACAACAGACGAAAGCAACTTAGACCCGTCCCCACAAGGGCAATGCGTAAAACTGGGTGCAAGTCCAGCAGAAAGCAGCCAAAGTAAGTAGCGTAGTCACTTGTGTATGGTTGTAGTTCTGTAAAAACGCATACGTAAAGTGGCAGGTCATGGCTAGGAACATGTGTATTCTGCAACAAGTTGCCCTGAGCAACAGTGTTTTCAAGCACGGAAAAACTGTCTTCTAACCTGTATTTTTTCCTCTCTAAGTTGAAAAGGGCACGTTGTTCCTAGAAAATCCTCTGTGTCATCAGTGATAGATAAACTGATAGACTCAACTCGGTCCATACTCGTGAAATAATCACTGCTGTGGATCTGCTGCTCTGTCCGTAAAGGGGAGGTGAATCCTTGTGACATGGCAAGAGGACTAAGCACAACACGGACTTGAGCCTCTGTGGATAGAGGTTTTCTTTCAAGGTGGTTATTAAGCCATGGTGAGGTAAATCTTTTGCAGAAGTTCTCAAGCTATTTCCTCGTATACTTGTTACACTTTGTAAAGAAGAAAGTCCTGAAAGTGTTGAGGGGGCTGCTCACTGGTCTGCTGCCGAGTGGCATAAACCCGTCACTGGCTTGCCTTGGGTGTGCCAGTTCACCCCACCTGAAATTGAGGCCACCAGCTGAAACGCACCCGTGATGCTCTGTTGCACAATCAGTCCTGGCATGGCAGACTGGGATGCCCTGCATCCCTCTGACAACGAACCTGTTGGGAGACACTGCTCGGTGCGAACGGCCTCTTGGAAAATTGGCTCTTGAGGGGTGTAGTGACCTCGTTCAAGGAGGCAGCTTCTACGTGGAGGAGAGGATGGTGAAAGCCGCAGGCGGGGATGCCAGATACAGAATCACGGACCACGAGACCAAGAACATTACAGAAAGATGAAACCAAGATGTGTGCATGATGCTTGTTTTCCATATGTTCAAATCTGAAAGAGGAAATTCCAATGAACTGCTCCAATTGTGTCAGCGCTACCCGGTATCTGGATACCGGTACAAGACTATAATTAAATGCTCTTTCAGAGGATAAATCATGCAGGAATTTAAGGCTGAAATTAATTATAAAGTGGAAGTTCTACACCAGTGCTGCTTTTTAAGACACACAGATATACTTTACTAATCATCGCAATTCCTTCCTTTGCTCATTATGGTTCTTG
This sequence comes from Trogon surrucura, assembly GCA_020746105.1. Lineage (NCBI taxonomy): Eukaryota > Metazoa > Chordata > Aves > Trogoniformes > Trogonidae > Trogon > Trogon surrucura. The sequence continues at coordinate 766,403 of CM036620.1, read as the reverse complement.
AAAGAGCAGACAATAAAATCCTTAATAAGGAGGATCAGCCCAAACGAAAGAAGCAACAAAAGCAATCATGTGCCATCAAAAAAGCTACCATTTGCTAATCTTAAAGCGATGTGCTGAGTGTGTGGGGAGAAGCCATGACTAGAGAGGGGAATAATGGAGACTTGAAAAAATATTCTGGCTATATCACATCCGCCTTACTTGTGGAGCATGAACTTTAAAAGCTACTTTCACACTGATCTTTGTTACGTTTATCTTGCCAGCTCTTATGGCATTTGGATAATTAATAAGTGGTGCTGACATACAATTCTATAGTAACACGTCGTCTTATTTCCTTTCAGCATCTCCATACTTTTGTAGACCTAAGAAAACTCTCCAACATAAGGAAGAGTATGATTTGTAAGTACCAGATCTGCCCCAGCTCCCTGAATTAATGTCTTTTATTACTTAAAATTGCAATCTGAACAAGGAGATGTAGTATATCATATTCTGTGGTATCTTCTACAATTAACTCTCTCAAATCAATAACAGCCTGTGAAATGGAAAAGCTACAGATGTTTGAGTCATCAGGTGTTGAACTGCACCTCACGATCAATGCTCAAATTCCTTACGCTGTGAGATAGGCTTATCAGTTCTGCAATAAATTGGGTATCACCTTGCCTTTTTTGAAGATGGGAAGCAGTAAGGCAGACCAAGAAGGTTTTTTTTTGCTTTAAAAGGAGAAGTAACCCCCATTGATGAGCAGCTTGTTTAGATAAAATACACTTTATGTTTCAGGCAAACACGTGCAGTAGGGATTTGGGGATGGGGTCCCCTCAGCTATCCAGTCGTGGGATGTAAGTGCCGAACGAGGCCGTGCCTTACCCAGCGACAGAGCGCGTGGGCTTCAGCGAGATGCTTGAAAGGAATTTATTTCAAAAGCAGCCATAACTGCTATCTAACTATCTGAATGGTCTGTTGCTGTGAGGAACTGCCTGTGCTGCTGGGCCTCGTCAGGGCGCCCGCTGTCCTCGAGACTGTGGTGGCCACTCGAGGTGCTGGGTGAGGTGCTGGCGTTCCTGTGGCCTGTGCTGGCACCTAATAGACCATTTCTGCCCCCAGCGCCGAGGCTCCCCGGCAGCGGCAGCAGCGTGTGTGCTGCGGGGCACTTCAGAAATGCCACGAGATGGGAGATGAAGGAAGGCAGCAAGTTTCTGGCTGCTGGTCCGAGGTGTTCTCCAAACCTTGGCCGTATTTGTGGCAGTGCAATGTGGCCCAGGGGTCCTTTGTGCCACCTGGGCGGTGGTCGGCTGCCAGTCCACACTGCGTCGGCGCAGCCTCACGCCGTTATCCCTCGTGCCCATGAATTGGAGGCAAGCAGAAGGCAGCGCTGCCGAGGCTGTGCAGCCAGCCGTGGGCATCCGTGGCCCTGGGAAGTCCCGGGCATCAGCGCCTTGCTCAGATGGAACAGGTGATTTTACAACCCCACGTACTGCTTGCGGTAATGCTTCCCAAAATAAGGGAAATCAGATGTACCTGGGCAGCAGCCAAGGGGCGGAGGGGTCAGGCAGGAGTGTGTCCAGCCGGCTCTGTCCCCGCCTCCCCGCCCAAGCCAGGCGGGAGCGTCCCCCGCGTCACCCCCGGGGCCGGGGGGCTGGGGAGGGTGCCCACCGGGGGCGGCAGGGCACGGCACAGCCCGCCGGGGGCGGCGGGGCAGGAAGCGAGGAGGAACGGCCGGGTACCTGCCCCAAGCCGAAGTTTCATCACCGGCAAGCTGTGCCCCGCCTCTGCCGCCAGCCCATAAAGGTCCGGGGCGGCGCGGCAGGCACCCACAGCACTCCCGCCGCAGCCGATTGCCTCCTTTTCCTCCCTTCTTCCTTCTCTTCTGCCCGGGGACTCGAGGATGATGGATGCCGGCTGTCTGCGGGCCCGCAGCCTGCTGCTCTTCCTCGGTGAGTCTGTCCTTCCCGGCGGCAGGGGCTGGCAGGGCCGGGAGGGGGTCGGGTGCTGAGTCGAGGGGCTGGGGTTTGCTCTGGCTGCTGGAAAATCTCTGGCCGAACGTGAAGCTCAGCTTGCCTTCGGGTGAAGCTGGTGCATTTCTTCTCCGAGATGAAGTCACAGGCAGGGATGGGTATACCTGGGTGGCTGTACAAGTTGAGGAGTGGAGCCCACGCTCTCTGGTGTGCTGTTCTGGGATGTTTCGTTGCTTGTGTGATGCCCAGGTGAGCCCTGTGGCTGAGCAAAGTCTACCCAAGGCAGTTCCATCTCTTCTCTTTCACCTTGACCTGTTTTGTTTGTAGTCTGGTCCTGCTGCTTCAGCCGGGCCGTGCTCTGGGTGAGATCAGCAGGTGAATCCCCACGGCAGCAGAGACTTCCTTATGGTAACGAAACAGGTTGTGTCCTCCCTCTGCCTGACACTTCTCCACCTCCTCACGGGGAGCGTGTTGTTCTGCCATGTGTTGCATGACAGAAGCTACCTGAAAGTTCAAAGTGAACACCCGTGTCCTGACAGTATAGAGAGCCTGGGTGTGCTGTGAAGCAACAAGTGGTCCTTGCCACACACCTCTGCTGGGTCTGGGGCATTGCCAAAAGCTGTCCTGGCCAGGTGACTCGAAATGTGTGGGCAGCAAACGTTGGAGGCAGGACCAAGACCCAGCGCACACACACGCGAGCAGGCCGCTTGAGTGAGCGTATTCTCACACCCGTGATGCTGGGCTCGGAGTTACACTCCGGGGAAGCTCAGTTCCCAGGATTTCTCTTTTGGAGCGGGTGTTCCTTCATCCTCTAAGCCCACTGCAGCCTGAGATTCTGTCTGTTGTCTTGGCCGGGTATTGCCGTACTGGTTTATGGATGGGCTGCTGCACGGCATCTTACTTGCCAGGACAGCGGGCTAAACGTCTTGTACTTTGTGAGTCAGCCATGCTTTGCACAAAACTGGCACTGGAAGGAACTGGTATGTCTTCATGGGTTGTATACGGATTTATTTATTTCCGGGGCAGGCACAAAATCTAATAGTAAGGGCTAGATTAGTCATAGCTAGGTGGCATCATCTAGCTAAAGTGGTATGAGCACTTTAGTGCCTTTCCCTCCCAGGTCAGGTGTGTAAGCAGAACTCAGGGTCACTGGCAGAAGCTGGGGCGAGTGTCGTGTCACTAGCTTTATGCCAGACTTGAAGAGGTTTGCTGCCGAATGGCTGAAACCTAACTGAAGTGACGTTGTCAGCTTCGTATCCTGGCTGTTGTGGGTTTGGCAACTGCGCAGCGGGAAAGCACTGGTGGGGGAGAGCCTTTGCTCATGCCTGTGATGCAGCAGTGATGCAGCCAAGCCCCGGCCCTGCCTTTTCCCTGAGTTGCTGCCAGAGCCATGGTGCTGGTCTTCTAGCTCCGTGGGGAAGGCAGGCCTTGGATCTCCAGGCTTTTACTGGACAGTTTCAGGAGCTGCCGACCTTATGTTTTCCTGTGTCACATTTGTGTGGCCATCGGCAAGCGGGCGGAACAGAAGGGTCACTGAGTGTGGAGATGTGCAAAATGTCAGTGGCCGATGTGCCTGGCTGGAAGCAGTAATGGAGTTCTGCTTCTCTTGTGGTGCAGGGACCACTGGTGTGTAGGTCTCCACAGGGTTGGAGGCAGGACTGGGGTGACTGGACACACATGATATGTAATTATCTACATTATCTCTGCTTAGGGGTAAGTCCTGGAACAATGTTGAAGATGATCGTGTGGGTCTGTAGAAGTTTTGGAGCGATAGTCTAAACATAGAATTTGGTGTTCTCGGGGCTGCCTTAGAGCTGCTCTGGCCTGGCGCTGGGTATGTGTGACTCGAGGTCAGCGGTTCTAAGTCGTGGATACAAAATGTGAGGTTGGGGAAACCTGGACACTACTTGCCTGAACCACATGTAGACACTTCAGTCCCAATGCCCTAAGGGTCATTTATTTGAGGCTCTCTCTCAGCGCTGTCCCGGGTGGTGCCTCCATTTAGACAATAGGCGCAACGTACCTGGATCATAGGGGGCAAGGGGTGCAAAGGGCTGATGGCATCTCCTTTCACATGAGTGAGAAGAAGCAACCCATACGTCTTGTATGTCTCATCTGAGGAAGAGGAGTTAAATGGTGGTAGCAGCCATGCTCACAAAGCCAATAGGACAGGCTGGCAACTTCCACTTCGGAGGCCTTGGGCAGTCAGATGTACTTTGAGTGTCCAAATTCAGGTGAGGCTTTGATCTGTCTCTGGAGTTAAAAGGGGCTGTCACCTGGACACCTCTGCGCTCGGCATTGCTTGGAAAACACAATGTGAAAAGCGTAGGTGCTCCCGCTGTGGCAGAGAGACCACAGAGATGCCAAATGTGAAGCAGCATCGTGGAGCCATCTTCAGATGAACTAGGACAAGACTAGTGGTCTCTGTGAAAAGCAAAGGCAACACAAGTGACAATTGACCTCTCGGAAACCTCAAAATTCCCCTTTAAAGTGGGTGTAAATCTTGCAGAGACACTAATTCTCAGTTACGTGTGCCCTGTGTGTGCATCCTTCATCCTTGGCAGTCATCCTGTAGCTGGCTTTCAGTGGATCAACTGATAATTAGCCCTTGCATGTCAGCTCTGCTGCAGGCTGCAGAGAGCAAAGGCAGCCAGTGTCTGTCTCTCACGTCCCTTCATCCTTCGTGGAAGGACGAGTCAACAGCAGCATTGTTTTTGTCCTAGCAGTAGCTGCTGGTGTCAGCGTTAACCTTGCAGGAGTACCTGCGACACCAGGCAGCGTTGGACCTGCATGCTAGTGGTGTAGCAGTAAGTGTAGCCCTCGCATTCCTGTGTGGCACACCTGAATATCCACCGTCTCGTTAGGGTTATCTTGTACCCTGGAGACTATTTGCTTAGTGAACAGTGAAGGAATAAAAATGTAACTACCTCTCCCAGGTCGTATGCTTGGCATATATCATCTGATGATTATTCTGGGAAAGGCTGTCCTTTGCCGCTGCAGCGTGTGGATCCCTTATCCTCCCGCAGGATCCCCCTCCCATTGATGTCAGAGGAGAAGTATGTGCACGGGGGAAAGGGCAAAATATAACAGTGGAGAGCCGGGAGAACTTTGCCCAAGTGCGGAAAATCCTGCTGGGTGTCAGCAAATATCCACGCCTGCACTCCAGCCTTCCCAGCCTGTGTGCCTGCAGCCAGGTGGAGGAGGCTATCAGCTGTCGTGCGTGGCTGGAATGGGGCAAGCCTTCGATCAGTGTTGGAGGAGGAGGTTATTTTTAATTTGTCCCTCCCAGGTGTCCGAGTTGTGGCCTTTCCTCTAGCTGGGAAGCGGTACCTCCTTGTGGAGCAAAGAGAAGAGCTCACCTGTCTCTTTCATTGAGTTTCTCCAAGGCAAGAGCTATATTATGGTGGCTTTGGAACGGGGACCTTTGGATTAAAAAGCAACTGCTCAGATGATGCTCAGATCAAGGAAGTATGCGAGGTGGAAGAGAAATGTGGAGGCTAAAAGAGATGATCGGCTGGCTTAATCCATCTACTGAACTAAGCATGATAGAAGTGAATGTCTCGGGGACCTCTAGCATATTTTGCATTGCCATCACTCGGAGATGATAGCATCAGTCCGTGGGGAACGGGAGGGAGCCACGGGTCACTAATTCTCGCGAGTCTCAGGATTTCATCATGCTTGCTGAGAGAGCAGCTTGGTCCATGGAGCACTCCTGAAATATTCCTCTGGTTTGGGGGGAAAAAGAACTGACTCAGTAAATCTTCTTTTCCCAGCTTCGTGTGGCACAGCGGGTCCCAGGCTGAAGCTCAAAAGCTGCTGTTCTAGCAGTAACTGAGCTGCCGCCGGCCTCGTCCTTCGAGTGCTTTAACTTTCTGTTGTGGTGACTCAAACTGGCCTTGTGGTAGTGTTCAAGTGCTTCTCCTGGTGAAATCTGTGGAGAACACAGTGGTGTTGAAAAAAAGAAAATCCCACCCTGAAAGTAAACTTGCCGGGCCTGCCCCGCTGGAGTGAAAAGCAGGTCCTGCTGAGTCACGCTAGCAGGCACAGATGTCTCCAGCTTTCTCTCCTGTACAAGTCAAGATGCTGCAATCATTGGTCTGTTAGGTGGCTCTTTGTCAGACTTCAGTTTTGTCCTTTCTTCTAAAGCTTTGTGGAAACCTGCCTTAGTTTTGCAAATGTTGGGGAAACAAACACATGCAAAAAAACCTGTCCCTCCAAGATGGGTAGTCCTGCTGTTCTTGTATCTAGCTGGAGTAAAGTGTAAAGGAAGCTTTTAGACGAGCTGCAGGAAACCCATAAATCACGACTAGATTTAACTCTGAGATGTAATGAAACTTTCTAATAACTGGAGTTGAATTGGAGTGATCAAGAAATTATGAAGGCACACTCCCTCCATTAGACATGCATGACCTGACAAGTTAATGGAGGCAAACAGCCCAAAGACACAAATTACTGACTTCTGTGGAATGGGGCTGATGACTAAGCAGTTCATGAGCAGGTTACTTTGTGACCACAGCAGGAGCCTGAGCCAAGTGGATTCCATGCCCAGCTGGGGCAAACATGGACTGTTCCTCGTGGGCTGGCCACAAAGCTACAAGTCCTTGTGTTGACCTTTAAATCCTGGGTGGAAACAGTCTTGAAGGAGTAGAATACCTGAAAGCTGTGCCTGTGCAGGGCTGTACAGCCTGAAAGATGTCAAAGTGCTTTATGAGCTGAATCTCTGAGAGAAGAGACTGAGGGCCGTTGCTCCCCGGGGAAACTCAGCCACCGCTCCGGTACCCGAACTCCTCAGCCTGTGCGGTGCAGTCACCTGTTATGTCTGGCCCCCGCGTCAGACCTGCTGAGCTGCAGTTTCCTTCAGCGTGGGTGGTGAAGAGAGGACAGAAATATACCCGTTTTCTTCTGGGGTTCTGCTGAGATAGGTGACTCTGGCCCAGGACCCTGAGAGAGTCGGTAACCTCTCCAACCCAGAGAGCAGATGAAGAGGGTTGGGTACCTCGTGTTAGCTGCCTTTGCAAGTGGGCTTTTAACCGGCAGACTCCCAACACGAGAGTGGGTGTCAGTGCAGGAACTGTCCGGCCATTCAGGCTGCTCATAATCCAAGTTGGCCTAATTTCTGCTTCTGTAAGTCTGGTCCTGCCCAGTTTCACGCAGAGAGTGGGTGAGAGGTGGTCACAGGTAGTGAGCTTCTGTGTGATCCCTGTTCTGCATTAAAAGTTTGTGTTTCAGTGATGTTTCTTCGAGCTGCCTTATATAATATAGGCAGCAGATCACTCAGACCTGTATTTTTTTCAGCTTACCACACTGGATTTTTCCTGCTAAGATAAAAAGCTTCTATTCTTTCTGTATTAACTTGAAAAGTACACCAGCAGAAATACTTCACTGTACTTGAAAAGCTTCTCATTTTGACTCTTGTTTTTATTCTGTTACAGGTTACCTATTGCAAGCAGTCCTGGGCACAACAGTGATCCCGCTCTGTGGGGTTGGTGAAATGGAGAACTGCACAACAGCACTAAGTAAGTGTCTGGCACACCTCTGTAAGCGCCAGCTCTTTGGTTCCGTCTTCCTTGGGCTGGTGGCCTCACCAAGATGCCCTTGGAAGTTATTTTTCTGTTGTGCAACGTGGCCAACATCCTGCAAAGCGCTCGATGTCTTCGAGCAAGAGCTTTTTTAGCCTGCATTTCCTTTAAAATTGTTTCTTCAGCAGAAGAGTTCTCAGGTGAGAACTCTACTGGAAAAGCAGAAATAGTTTATGTGGAACTTGCGAAGGAAAAGTCAGTACAACTGTGGCCTGGGAAAGTCCTCTCCCTGTTCCGCTTTAATGCCTGCTGCAGTGGAGGCCTCTTGATAACAAGACTGCTATCAAGATGCTTGAGCATCGTTTGGGACATAGAAAGGGAGAATCAGGCTGAGATGCTAACAAAATCTCCTTGCAGTCCAGACAGAGAACAGTCCCCGTGTGGCTCAAGTTGGGATAACCATGTGCAAGCCTGAAATGAAGGACTACTGCTTCCACGGGCAGTGCGTGTACATCGTGGACCTGGATGAGCACTACTGCAGGTACGGGCAGGGCGTGATGCGTCCCGCGCACCGCCCTGAGGTGGGCTTTGAGATTAGCTGTGTGTGGCCTTTGACACTTAACCGAAGCACCAGTCCAGCAGGGTATTTGCGTGCTCAGAAGAACCTGAAGATGAGCGGTATATCTGTAACACGCCTCAGCTGTGTTTTACACCGGTGTTAAGCACATACACAGACTCCAGTAAAGCTTGAGTGAGAGTCTTGGACACCTGTAATTAGTCACCAAAGCAACTGAAACTTGGGATGTTAATTCTGATGTGCTTCCCTCTTCACCTGTATTTAGTGTAAAAGCAGCAAGGTCTCTCCTTTGAGCCATCATACAAATTAAAGACCCGCCAGGCATTTTTAAGGGTATTCCCCATTTGCTTGAAGAGTTTGCAACCGTTTCTAGGACCACATGTGCTTGAGTTACCTCGATTCAAATGGCTTGTCCCCAAGGAAACAGCAGGCCAGCAATACAGCGTGCCTCTGGGGCTCTAAAGTGTAGCCCCCTGGTGACACCTCTTTAATTCTGTGTCTCTTTCCCTCAGGTGTGATGTAGGCTTCTCCGGTGTCCGATGTGTGCATTCAGAACTTGTCAGGCAACCCCTCAGTAAGGAGTACGTGGCACTGACGGTTATCGCAGTTCTGCTTTTCCTCATCGCCGTCTCTATCGCGACCTACTACATCTGCAGAAGGTAAGAAAGGTTTTTCTTTGTGGCTCGGGAAGGCAAGTCAGCTGTACCTGTAGTAAGATGTGCCCAGATGCGCTGGGATACCGACACTTGCTCAAGTGCACGGAGATGGTTTGATACACAGAGCTGCCAGCCTGCGCCGAGCAAGGTGCTCAGAAAACCCCGCGCTGACTGTGTAGCATAACCCACATGGCAGGTGAGGCAACAGTGCCCTCTGCTTCAAACCCTGGTGGAGGACTGTAGGGGTTAGTTCCTGTCTGCCTTAGAGGGTGTGTTGAGATAAAGGACACAGCAGATAGAGAATAGGAAAATGTTAGTTGCTTTCCTTGGTAACGCCACTTCCCCAGGTATCAGAAACTGGAGAGCAGTTAATACTAGCTGATCTGTTTATCTGCCGTGTTACTGTGGTGACTGTGATATCACGAGCTTTGCCTTATCAACGGAAGCGTGGAGGACAGTAGTCTTCTCCATTAACAGACTCACAAGCAGCAGTTCTTCAGGCTAATAAATAATCGTAAGCAGCTTTCAGAGGGCCAAGAAGGTGGAACAATAACCTTCAGAGGGAGATCAGCTCAGCATCACAGACCTGGGAGCTGTAATTCCTCTTCGCTGCCCGACGGCTCGGTGGCCCAGGATCTCAGACAGCAGATGGCCTAGCTGGTTAGGGCGCTCAGCCCTATTGCAGGGAAGGATCCAGCAGGATTTCTCAAAGGCAAACCTAGTACCAGCAGCGAGGCTTTAATGCAGATGTGAAATCTTCAGAGAAGAGCTGAGAAATGGGACTCCGCATGCAAGTTATCCCAGACCTGGAGATGAGCACAGACAGAGCCTAGCTGCTAGAAGTTTAATACAAACGTGAGGAGGTCATGCAGCCTTTTCTTCTTTTTTGTTTTCTTCACCCTACCCTTCCCTTCGCTCCTCAAAAACCGATTTGGCACAACTGGCTTTCCAGAACTCACGCTGCTCTCCTCTACTTCCAGGTACCAGAGCAAGAAGAGACGAACAAACACAGGAGAATACAAGGAAGTTGGCACCCTGTAGGAGAAACGGTGGCTTCCGACAGTGTTCTGTTCATCTGGCTGGACTCAGTGGCTTCCCATGTATTTAAATGTTATTTTTATTAATAATATTTACAATATTTATATCCTTTTAAAAATTTCAATTGTTTGGTGATCCAATCAGTATAGGTCAAGCATTTTACTTTCAGTGTTTTATTTTTTTATTAAATAATATTTCCTAACAAGAGCCTCGCCTAAGTGGTTCTGTGGGATAGAGATATATTTTTATAAAAGCTCGTCTTCTTACTCTGAAGAGTAATTTTATATTTATTCTTGTGAATATGCTCAAAACAATTCTACTGCTTGAAATAAAAGTTCTAGACCAAGTCATAACGTCTCTGTGTTTTGACTGAAGTGAAACTCGGCGTGGCTTGGCTGAGTGCCGAACGTTCAAAGCCCCAGCAGTTATTTTGGGAGAGAGGCAGCACAGTATGAGACCCTGGTGGAGGAATAAACTGGCTCTTTCCCTCTTTCCTGAAACTGCCCTCATGTCTTAGATGCTCTCGAGATCAAGCAGATGAAAGGGGAGACAGAGGGGAACCAGCGGGGTCTTTGGGAACACGCTGTTGGTCCCCCACTGGGACAACAGAGGGGCTGTGGGTGGGACCCGGGGAGGGTCCCTGCCGGGAGAGGCTCACCCAGAGGCTCTGCCCTGGCTTTGTGGCCCACACCCCTTCCTTCGGAAAAGATGAGTCACGTGAGATGATAGCTCTGCCTCTTTCCCAGCTCGGTACTTGCTTCCTGACTTGGACTTACTTTCCCTGCTATCTTTCCTCTGACAAGTACCAACCACAGCGAAGGTGTGGTTTTGGGCGGACCTGGGCTGTGCTGAAACCGCTCTGCCCAGAATCTGCCAGTTTTCTCTCCCCAGTAGGAAGTGCACGAGGAAGAGGGATGTCTTCTTAGCACAGCAAAGGTCTGCAGACCAGTTCTTACCCAGCCCACAGTGCGGGTCATTCAATGTTTAAGATGGGTCTGGTCGGTGCAATTTTTTCACTGGTCTGTCTGGTCCTTGGTCTCTCTTTTCAGAACAGAGTTAGAAGGGGGTCAGTGGTCATTCCCGGTCTACTGGGTTAACTCTGTGTCACAGGGCCCTTCCTTCTTAGCTGCTCTTCAGCTTTTCACTTCCTCTCTCCTTCCTTAATCCAGTTGTCACACAGGAACCTGTTCTGCCAGGTAACCTGTGACAGCTAATGGCAAACCCAGCCACAGCCTTTCCCAGTGAGAAGATGGGACAAAAATCGATTCTTGGAGCCTCCTTCCATGCTTGCTGTGACCCAGTTAGGATACATATGTGGTGACACATCTCTGCTTCCCCCTCGGGCTTCCCTGCCTGTCCCTGAACTGCTCTGGCCGGTCCTGGACAGACACTTTTTCCTCCAGAAACTTTTCCTGGTCTCCTCGCAGAGACTCAGCACAGAGGCACACAAGTGCTTTTGCTCCAGCTTCTTTTCTGCTCCTCTGCTCCACTTGACAGGAGCATCACAAAGTGGGACTCCATCCTCTCACCCCGCATGTATAAGGTCCTGTTGCTACAGCTGCAGTGGCTGAAAGGCTTCAGACCCTGAAACCTGCCGTGCTCACTGCCAGCCCCTCTGCACCTGAGCAGCTGCTGTAGCTCAGGGCTCATCTTCCCACTGCAGCATTTGGGTCCACGTGCCCATTGCTGCACTTGCAGAAGTCTTAAATTGCTATTTGGGTCAGGTAAATCGACGAGGAATAGTTCACTTCCAGGCCCGTGCAGGATTTGTTTAGTTTTTTTCAGTCCGTCTTGAGTTTTAGCTGACTGTCATGGTTTGGCTTGGGCTTTCTCCACCTATCCTGTTGCTCATCTTACTCCCAGCCCATCACAGCCCTTCCAGACCCTGTGTTTTTCTCGCTCCTGCATGGGATTGAGCAACTGAAAAGCTTGGGGCCACATACCAGCCTGCCACCTCAACAGCTTGTGCCGGCTGGACGTAGATTGCCGGTCCAGCAACCACGCGGCCAGGTCCTGATGACACACCCCAAATAATTTGTCTCAGAGCATGAACCTCCCTCATTCTTCCCATGGTTTCTGCTGGCACCACCTCCATCCCTCTGGTGCAGCTCTCCCTCACCTGCACCACCCACCTTTGGAGTCACCTTTGCGGCTGCAACTCTCTGTCCTCTGGCGGGACCCCATCCCAGGCCTGCCCTGCTGGTAACCCCGCTCTGGCATTCTTGACCGCAAGTCAGTATTTTATCCGAAACCTGTACCAACCTCTTGGGATTCAGGCGAAGGACTGCCGATGCTTGCTTCCAAGCCTGGGGGTGTCTGACCTAGAAAGCGATGGCAACAGCTACTCCCCTGGTGCTCCGGGGAAATACAGTGCTTTTTTGAAGTCATGCTTACCATAAACTCTTTGTGCTTTTGTGCAAATGTTACTGGTGTTGATATTTCCCCTTGTCACAACATACTCAAATTTTAAGAGGGCATTAGGAGAAAAGTCTTTCCAAACGCAGCAGCTAGCCACAAAACTGCAAAGAGACCGGAGCAGGAATAGTCAACTTCAGCCATCCATCACCTTATCGCTTCTTGAGGGAGGAACTTCTTCAGCATCTGCAGTGTGCCTGCTGGTACCAAACCTGAATTAGCATTCCCACGATGTCCATGGTTCCTGCGGGGGCTAAAACCGAGTCTCCTTTAGCACACTCTTTATCCCACACAAGAGATGACAGGGCGATGCATTTGCCTTGGGAGGCTCACCTTTCTCCCCCCAGATGCCGTCTCGCCTGTTGCATACTTCACAGTAATATCACTAGAGGAGCTTTGGAAATGTCAGCCCTTTGTGAGTCATGTGTCACCCTCAGCAGGTTTCCTTGGAGTGCCTCAGCTGGTCGTGTCACAAGTTTGCCGAGATCTGGAGGAAGCCTCCGTGATAGTCTTGGGTTACATCACAGAGGCGGAGGACGTTTGGACAGCCAGCTGGTCCTGGTCCCCGCTGAGGCAAGCCTCGGATTGCACAGTGCCTCTGGCACCTCGTCTCAGGGCTGCTTGTCAGAAGGTCAGGTATGAAGCACAGGGAGGAGAGTGAGGAGGTTAAATGGGCTGGAAAGACTCACAAATCACACACTCCTTTCAAATTTGGGCTGGGTCAGTAGCAGTCATCCTTTGTGTTTATGATGAAGAAAGAAGGGAAGGATGGGTGGATGGGTGAGTGGGTCGTGGATGGTTGGATGGATGGATGGATGGATGGATGGATGGATGGATGGATGGAAAGAAGGAAGAAAGGATGGAAGGAAGAAAAGATGACTGGAAAGAAGGACAGATAGAAGGTTTTCTATCAGTAAATGTAGAAGTTCGTCCTTGCACAAATGATCATCATTATTTTAATAAAGCTGGTGCCAAACCTAAATTACTCCAACCCTCCCATTATATAATTCCATCCTGTATGATTAAAAGCTTTCCCAGCAAACTGGGAGATTAAAACAACTGATCAAAAAATATTGAGAAATCTCTCTGCCCTACCCTGATGGATGCCGGGCTGATCCTTCTGACCCCGTCATCAGAGGGCATCAGCCTCTTGCTGGGACAACCCAGAGGAAATTCAGGAGATGCACGAGTGAACGGGCACCGGTCCCAACTGGGAACCGCCACTTATCTGTGGAAGTTTGTCAGTGGTCCTCAGTGGTCCCGTCCTGGTTTGTCAGGCTGGTTGTCGATGCCCTTCATTAAAACAGGAAGCCGAGGCAGTTGTACGAGCTGCGGAGATGAGGCAGAGAAGCCAGCTGAGCTGCCTCTCTCAGAACTGCTGTCATTTAGTCTTTCAGACTGAGGAGTTGTACTAAGGGGACAGAAAAAGGTCCCCTGACTGGGCGAGACTTCTGACTGTAAGAAGGACACAGTACTGATGTTTGGAGGAAACAGGAGAACTCGGTACCTCAGAAAATCAGTGTGTTTGTGGCTTCCCAAACATCTGTAGCTCGTTCAGGAGATCCGCCTGCTGAGCCCACCCATGCTCTTCTCACACCTTGTTTCTTCTCACAGCTTATTCACCCAGTTTAGTTAGCTTTGTTTTCCACGGGGATATTTCATTTCAGCCACTTCATCACTAGTCAAAACTTGTAATTTTTTTTCAACCCACCCAAGCTGTTTTGTTCGGATGAGCTCAAACCAAGCAGATGGGAAAAGAATCTCTTGGTTAGTCGGTATTCCTGCGCCGTCCAGTGCACCACGACATTTCTGGTTGTGTTCCCATCTAGTGGTCACCTCGGAGAATACATCCCCGCTTCCCGATCCCCATCTCTTGGTGTGGAGCATCGTGAGCGTCCTCCCCGGCTGGTGTCTGACCGTGGGGCTCGGGTCTGGGACTCCTGCCACCTCCTGCCACCTCCTGCCACGAAGAGTTAGCTTGGAGATTCCCCGTGGAAACGCAGTGTTTTGCACTCATCCTCAAAACAGCAGAGAACATTCTGAGCTTACAAAAACTGATGTTTTCGTGTGCATCCAAAAAAAATGCAGAAATTAAGGCTGTCAACATTTTCTTAATGCAGAATTCAGAGCATTGCCAACCTCAATGTGGGAAAAACAATCAGGGCATTTTTGGCATAATGCCCCTCTTTGGAATAGAAATGGAAGCTGGAAAGCCAGACTTCCCCAAAGGGGTAGACGTGTGGCTTTGGTCAGTCCTGATCTGCAGTGCACGGCATCTCTGGAAGGCTCTCACCGTCCTTTCTTACCAAACCAAAGGCTGGCATGAGCTGCCAAAGAGCTATACGGCCACCGGGAGCATTTTGTCAGCCCCGTCACTCGCCGCCGTGGCTGCCCTGAACCTCAGCCTGCCTTTGACGGAGGCTGGAAGCGATGCTAAGCGATACGACAGATTTTATTCGCCCCACAGCTGCCCTTCCTGCAAATTCATCAACTTCAAAACGAGCTGCTCAAGCTCATGGTCTGAGAATGTGAGAGTCACTGTGTCCTCCCAGGGTTTTTGGTAATGACCTCAGCCCTGACGTGTCTAGCCCACCGGCGGACAGCCGGGATGGCAGGATCTCTGATTGCCAGCGATTTGGCAGTCGTGGGTGGTGAGGCAATGGCACATGTGCAAGCTGTGGCTTTCCTAGCACGGGGTGCAGAGCCCTGTCGGAGGAAGCTGTGCCTTGGACTCCCCTCTCTTAACCGATGCACTTTGACTGATGCTTTACGTGGGACGGAGCCTGTGCGAAAACCGCTTTCATGGAGGCATTGTGAAGTTGAGTGCAAGGCCACTTGTTGTTGTGGGTCAGAGTGGCCCCAGGCAGCTTCAGCTCTCCTCCTTTCCGTTTCTTCCAAAGCATTTAATGTGTTTACTTACTGTGTTGCTTAATGTGCAGTGCGTAACACCTGCGAAATGAAGAATTTGGCAGAATGCTTGAAACTGGAACTGACACCGTACAGCCATTTCTGAATTTTTGTACAGTCTGTGCATTTATATTTTTTTCAGTCATTGAATTTTCTCTCTCTTTTTACAGACACACGTTAGTTCCAGGCAACTGGAGCCATAACTTCGGAATAACTTTCCAGACTTAAGAATGGATGAGATGATTCGTTATCAGTGAAGCAGGTAAACCTTGAATAAAGATTTCAGAAGACACCGAGTGGGGGCAGAGGGACACAAATCTTGTTACCAAAGGCTTGTGCATTAAAGGACTCTCTGGGCCAGATAAATCCATCCTGCCCTTCTGTAACTCAGAGCAGCATCACCCAGGTGAGAGGGAACAGAGACAATGAGCTCTTTCCCTGCCAGGCAGCTGATTTTGATAAAAATCATTGCCAGGATCTCCTCTCAGCATTTGCTCTCCAGCACCAGCTCCTGCTCTAATCTGAAACCAGTTCGATTCACCTGCTGTAGCTGAGTTACCTCTCACCATGGTGAGGGAACGGAGCTCAGCTCTATGCTTCGAGGAGCACCTTGGGTGCTGGAGACCGAAGCGCTGAGCCCTGCGTTTGCCATCTCCAGGTTCCTCCCTCCTCATTCGAAGCAGACCTCTGCTCCTGCTGAAACCTCCTGGGTGAAGCCCACACGGAGAGGAGGAGCCGTGCAGACGCTGGCGCGTCAGTGATGTTGAAAAGCATTTCAGGAGTGGAATGAAACCTCGGGTCACGAATCCCGGCTCACGCGAGGGGGATACCTGAATGCAACTGTAAATGGACACTCAGTTTTGCTTCAGAGGGGCAGAGTGTGCTTCCACGCAGCCAGACTTGAGCAGACCCAAACATGCTGGGACGGCATTGCGGCATGCCAGTGTAAACTGGTTTCTGTCCAAGGACTTCAAGAGCAGGGTTTTTGCTACAGGAAGGCAAACCTACCTTGAGAAGGAAATGAGACTGTGCCTAGGAAACCTCCTTCGCAGCATGAGTGTGCAATCTTGTATGCAAACGAGACCTTACTCATGTGGTGTGTCTCAGCAGTTCTCTCCTGGGAAAGCTCCAGCTCCAGCGCGGACGACGCAGGGAAGAGGGAACACGCGCACGGTGCGCTGCCCGCAGAGGTTTCGCTGCCAGGTGGACGCGTGTGCCGGGAAGCAGCCTCTCTCACTGACCCCGAGTCAGCACACCAAAACGAATGCCCAGGCTGCTGGGACTGACTTGTTCCAGTGACACCTTTTTTTGTTTGCCAAATGTCGTGCTTATTTGCTAGCGCCCTGGCACAATTAAAGGCAGCCGACGTCACAGCACGGGTAGCCAAAAGCAGGCACGACCAGCAAACAATGGGATTTCCAAGGGAGAATAACAAACATGCCTGTGAAATAGTGTGTTCTCCTGAGCTTCTCTACTTGCTCACGGCCTGTGAAAAAAACCACCAAAATCCAGAGGGATCTACGTAATCGTTGCTGTGCGTAGGAAGGCTTGCCTGGGCTTTGTTCTAGGGAAAAAATCTGGCTTTGGCAAAGGTGAGAGGAAAGGAGTTTCCAATTGCTGCAGGCTTCTCTTTGTGATTCATTGTTTCTTCACATACCAAGTGACTCCAAATAGGTGAAGAAAATTTACCAGCTGATGCACCAGTGGGAAGGCACTGGGCGAAAACTTAGCTGTGGGAAGGTGGTACCAGATGCCCTCCTCTTCCTGCTGGCAGGGTGAATCAGAGGGAAAACCATTCACATCGGGCCAAGTGCTGTGAGTCTCGCACCTTTTGTGAGGAGCTCAGCGGAGCAAACTCACGCGTGACTTGGGCTGACAGGAAAGGGTCCCGGGGGTTTTCTTGGGTGGTGAGCCCCAGCCAAAAGTCATGTCAGCTCAGAGGAGAATCCAGAGCTTCTCTGTGCACCTCTTCTGCTCACTTTACCCCTACCTGGCCTGCATTTGACCTTTGCCTTATCCTGCCCCTCTTAATCTAAGATCAGAGTCAAGGGCTCAGCAAACCAGAGAGGAGGAACGAGCACACATCGACAGAATGGCAGCCCCTCTCTCCCACACCCTGGGCTGCACATCTTTGTAAAAATGCTGAGACAAAAGCGTTCAGTTTGGGTGGGATTGGATCCTTCGTAAGCCAAGGGGATTTCCCCAGGTTCCTGCAGGGAGCGGATCCAGATGGGTCACACCATTTTCCTGAGATGAAAGCCTTTCACCCAGGAGGATGTCCACACTCTGTTCATCTGTGTTTACCAGCCAGCTCAGGAACCAGGTTGAAAACAATGTTGTGCAATGAAGATGATAAAGGAAAAAGCTAAGACTTCCAGGAGGAAACTTCCAAGCAATCCTCACATGTCCTTTATTTCCGTACTGGACACTATCGGGAATAACATGCAAGACAGAAGGAAAACATCAGGCGATTTCTGTCACAGGTTCCGAGTCCTCATGGGAGGCTGCAGTCCCTCAAAACGTGCAGTACCATGTAATTCACTCACGTGCCATGCACTTTCAAATGAGTTGTGATACGCATCTTCACGGTGACTTCATACACAAGCCACTAAGGTGAGGAAAGGGATATATAACACACGCAGTATAGTCAGACTACCCACTGCAGCTTCCATCAGCACCGACAAACTTGAGTCAGCCAGACTTCCACGGCCAAGATCCTCTTAAGAGATCCTTAAAGGTAACCCCAGTTTGTTGCGGCTCCGTCTGTTTGAGACTGTCTCAAGGAAGTTTGCCTTGTGACAGTAAAAGAATGTTCCTCCGCTGTTAAAACTTGCTGTTGCCTTTGCCGTGGTTGCAGTACGTGGTGCTCCGTAAAAAGAAGGCTGCAGCCAGCGTATGATAATGAAAAACCACCTGTGCCTACAGAAAGTCACTTCATTACAGTAAGCAGGGAGAACAAAAAGAAAAAAGCCTGTATTTTCCCAAGTATAGACATGATTTTTTGGACAGCCACACTGCACAATTACACACATTCTTAAAGTCGAGTGCATTTTGTGATTGAGTTGGGGGCCCACAGAAACTATTGATGCAGCTTTGTCTACCTTGGGCACAGCTCCACGTTTAAACATTCTTCTCTTTTTAGGACGAGCACTTTTGGAGCACTGGCAGAATGATCCAGTAGCTACACACACCTTTGGAAAATGATGAGCTGCGTGTTCTCCTCTGCAGGCAGCATGCTGGGCTGCCATCCTGGAGAAGAGAGATGGTCTGACGATTTTGCCCGTCGAGCAATGACACGGTATGCAGAATATAGAAAATAATGTGCCGTGTGAATGAGGGTAATGTGAATGAAGGACATGGGTAGTACCATGAGCCCACACTCACCAGAGAGTCCTGGGGGAAGATTCTGCAAATTGCCTGAGGAAATGGAAGAACGGGCAGCAATTTAAGTGCTCTCTGGTGTGGCAGGAGGTGATATTAAAGAAGGAGATGGTTAGCTGAGCGAGAGCTCCGCGTTCTAGCCTCAGTCCAGTATTACTTCACCTAGCTCCCAGCTTCAGGCCCTTACAACCTCTGCTGGGGTCAGGACGTGCCCCTGAGCGTTTGCAAATTGAGCCATTGCACAAAAAGGAGTGGGTGAGTGCTGGAGGATGTGTTTGGTCAAACGAGAGCTGCTCCATGCACACTGTGTGGGAAATAGAGCAGTGGAAGCCCAAGGCAGCACGCTAACAGCAGGCAGCTTCCCAAAAATCCTCCGAGCACGTCGCAGGGCTGCTGTCCTGGACAGGCTTGCAACACGTTCCACATCACCGAAGCAAAAGTGAGCCCGGCATGTCCCGCTCAGCTGTATCTAGTGCCCGTGGGCAGGCAACAATGGGAAACATGACATGGCCCAGAATATTTTGACAAATTATCAGGCCTTGTTCTCCATCGCCTGCTGTTCATGAAAGCCTGTGGAAGGCACGTGTAAAATCTCACCACTGCGATTTGATAGTATTCAACTTCTTAGCATCACTGCTCATTTCATCAGGTTAAGCAGGGATGCTCGGGGTTGCTGGAGTTGATGTGGGCTTTAGATTTTCAGGGGGACTGTTTTTCATTTGTACTGATATAAATGACAGAAAAATCCGTATCTTCTCATCATGGGGGCAAGCAGGTTTTGTCGTTTTTGGTTTTCTCTTTAGACATGCTCAGAAAGATTTTGCACATGCAGAGTGATTGAAAACGGGTGCCAGACTTCCCCGGGGTTAACAGCTGATGCAGTGCAAGTGCATAAATTATTCCCTGTCTGGACAGATTGCACTCATGCAGTCACTGCTTCAGCCTAAGCCTTGGGGAAACGAGAGGAGCACTGAGAGAACATCACCATCTTAGAAAAAAAATTACCTGCTGAGGGCTCTTGCGGCAGGGCTGCACGGCCATCGGAACGCCTGCCTGTCTCAGAGACTAGCCAAATCTGTATTCGTTTCCAGAAGGGCACTTTCCGAACCTTTCCCCTTCCCTCCACATCCTCTTTATTACAGCAATCTTGGTTTACATCAGCAGGAACCGGAGTCACACACTTCAAAGCTGCCTCCCTGCCTACGAGGGAGCTGCTGATAGCAGAAGATACTGGCGTCTGCAGATCAGAAGTCAAGTGAAAGTCTGGTGAGCTGCCCAGACAGACACCGCTCCGGTTTGAGTCATTACCCTTTTCCACCTGTTCTCAGCTGGATGGATGAGAAAGGATAACTCATGTTCAAACACCCAGGTCAGCTGTGCCCGCCCTCGCAAAATAAACATTTGATGTCAGCGAAGAAGATTAATGGGCAGGTATTTCAGATATTTCCTTTCCCTTCACGCATTTCTCGGGGGTTTTATCAAAAGTAAAGAGAGTGAATAACAGGATCGCAGTTGGCACTCAGGATTCTTCTGGAAGACACAGTGCCCGGGCACGCTCTGCCAAGGCCAGGCAGCTGTCAGTGTCCCTGCCCACGCCCCTGATGGGCACGGCTGGGCAAGCGACTCGCTGTGTGCTGGCCCCAGCGCCTGGCGTCAGAGCAGAAGGAAATCTAATTCACATGCTCTGCCAACCTGGGGGGTCCCAGCACAAACCTGAGGTGACAACGTGCAATTTCCCATAGTGGGCACATCCTTCCTTTTCGGTCACCTCAAGATGAGGAGGACAGCAGGTCCCAAGAGCTGCCAAGTGAAAGGAGAGAGCACATTACTGTCGAGTGAGCAAAATTTGGTGGGATTCATCACAGAGCAGGAGATGATGCTGAACCGCTGCCTCGGGGGATGTCAGGCTTGCCAGGGCGGC
Source organism: Trogon surrucura (assembly GCA_020746105.1). Classification (NCBI taxonomy): domain Eukaryota; kingdom Metazoa; phylum Chordata; class Aves; order Trogoniformes; family Trogonidae; genus Trogon; species Trogon surrucura. The sequence goes on along the minus strand of CM036620.1, from coordinate 746,040 downwards.
CTTGTGGCCCCAGGGCTGCCGGCAGCCAGATGATATGCTGCTCCACGCAGAAACACAGCCAGAGTCTTCTTCGTCCCTGGGATGTTTTCTGGAGGTGAGCTTGGGAGAAGAGAGGCAGACACACGGAGAGAAACCTCCCTTCAGACGTGGCTCTGATGCCATATTCCAGTGACGTAGAGGGAAAGCAGAGGGGGAAAAAGTCAGCACCAGCACCCCCTGCGATGGTTGCTGTTGGGTGTTCTCTGTGCCTGGGCTGCACTGATGGTTTCCAGGGCTAGGAAAAGATAGACAAGGAATAGAAAGTGTGGCTTTCAGCATGGGTCCAGATCAAGCCATTTGGGAAGCACTGGGACTGATGTGATGGACCAGCCAGAGAGGGCAAGAGGCTCAGCAGCCCCAGCCTGAGTGTCCTGCCAGAAAACCCCGGGTGCTGCTGGAAGCCGTGTCTCAGTAGGTGGCACTCTGCATCCACGGGGAACCAGCACCTTCCCAGAGGTGAGCCCTGCCCTTGCCGGCCCAGCAACCTGCCCCACCGGCCCAGCCGCAGTGGGGCAACCCACAGGGTTGAGCCTTGCAGCCCCTTTGAAGCTTCTCCTCCTTTCACCCGCTCCTGGGGACATCCTTAGGGAGCTCAGCCCGGGGACAGAGCCCGGGTGTCCTTCCAAGCCTGGAGAAAGGTCATGGCCACGCTTAGTGCCTCCTCCCCGACAGCTTGTGGCAGGATCCCACCCTGAAACACACGAGCTCTGGAGACTGTCTTCTTGGAGAAGCAGCCGAGCCGGGCTTTGCCACGACAATCCTGTTTGGGAAGAGCTCCCCTGAACCTCTCCACACAAAACCGGTGGCCGTCATCGCCTCGCTGCATTTTCCATGGGCCAAGGCTGATGCCAGGCTGCCCCTTCTTCAAGGAAGCAGGAGAGCCAGGAGGAAGTCAGCGGAACACCTGACAGAAGTCGAAGCATGCCAAGCCAAATTCCTCGCTGCTGGCAGTCGGTGAGACAGAGCCATCAGCTGGAGACTGGAGGAGAGAAGGGAACGTAATGAGTCAGGCATTGGATATGCTGTGTTTGGTCTCTAAACAGCACAGGTAACACGGGCAATTGCACTCGGGTCATTCAACCTTTCCCCCTGTAAGTTTCTTTCAAATGCTTAGCAGTTTGCCAAGCGTAGCGTGCGGGCCTGGAATTGTCAGTGCTAAGTATATTTGCTGGACTGAACTTAAAAAAAAAATAACTGAAAATGTTTCCAGCACATCTCTGATGAAAAAAAAAAAAATAAAATAGGAGAAGTACTTCATTTTAACAGCTGCAAAAAAGAAGAGTCAGGAGGGAAGCCGCAGTGTGTCGCTGAGGAAGCTGGCCTTAGGTACAGCTGGCAACGGGGAAGTAAAACTCCCAGTTCACAAACCTCATTCTGGCCATTCTCATACAACCAGCTCCGCATTTTGACAGAAGAGACCCCAAAACCCAGAGTCCTTGCCTTTGGAGAAACTCCATGTGCTCACTCTGTGCTAATGCCAGGCCCTGGGACTTACTGGGGGTCTTACGGGAAGGGAACTTTGATCTGAAGGGGAAAGAAGGGGCCCTGTGGAGCCCCCGGCTGCCCCCAAATAACGACCGAGCTGTCGCCTGGGAGCTGCTCAGTGACTGCGGGCCGGTGCTGCCGCCAGACCAAGCGTTCTCTGTCCCAGGGCTGTGGGGATCTGTCTTTTCTCTGTTGTAGGCACTGTGAGAAGAGGCAGGAGAAACAAACACAATGAAGAAAAAGAAAAAGACAGCGGTAAAGGCATCAGTTAATAACAATATATTTTAATTGCAGCGTGCACAGAGGGGCTGATGGAGGTTTGCTGGTGCTGCCTGTTGCAGGTTAACACCCGAGTGACTGATTCGGCATCTTCTTTTAAGGAATTTTGGCATCGCCCCTTGGGATTGGCGTGAGCTGGCAAAGAGGGCAGCGGGAGCCATGTATCCTGTGGAAGAGGGGAGAAGGTTTAGTGACGGAGCTGCTCGGATCCCGGCCGCCTCGAGCCACGGCTTCCCGAGCCGAGTCGCGCCCCAGCCCCTCTTGCTCACGAGAGGAGCGTCAGGGCCTCCTTTCTTGACGCATGGCCTTAGGTGGGGAAAGGGGAGCAGAGGGGCCCCGATACCTTCAGCACAGTGCCCCTCTGCCGTCCCGCCCGACGCCAGCACCCCGCCGCCCTCGGTTTGCCCTGCTCAATGCAAGGCTGCGTCCCGGTTCGTTCCGTGGCCTCCCAGGACCACAGGCCCTGACGATGCCAGGCCCGGGTGACCCCAGCAGGCGCCTCAGCCCGAGGCTTGGCGGCTCGCCCGCCCTCCCTGTCCGCTCGCCCTTACTCAGCCGTTACTCATGGGCCGCTCCAGCGAAGGGCGACCCGCCGCGTTTATGGCCGGGAAGAATTCCCGCCCTTACGCCGCCCGAGCAGGAGGAAGGCTGGAGCAAAGAGCGGGGTGACCGCACAGGCGCGCCCGCACCGTGACCCCCCCGCCGCGTCTGTGTACGGGCCGCTCCGTGGCAACCGCGCCGCCCGCCCCCCCCACCCCAGCGCGCTGCTCCCGCTCCCTCCGCCCTCACCTGCCGCCCCGCCCCGCTGACGTGCCGCCGGGCGGGCGCCCGGGCCGCCTATAAAGCGGGCGGCGGGGCCGGCCGGCCCCTCATGGAGCGCCGCGTCCCGCCGACACCTGCCGCCGCTGCCGTCGCGTCCCTTCTCGCCGTGTCCTTTGTCGCCGGGACCGCCGATGCGCGCTGTGGCGCTGATGGCCGCGCTGGCCGCGCTGGCAGGTGCGGGCGGGGGCGGGCAGGGCGGGCCGGGGGGGTGTCTCTCGGCGGGAAGGGGCGCTCGGGCGGGCGTCGCGCGGTCCCTCGCCCCTGGCTCACGGGCGCCATCTTGCTCCCTCCCGCAGCGCACCGGCCCGCGGCCGCCTCCGCGTCCCCCAACGGCACGGAGACGGAGAAAGCCGGGCAGAGGGAGCACCAGGTGCGCGGGGGTGATGCCATGCCGGGTCCGGACTACGAGGACGATGAGGAGTACGAGGAGGCGCTGCCCGTCCACCAGTACATCGTGGATGATACGATTCGAGGTGAGCCGGCCCCGCCGAGGGCCGTGAGGGGGGCCTGCGGGCTTCGGGGCTCTCCTGGTGAGCGCCGTCTGCTTTCTGCCTTGCCCCTCTCGTAAGGCTGCTGTGCTTCGCTCGTGGCAAAAGCACGCTTCTGCTTGGGACTTGCGTTAAAAATAGGCTGTCGATGGAAAACTGAGTGCGAGTAGGGCGTGTGGCAGAGGCAGGCGAGCTGGTTGCCTGCTCTGCGTGGTTCTGGAAAAACCTGACAGGAGAGGGCTGTGGTGGGGCAGCTGCCGCCTCCTCCAGAGCCATTAGTGGGGCTTACGGGTGCTTTTTGGCCCTCAAGAGTGGGGTATTCATCTCAGGTTGTCTCTCTTGCTCCAATGACTTTCTGAGTGCTTTCCCATTAGAGCTTATCTGTGTTGGAGTTAAGGAAAATTTCCGGGGAAAGGAAGCCCTTAAAGCTTTCAAGTGGCTGCAGGAGAGTTTGCTAAGCATCTTTCAGGCAATGCACTTCACTGTTAATATCTGTTGTGTGAACTTAGTGTAGCTTGCCCACTTGTTCAGCTGTGAGGAGGTCTGAGTAGCCCACCTGGATATGGGCGTGGGAAGATTTTGTTTCTTCCACTTTAAGTGCAATTGTAATACAAGCCAGGTACTTGGATTGAACCAAAGTAGATGTTAGTACGCTGGTGCTGTGGCTTTCAAAGGTGGATCTGGCTACTGTTTATCCTGTGCAAACAGCCTGGGACTTGAGTGGAATTAAAGGACACCATAAGTGGAGGGGGAGTATGCTCCGGGTGCTGTATATGGGGGATTTGTGGATCCTTGCTGAAGTTTTCTGTGAGTTGAAGACCTCCAGGGGAAATGGGAATGTTGGAGCTGTTGAGCAGTTCAGCCTGTAAAACTACTGGCTGGGTGACTTAAGTGTTGTATAACTGCACAGAAACCAGAATTGTTACCAAAGGTGGTTGATTTGTAGACCAGCTCTTCTACTTGGCATGAGGTTTATCTGTGGAGCTTTCAAGCTGTTATGATTCAACTGCGGATGGCTTTCCTGACTATGCAGCTTCCAGACAGGAATACAGAGATCAAACTGACAAGCTGAGCCTTGAAGAGGAGAGCATGGTAACAGCCTCAATTAGGAAAGTGTGAACCCAAATATCAAGTCCAACTGGGCAGAACAGGGGTCTCGGCTGTCAGCAGTAAGCTCATGCTTCTAGGGACAGGAAACCTTGCTGCAGGAGCAGTGTTCCTCGTTTACATATTAATATAGTATATACCATTTGAATCAGACTTCTGGTTGCTGAAGGCGTTTTTGCTTTTAAGTAACTTCAAGCCAGGCTTGTTGCTCTAGAAGTTAAAACAATCTGCTGTCTAGACAACAGTGAACTGCACCTTGTTTCTTTGTACAGGCTCTCTTCTTGTCACTAGAAATACAGGGTTATGAAGTAGTCGGATCCAGTTGCATCCTATTGTGGTGACTGCTTATATGCATAATACTCTCTGTAAAATATTAATATTCCAAAAGTTATTTTCATTGGTTCTGCAGAGCACAATACAGGAATTGAAGAGTATTGTAAATAACTCTACTGTTTGAGACCTCTTCAGAGTCACCCGATTAACTGTTACTCCTGAGTAGCGCAGTGCTACAGTAAGAAGACTTGTCTTAACGTCTAGGAGTATGGGGATTGTTTCTTCAGAGGAACAGTGTTTTACCAACTCACTCTAAAACAGTTGCTGTGTCAAGCTTCGGCTGCTGCGTGGAGCAGCTGTGGAACTTATGACTCTCAATCGGTGACGGCCTTCAGCTCGTTCTCCCCAGTGAAAGGAAGGTGATTGTCCTTGCTTAAATCCAAAGGCTACTAAGTCACCAGCATTTCAAACCACACTCTTACAGAGGTTTGTCTTAATTAAGATAATGAGGGGCAACAGTAAGCGGCAGAACAAATAGCCTGCCTCTTTGAGGACTATCCCACCTGCACTCTGTCGGTGCAGTAGGCATCTCTCTCAAAGTAGGAGAACTGGAAATGAGCTATCTTCTGCTGAAGACAGCACTGCAGGTTATTTGGGAGAAACAAGTACACAAACTGGGATAGCAAGCTCTCTTGCCTCAGCAAGTGCTTGGGACTACCTAGCGAGTCAGCCTTTCATCACGGATGCAAATGGAGAGTTTAGAGTGATGGAGGCTGTTAGCTTTGTATCTGAGATGATAGAGACCTAGTGGATAGCTTGGCTCAGTGTGAGCTCTTATATTCTTAATAGGTCTTTGCTTGAACCTTACACTTAGACTTACGGATCTTAGGCTGTGAAACGCTGAAGTCTTTCAATTCTGCTGCTCTTAATCTCTGCTGGCTCCCTTGGCTCGTCTGCTTTGCACAGTGTTAATGGTGATGGAGCTCTGCTTAACTAGCTTCTAAGCTTGCTGCTTTAGTGCAGGCTGTCAAGTGTCCAGGTGCATGCTCACTTGCATCCTCTGCTTCCCAGTTGCATATTTTCCTGCCCTTGACCAAATTCTGTAATTCAGTTTTCACATATCTAGGTGTTTTTAGCATTGCTAGACTGAGCCATCTTGTCCCTTTTTCAGTTGAACCTGTGGTTAAACCCAAGCCGACAAAGAGGGGCGGGGAGAAGAATGCTGGCAAATCAAGAAGGAAGAAAAACAAAGGGAAAAACAAAAAGAAGGGGACTCCCTGTGAATTGGAATACAAAAACTTTTGCATCCATGGTGAATGCATATACCTAGAACATCTCCAGATGGTGACCTGCAAGTAAGTTACTTATACCTTGTGGGTTCAGTGTGACTGGCATGAGCTGATGGCAAATGAGGGCTCAGGGGAAAAATCAGTGTCAACTTGGCGTAGATCCATCTCATGCTGTATTTTGACTGAGAATCTTTCTGCCGTGTAAATTAAGTGATGATGGAATTCGAGATGCATAACAAGCCACTGAACTCATCAGCTGGTCATCAACTCGAACCAAAAGAATGAAAAGGCGTGTCTTCCTGGAACATCACGCCCAAACTAATCTCGACTTGTTGAAATGCTGACAAACCTTGTGCTAGAGCAGTGACTGCGTTTCATGACCGTGCTCTGAAGGGAGCATCTTGAGATTCATGGGAAACTCTGAAGATGTCTAAGTCAGGTTTGAATGCGTGTGGGTGTCCTTGGCTCCAGACAGCACTGGAGCTGATAAGAACTTGTGTTCGTGTTTACTTGCAGGTGTTATCAGGATTTTTTTTGGTGAGCGCTGTGGTGAACAGTTCATGAAGACTCAAAGGAAGAATGATGTGGCAGACTACTCGAAGACTGTCTTGGTAGTGATAGCTGTCCTGCTCTCAAGCATCAGCTTCATTACTGTACTTATCATTGTGATAGTGCAGTAAGTATTACACTCTTTGGTGTCTGTCTAGCTTAAACTTGTCCAGTAGCCCAAAAATGTGCATGGCATGTGTGAATTCCTTGTGTGGAAGGCATCTAAAAGAAGTGACAAGTTCTTAAGTGACTAACTCTTCACTTAGCTCTCTTGTTGCTGGCTGCGGGCAGCCTGTAACCTTTTTCTATTGAAGTAAGAGCCTTTCTGCTCTTGCTACATGTGGCATAGTTAGAGTGCTGCAGAACGTCAGCAGCCAGTGCAGGAGGAGCAGTCATGCTGACACAGCAGCGCCTTCCCTAATCCTAGTGGAGAAAAGTGTGTGAGCTGTAATGCAGCAGCATTGTGCGGGTTTATTACCTGGGTACGTGGCTGGAGGGAAGGAAGTGGTACTCCAGCTGTCTGTCCATTAGTGGAGGTTGCTGGGCTTCAGTATTTACGCTGAAGGGGGAAGTGGATGGGGAGACAAATGTTGTCAGTCTCTGTACTGTACTGCTTGTTGTTAACATGGAGGGAACAACCATTCCAGCATAACCAGCTGCTGGCAGCTAAGTGTGGTAGGTAATCAGAGTCTGGGGTCTTGTGAAGAAATTACAAGAGCTCTGGGTACACGTTTCAAGGAACATATCAAACTCTTCTGTATATCTGCTACAAAGCAGTATACAGCATCTTATGTGCCCGCTTGTGCCTTTGATTCTTGCCAGTGAGTCTGCATGGGCAGCCTAACTCAAGTGTTTCCTGAGTGTTGGAGCAGCCCTCCAGTTCTGACACTGCAGCTCCACCTCAGGAGAGTTTGGGGTGTTGTAGGTGAAGCTCAAAAGTTCAGTCTAATTTTAGATGAAGTTCACCAACATAACTGTGGGTACATGCTGTACCTGTGTCTGCAATTCAGGAAGCAAGGTGTGCATTTGTCATTTCACTGTTGCTTCATATTTAGATCTAAACCTGAGGAATTCTGGAATGAGTACTTGTTCTCTGAACACTGCCTCGTTCCTTGCTGCTAGAAGAAACAACTAGTTCTGTAGTGCTGCAAGAACAAATGATCATAGCTGGTTTCTGGAGCAAGCTTTGGAACAGCACTGCATTTGTTTCATGCACTGAATCGTCATAAGCTTTAAGCATGTGTTTGTTCCATATCTGCATCTAGAGAAACTACATGGTCTGTTTGGAGCACTCACTAGGGAAGTCTGGAGGAATTGGGGGGAGTAAGCAACTTGCTTACGGTATGTTCTAAGGGACAGGGACCTGAAATACTTAAAGTCCACAGGACTTTGCTGTGGGGAGGAGGAAGATGGTCTGATCTCTGTAGATGTTTGGTAAAGCTACCAGGAAACCTGTACTGCAGAAAGCCTGCTAGTGCTTTGTGCATTTCCAACAAAAAATCATCATCATTACCATCATCGTGCTCATTGTTGGGCTTAAGACAAGAAGCCCTGACTGTGAGGCAAAACTGCCTGTGCCTGACTCAGGGGGCTTCTTGATTTTGTCATGAGGTAGTGCTTGATGCTGATTGATTGAAAATGGTTTGACTTGAAGTTTCCTGGTGTTGAGGAGTTTCCTGAGGAGCATTCAGGTTCAGGAACCTAATTGCTGCAGAGGGTGTGGGGGCTGATAACAACAGGAGTACATCAGGGTTCAGAATGACCTCTAACATGCCCTAATCCCACAGGGTCAGGAAAAAGTGTCCTCAGTACGACGAGAAAGAAGAACGGAAAAAACTTCGACAAGAAAACAGAAATGGCCATGTTGGTGTGTAAATGAGGAGAAAACAGGTATGAATGGTGACTTGAAATGACTTTAAGTCCTTTTGAGCTGGAGTTATCCACATGAGAATGGCATGTGTGTTTTGTTAAGCTAGTGTTTGCTTTTAAGATGTGAAGTACCTTCAAACACATAGCTGACGTGTGAAAGACCAGTTTCTGATTTCCCAAAACTGCTCAAGTTGTGCTAGTTCTTCAACAGCTCTCTTAACTTTCTGGCTGCTGTCTTGAAGAAAAAAGTGAGGGTAGGAAACTGTACTGAGAGAGGTGGACTTATGAAGAAGGAAAACAGTGTTATCTGGGCAGGTTTATTGCAATAAACTGTGGTAGACGTCCATTGTGGAGGATGATGCACCAGCCAACTGAATCATCAGCTTTCATAAGACAAGTATTGAGCATTTTCCTGTGTTCCCTACAAGGCACCAGAAAGTTTCAGGTGCTTAGTGGCTGTAGAGCAAGACTAAACTGCCTGTTCTGTGAGCACCATAGACAGCCTCTCGATCAAGTTTTCTGCTGTTGTGGCAACTGAGTGCCAGAGTTCTTGGCCTAGGTGAATCACTCCAGTGACAAATCCAGTGGATTTTAATGAGCGAGCAAGTTGATATCTTCTGAGCAAGAGTGTACGTAACAGCAGACTCTAGGACCCTTACCGAGTAGGAGTTATTCACCCAGCTGGAGGAGTAAACAATGAAGAGTAGTCCTGAGAAGTTCTGACAGAGCTCACAAGTGTCGCTTTTATTAGCAGTCAGCTACAGATTTGGTCCAGCTCTTTCCAGTGACAGTTGCAGTGTTGCTTATTTGCAGCTGAAGAATATCTAGCAGAGAGTCCTCAGGTGTGTGCCCATCCCTAACCTACCTGACTCGGATGTAGCTTTGACACGGTTGTAACCAAGTGCGTGTGTCTTGGGTGATGATTAATGTGCCTGGTCTGCCCCTTACAGAACAGTTCTGATGTGGCCACTGCCAAGCTGCAGGGTACCTCTGGCCACCTGACACATCCACCTGGACACTGTGGGCTGGAGCTGTTGCCATTAAGCTCCGATTCATCAAGACAGAGGCTGCTGCAAGGAGATGTCAACATGCCACTTGCTGATGAATTGCTTGCGGAAGAGGACAGTTACTGCTACTACTTGGCACAGTGATGTGGAAGGAGCTGCCACTACGAGGTGGAGGACCTGCTAGAGACTACTGCTACTGAGCCCTTTCTATCAGTGCTGGAGCTTCAGTCTCTGCTTTGGTGTGGATGGACTTTCTTCTCCTTTGGCAGCTCTAGCTCAAAAGGAGAGAGCTTGTCTCAGCTTTCAGGAATGGATGGAGGGCAGTAAACAAGGGAAGAGCTCTGGATGGCTGCTCTCCCTAGACCTCGGTGGATGAAGAACCTAATTCTGCTGTCACTGTGCGCCCTGTTGATACGAATTTCGAAGCACTTGATCTCTAGTTCTGACTTGCAGGGCGTTGGTGACAGATCTTTGTCAGCTGCACCTGGGTTCTGTTACTGTATGTGTGGAAAGTAATTCCTCTGAGATCAGTACAACTGAGTGCAGTATGGTGGTGTGAGTGGAGCTATCCATTTGTGTGTGTGGTAGCCTGAGTTAAAATTAGTCTCCTCAGGATGCTGAGGCTGTAGATGCAAGATCCAAATTACAAGATCAATGCTCAAACAAGCCATTAAGCCTGGACCCATCTGTTAGGAGCACAAAACTACTTCTGTTACCCGGATTCTCGATGCCGCTTTAAGTATGAAATGCTTCACGTAAGGTCCAGTCAGTTGAACTTGACCAAGAACCTGTTCCTTTGAAGAATTAAATTCGTGCACTGACACTCTGCAAGCAGTGGTGTCTTGTGCTCTACCTTCTGGTGCGAAGAACTCTACTTACCTCAAACTTTTCTGACCCAAGTGTCCTTGGTTTCTTGAACTGTCCATGCAGTCTTGAGCACAGAGTATTAATTCAGTTTCTTCTTGGGAGAGTGAATGTGTTCTCTATAAACAGAGCAAAATTCTTCTGGTAGCAGAGAAACACCATTAATTGTCAAGTCGTATCTGTAAATGTGTAAATATTTATTACTGTATTTAATATTTAATGTTTCCATAACAAACTTATTTATTTTATAATTAAACTTTTTACATAACCTAATCATGGTAAGATTTTTTTCTTGCTTTCGGGAGTACATATAAACACTTGAAATTAAAGCGTGGTTTCTCTTCAAAGCAGCAATTTCAACACTTGGGCACCAAGTACAGCTGTGCAGAAATACAGCTCTGTGTGAAGGATGAGCTTGGTGCTCTCACGAGAAAGTTGTTTGTAAACAAAATATACAAATGTGAGTACCTGCTTTAGTAGGAAGTCCCTTTACTTGAACTATGAAGGAATCTTTTTAGTTACTAGATGAGGGAGGGGTCAAGTGAGCCACCTCCTTGGCATTAAATACTTGAAATTTGAGCAAAGAAATAGCCCTTTGCACTTGACCTGAGAGCTGGGAATATTGAATAGGGGAGAGAGCCTTTCATCTCTGTGTGGTCAGAGAGAATTTGGACAGCAGCTTGAAACTCTCCCTAAATGAGGAAAAGCACAATAGCCTCAGGCTTGTGACTCCATAAACAGAAAGGTAGCCGTGGCCTCCACGGTCTGCCTTGCATTTCTTTTCCTCCCAGAGTGGTTGTTAGTCCAACTGAGTGCTGATGTTAGCTCCAAACGTTTCTGGTAGTGAGCTCTCATTTAAGTTTAGAATTGCCTGAAAAAGTGAGTTACAAGGGAGTGAATTTGACCTTAAATCCACAGTTAAAAGCGATACACTTGAGGATCTTGTTTTGAGGCTGTCTTCTCAAAAGCATTTTTAAGAGGTGTGCTGGCTGTGACGTAGCTTGAAGGTGAGAAGAGCTAGACAATTGGTTTTAGTGAGGACACGGGTTGTGTACCCTGTGTAGGAGTACTGAGTGTAGTCGTGTCCAGAGTAGCTGAGGTGGGTTTGCCTTGGCCTCCTGAGTTAGCCGGGAAGTTGTCAGACTGAGAGCAGCCTCTCTGCTCTGTAGCTGAGGTGCAGGTACCTGTGTTGCAACATCTCTTGGGAAGATTGCAAGACTTCATTCCAGGGAACTTGCTTCATTACCAAAGTAAACAGCACTTCTCCAAGCGGCTCTTCCACAGACATTTGCTATTAGAGCCCTGGCAAGAAAAGCTGTTTCTGTCAGTCATGCCAAGCTTTTTGCTTTGGAGTAAACAAGCTCAATCTCGGTGGTAACTGAACCATAGCCTAGCAACACCGGGAATGGGTTACAATTCCATTTGAAAGTCTTGATGCTGTTCCAGAAACTCTTCCAGCTCTGCTTCTTTCTGGGGTAATTATCAGATTTTTCACTTCATAGGCTGGACTAGTAGTAGCATAGTCAACTGTGCTGTTTTCCCAGCCTGGAAGCGTAATGTAAGTGAAGCTACTCATGTAACTTGTCATTTCCTTATGTTGTGTGTTTTTCATACTCTTGAATACTCAGTGGACTGGAGGGTATTTTCCAAAAACAAGTAATTAGGAATTGGAGAGGCCATCTTTGAGCTATTTCCGGGAGATCGAACTCCTGAAAACTTGAGTGTTGGCTGGTGTTGTCCTGGCGTGGATTTGAACTTGAGTGAGCAATCGGGAAGGGAAGTTATTGCTGAGTCTCCTTACCTGAAATCTGGGAACGGTGAAGGGCAGGTTTCATTAAACACTTGTTTTTCTCTACAAGTTTTGGTTGCAGCCAGCATCTCCCTTGTAGACAAGGCTTCTGCTGTATGTCAGTCACATCCAGCCCTGCTGTAGTGCTTGCTAGCAGAGCTTTTCCGTCCCCGAGAGATGACTGCTCTTCTGTGCTGGGCGGAGAACTTCCCATGCTCCTGACAGTGGCTTGACATAAAATGCTATATGTGTTTACTGAGGGGATGTCTTTTTAAGAAATTTTGTGCAGGGAAATGAGGGCAAATCTCCCTATCCAGGAACAATGCGCATAACTGTAAATTCAGAACTTTTGTACAGCTTTGCATTAAAAAAGAAGTCAAATATCCCTTAGTTATGTTGTTAGTCTATTAGAACTTCTAGCAAGCAGTCGTGGTTTTTTTCTGAGCCCTGGCCCTGAATAATAGCAGCTTGCTGCCAGCTCCCTAACATAAATTTGATGCACAAGCAGCATTGAGATCTACGGTGTGCAGTGAGTTGTTGCTGTAAAAAACCCCACACAACTGATGGGTAAGACTGTATGTCTGAAATTCTTACTGTCCAAGGATGCTGTGCTTGTGTGACAAGCAAATGTGATCACCAACGATAATTTTTATTGATCCTGCAGAGCTGGGTGCGCTCCTCGAGATATATACGTTATCTGGCTCTTAACCTACTGCCCTGCCGATGGAGTTACCTTGGTTCCACAAAACATGCCTGGGTTTCTGGCCCCACGTGTGATTAGTATGTTATGCCTCCGGATTTTTATTGACCTTCCAGTGCGGTGGTACTTTGAGAGGAGAGCTTCTGTGTCCGTGCCTCAGCTGAGACCTGGAAGAGTAGCCTGATGTTCTTGCACAATTTTCTGTGCACACAGCTGATTTTGCAAGCTATTTTCGATATCCAGGTCGGCATCCAGGAATTCTGACAATGTGATGCTTATGTCTGCTTGCACAATTCCTTCCTCTTGCCCAGATGTTTTGTTCTCCGCAATTATTACATTTTGTAGAAAAAAAAAAATACGGCTCTGCATGGTGTTTTCCTCTCTTACGTATATATGGACCTTTTGAGTGTTTTTCAATTGTGTATGACGAGAGTAGCTTCTAGTCTACTTCTGGACTTTGCTTCCCTCCTGCCCTCCTCCCAGTATGCCCCTTCACCATCAGAGCGGCAGCAGATGTTGCTTTGAGTTTCGGCCTGCTGGATGTTACAGTAAGGCCAGTTTTCTGTGGCAATGAAAAGGTACGAGTTTAACGATGTTGTCTTTTCAATGGTAAATCCAGATGTACACGGACATCTGTAAAGGTGTTCGTACTGGCAGTGGCTGCAAGTAGATGTTTGCCTACCTCACCTCTGAGTTGTTTGGTGCCATTTTCCATAATTGGTATCAAATTTTGGGTTCCTAAGATAACTTTGGGCAGTTTTTATATCAGTACACTTACCGATCCTGTTAGTGGTACAAATACTTGAGTAAATTACCTGAGCAAAGCGAGGTTGTTAAATGGGACAGACACTTGCCTCTTTTTGAAGAGGTTTTCTCGATGCGCTACTGGTATGTCTCGCTCCAGTGAACAATCCTGCAATCACTTGTCTCTTGAGGTGTTATCTTTGATAGGAAGTGATGGCTTCGTGTTCTCGGTGACAGCTGAATGCAGTCAGTGGCTGTGCTCGAGCAGCAGGGGCCTGTGGTTGGTCTCTGTGCGGGAGTCTGTTGGCATGAGAGAGATCGGGGACAGAAGGGTCAGACAGCCTTTAATAAGCAAACCTCGGTTCCTTCTCATGTGAGCAAAGCTGTGCATACCTGTCGTTCCTCTGCCGGTTACACCTTCCTTGAGCGAGTAATCCTCCTCTACTGCAGGTCTGGCTTCGCCTGTGACTTGTGGGTTTGTTCGGCTGAGACAGCTGCGCCTGTGAGCGTCAGAAGGAAACAGCTATTGTTTGCTTGCTGTGCATCTAGGCCCAAAGCCAAGGAAGCAGGATTTGTGCCTTTTTCAACCAAAGGAGGCCTGTGAGGTGGGACACCTTAGGTCTGAGGTAGAGAGAAGTGATTTCAGCGTTTTTTTGCCAGAAATAATGCAGCCTGTTCTCTTTGCATCTGGGAACAAAAAACAGTGGTAAATAGTCAGAGTCTGATCTAATCCAGGATTTCCAATATGTCTTAACCGAGATGTCATACCCTCACTGCAACGCCATACACGCTAAGTGAGATAACAACATCATTACTTTTAACTGCCCTGGGATTCTTGCCTGTCGAGACTTTGATTCAGACCTTGGAAAATAGCTTCGTTCTTTGAGAGTGGTTTTTCTCACACAGCTGTCAATGAGTTTGTGTTTGAGTATCAGACAGCAGTCACAGACTGAATTAGTTCCTGGGTGGTGCTTGAAACCTGCTAGTTTCCCAGAAAATAAGGAGGTACATGTTTTACCATCAGTTATGTTCTTTTTGCCTTGAAAAGGAAGTCTTTTCAGCACTGCAGGTTACTGGAAACAGAAGTCACTTTTAGGTGTCTCAAGCAATGAGTAGTATATCTTCAAATGTCTCTATTTAGGCATCCACAGCTCCTGTCATTGTAGGGTCTGAGCACCTCAGAAACAACCCGGATGGTATGATGTGCTGTCAGATCTGCGTTCTGTTCCTTATTTCGTCGCTGGCCTGATATGGTGACTTGTTGGTGGTCAAACAAGAGCTGAACCTGGTGTCTGTCCCAGGTCTTAGTGGCAGGGCTTCCCTTTCTCTTGCATCCTTTCTCCTGACGTTTCTGAGCAACGATTTATGGTCAGAAAGGATTGAAGGTGCACACCAAAAAGGAGTTGCAAATGAAACTCCTAAGTGTAATTTCCATAGGCTCAGAGTGAGTGTGGCTCCTGTTGGTATCTGTCTGCATTGCGGTCGTACTGTACCTGCCTTCTGTATATCTGGCCCCTTCCAGCTGAAAGGCACTTTCCTGTCTTATGCCCGGAGATGACTACTGTCAGGGATGAAAGGCAGACACCTCTTGGGCGGAGCAGAATGGAGCAAAACCAAACCAGAGCTTGGGGCAACAAATGTCCTGTCAGGTTTTAGTTCCTCTCATTTATGATGGAAGCTTTTCAAGAACATGAACATTAGCTGTGTGCCTTAATCCTGGTTTAGATGTTCTGTGTACACGTCAGCACATTGCCTGAAGAAGACAGCAGCAGTTGGGATTTCAGCTGGAACGGCAAGTGAGGTCGAAGGATGGAGTAGCAGAGTAGAGCAAAATGGGCTACAATAAATGCAGGGGTTTACATTATGACTCCCCAACAAGTAGCCCTGCTGTGGAAGAAGTAGTAACTTCCCTTTCAGTTTTAAAGGCTTACCTAGGATAATTCCCATGAGCTGTTGTCACCTGTGACAGAGCTCATAAAGTGCTAAATTCAACCAAGACCTGTCATGCCACCACAAATACTAAGGAAGAGCATAGCAAGGGATATTAAGGCATTTTAAGAGCTGGCCTCTGTGCCTTTTGTAGGGTCCGCAGCAAGCACCTCTTACTGTCTGCCGTGGGGAAGAGGCTTGATGGTGCACTGATGCACACTGTGGCGTAAATAAAACCAGAAACCATTTCCAGGCCTTTGAGAAGCTTGTATTAGCAGCAGCAATAAGAAGAAAAGGGTTCCCTTAGCACGGCTGCACTCTTATTTTTCTCAATCACATTTACAGTGTTTATGAGGCACATCTAGAAAAGATAGGTTGCTATCAGCTGCGTAGCCATGCCTTTCAAATATAAAGTTAAGATTTCAAAGACGACGTGGGGTGCACAAACCAAAATGCTCATCAGTTTAAAACGTCTGAATAGGTGCACAGAAACTGCTGTTGTACATAGAGGCTTGGGGACAGCACTTGCAAATAGCCAGCCAGGGGAATTTTGTGTTTGGAATAGTCTCTCTGCGTATCCAAGGGTAATTCTGCTTGCGGCTGAAGATAAGCAATGACTGCTTTTATGGCTGGTCCTGGGTTTTCTATTTTTACAAAAAGAAAAAGATTACTAGCACTTCTCCTCTGTTGTATGTCCATCCCAGCAGTGCAGACTGGAATTGAACTGGTTTTTCTGTGGGCTGACATGATTTACATAAGAAATCACTTGCTGCAGTGCTAATGAGAAAGCAGTGCAAGACTCAGCAACGTGTATTTGTTAGCAACAGTATTGCAAGAAAAATTGGGAAGGGCTGGTGAACAGTGGTGATGGGGGGAGCCTGACAGACATCAGCGCTGTCTAATCTCGATCCCAGTGGTGTCAGCGTGCGTTTTGTCATTGATTTTAGCGGGAACTCAAGGAAAAGAGTGTTCAGAAGATCCCATCCTTTTGCTGGGGTCCGAAAAATTCTGCCTCCGGACGTAATTAAAGCATTTCATAATTCTCTCTGTCAAGGTTATCTTGACTTGCACTAATAGTGGCTTTCATTCATACGTAGTTGAGACCTTCCCGGTGCATCTGGACTGTAGTTTAAATACATGGTTTGAATTTGCATTTTTCTTTCTGTTACAACCCTGTTTCTGGCTTTACCTGGTTTTGGAGTGCACTGAAGCCTTACTTACCATTCAGCTGTTTCAAGATGCGTTTAAATCCATGCTCTCCTGCAGAGCATGTCACATACAGCTGTTGCACACTGCATTCCGAGTGGGAGGAGGATGAGTATTGCCACTGAAATAACTCTGCGCTTTACCGTCTCACACGAAAGTTGCACAACGGTCTCTAAATGAATCCCACTCGTACATCCCAAGTGATTGCGCTATGGCTCAGTGCTATGATTCAACATCCACAGTCTCGCTGGTGCTGGGGAGATGCTCGGCGGAATGGTAAACTCACAGCAAAATAAGGAGCCAATTTAATAACAAGCATTATCTTCATCAGGTGTTCCCAGCTTGAACGAAGACAAAAAGCCTTTCGTCCCCTCTCTCAAATATCATCCTGGCCGTCCCTGGTGTGGGCTCAGCGTGCGAGCCGGTCTGGAGGGAGCTCTTTGGAAAGCAGCCAGCTGGTCTGCCAGGAGATGGGATCCAGTTGCATCAGCATGGGAGCAGGAATGCTCCCAGGGCTGGCGGGACCAGTCCTGACTGGTTTTCCCAAAGCTCCTCCCACGAGAGCTCCTGCAAGGACATCCACTTACCTCACCAAAACCTGGGTGATCCAGGGATCCTGCAAGTAGAGCAGCTGTTACCCAGCAAAAGCGGGGAAGCGGTTAACCCTTCCCTGAGCTCCAGGCTGGGTGACAGAGTGAAAAAGTGAAACAGCACTGGAAATGCTACGGCGCTGTGCGATCTTTTACCGTCTACAGGACTACAGGACTATCACAGACAAACATCTACCAAAACAAGGCTGAGCCAGGCCTGTGTTTAGTGGAAGATGAAATCAATTGGTCTATGCTGATTAACAGCTGATTGCAGAGATAACTTTATGGAAAGCACTCTAGCCTTTCAGAAAGGGTGTCTCGGATCGACTGCTTTGTGCAGCGTTATCAACGCTTGTGACTTCGCTGTGAACCTTTCCATCAGCCATGGTGCTTCAGGGAGGAAACAACTGTAGCTTTTGGTCTTTTATGTCAACTGTGTTTAAGTATGAAGCTTTGGAGGGGCTTGGTACTATTTTGTACACGTGCATGTCAAATCTAAGTGTCTACAATTGCCTGGTACTGTGGAGAGCTAGATGAGGCAGTCCCTTCAGGGGCCCAGTCCCTGGAGATGCTGAGTGGTGTATTGCACAAGGGACTGTCTCCTGGCACGGAGGCATGGCCTGAGAACCTAAAGTTTCACATAGGTCTTTTGAGTGAGGACTTTTATGGCCCCTGGGACCAGAAGCTAACAAGTTAAGTGTGTGATCTCAGTGTTTGAGAATAGCAAGACTTTAACTTTATTTCCTCTCCTGATTAATTTTAGAGTCAACGTCATGATTTGGGAGTGCAGTCTGCCAACTCTGACATGGCTGGATCTGGGACCCCGAGACCATGAGTGAGATGCCATCTTCTAACTCGGTAGGTGAGTTTCCATCTCCCACCCAGGCAGCACAGGAGTGCGATGTGGGCAGACATTCCAGCCCAACTCATCCCAGGTGCTCAGGAGGAAGTAGGACAGGCAGCAGACAAACCCTCAGGCCTGTTTATGAAATATTCCTATGCAGTAGCTCCCAAAGTGAAGTGCAGGGAGGCTCACAGTTACCAGGGGAGGAGGAAGCAGGGCTTGGGGGGAGGCAGTTTGCTGCTAAAGCCACGACCTATGCAAAAAGAAGCCCGACAATTGCTTCTTCACCCCCTTACCTTGCTAATGACTATCGGAGAAGCTGTCTGCAATGCAAAGCGTCTGGGATGACTTTGTATCACAGAGAACACTGATTAAACAGATGGTATCACCCACAAACGTGGCTGAGCCGGCGACCTTGTACACGTCTTGGGGAGAAACAGGATATGCCACACAAGAGAGTGCTTTGCATTGGGTGGCTGTGCCCACGCGCCTTCGGCTGTGACCTGGTGCGGCCTGTCTGCCTGGCCTCCCAGAGGACACTCAGTCGCAGCCCGCAGACACGCTGCAGTGGCTCACGTGGCTGATTGCATTTCAGAGGCTTGGCCAATGGGATTGGGGCCACTGAGCACAATCAGAGAATTATAGAACCATTTAGGCAGTAAAGGGCCTTAAAGATGATTGAGTCCAACCATTAACCTAGCACTGCCAGGTGCGCCGCTACCGGGCGGGAGAGAGCCATGGAAGTGTTTTTTGGCTCTGCACTGCTCTGCCAAGAAGGGTTCGTCCTGCCTGGAGCTGAGCCTCCTGGTACCTCTCATTCCTCCTCGCTATAGATTCTGTTCTGTAGGCAGTGTGTGGTACCGCAGTGTGTGTGCGTAGCTGTTCGCCTCCAGTACATGTGCCCTTCTGAGCTCTGATTTGCACCGTGTTTCCCCCGGAACGCCACCCATCTACTTTCCTTTCCTTAAGAAGCTGACAGTGGTGGTGCAGGCAGGTTTTGCAGTGTCTGGGGTGTTACCTCACCCTGTGGAGCCTACCTTGAAGAGATTAAGCAACTCAAGACCTCATTGTGCTGGCAGCAATAGCACTATGTGACCTCCTTTCAAAGCTGTAGGAAACCAGCAACAGGGCATTGACAATTGCCTCATGCTTCCGTCAGCCTGCACAGCTCCTCAGATGCTAATGCAACTTATAACTACCAGCGGATAAGCCAGGAGTGATCTGTCATCTCTAAAGAATCTTAGACTGATCAGATCTTGTTCATTGAGCCTTAAAGGTTCTTCCAACAAAATCAGGAAATACTAGGAGCAAAAGAGTCTGGAGATTTCAGCCAGCTCTGTGCAGCCTCCCAGAAAGGTTTCTTTCCTCTTCTGGCTAGGTGTGAGGGAAACAAATTCTCCATTAGAGAGGGACCCTAAATACAAAGCTGTCTGTCCTTAACTTCCCAGCCAGTGAGATGTAAGCTACAGCTCACAAAGGGGGCACTGAGCCAGGCTTGGAAAGACAGCCTCCCTTTTCCTTTTGGCTTCCTGATGCAGTCTCACACCTGCCTCGCAGCACTGGTGCAACCAAAGTGTGGCCACTTGGGCTCATTGCTGAGTCTCAGCTGCACCAGTTATCCCCGTGTGCTGTTCCAGCTGTCAGAGTCTGGCACTCAGAAGAGAGGGCCCGGTTGAAGCTCTTGGTCAAGCTAGGCCTTTCTGAGAGGTGTCTGCCGCAGCCCTGTAGGATTTTTAGTGAGTCACTAGAAAACAGGAGGTAAAGAGAATTTGCTGTGAGAAATGCCATGCAGTCATTTATTCCCTGCCTACCACTGTGGATTTGTTTCTTGCTGTGCTACCAGGACAGCATGTGGAGTGTCTATAACTAGTTCTCACCCATTCACTATTTCAGGATCTAGGTGTATCTACTTAGTAGCAAAAATTTATATAGGTTAATTCCCACACTCCCAATGAATGAATCATTAAGGGAACAAAGAAAGGTGCCTCCTTTAAAGTATCACTGCCACCTGCATTATGAAGATACGCCCAGGTTTACCTGTGCATATTTAACCCCTTATCGGAGCGAATAAATGACAGCTCTGGCACTGGCTGCATCTCCGACGTGGATGGCAGGAGGAAACACGTTCCTGCACTTGAAGGGGTGTGCAAAACTCACAAGAATGCCGAAAAAGAAAACAAAGTCCCTTAGAGGATTCATTTAACTACGCAGCTAGACCTAGCCAAAGGTATGTCCTGTTTCCCACACCTTTCGGTTTCTGGGCACGTCGAGGAGGAGGGATACCCTGCAGAAATGCTGAGCATCTGGTGAAACTCAGCTGGAAGAGTGTACCTCCCACTAGGAAAGCCTGAAACCCTCCGTGCTAGTAATTGATGAGCAGTTTGAGTGGAGCGGCTGAAGGTGAAAGCCAAAGGATGCAGCAGCTTCCAGGGAGAGCAAATTATTTCTTCCTGAATACAAGTCAGAACAGCATCCCTTTCAGCTGAGAGCTCCAGATTGGCCTGAGCTGCAAGGGAGAGGAAGGGGGCTGGCTGTATCTACCGTGTGTTTTTCCCACTTGGTTGGGTTGTCAGTATCCAGTCTTCGAAGAGGTGTGCCCCAAGGATGTGAAAGGAGATAAGCCACTGAACTGTATTAGCACATGAAAGAAAGAACAGTGGGAGCTTCCAAAGGATGGCAAAGGTTCAAAACCTGCTCGCAGAAGCGCATAGTTGTGGATGATTACTGCAGCACACTCCTCCAGCCGGAGGTGTGGCCACATAGCGTGACATGAGAATGTAGCAGAAAGTGAGTAATGCTGGTGCCATTCTTAGTAAGGAATCCTATTTTTAGTATGAATTGGCTTGGAATATAAATGACTTGAAAATCAAAGAGCCAGTGAAAGGAGAACTCCAGTGAAAGGTGCTGACTGCAGAGATAAACATGCAGCCTCCCTCTGAAGATGACCTGAGACACAGTGGCAAAAAATGAATGGTGTAGGCTCTTAGGCCTGGCTCTCTGTACTTGCACTGTCCCACACCCTTTCAGGCACTGTTAGAGACAGGATCCCGGGCTTTTCTTTTAGTCCCAAGCACCTAGTAAAGTGCTGGGTTTTTGTCTTTCGATGTGTTCTTGTGTGGTTTAGAATGCAGGGGTATATCCACTGTGAGGTGAGGGACAGAACACAAAACACGTATGTGCGGGTACCTGCCTGCTCATTCACTCGGTGCTACACGTGTCTTGAAGAGACCCGAGTTTACGGTAAGGTGACCTGGGTGTGTGGCTTGGTCCTTGCTGCTTATCCACCCAGACACACCTCAGTGTAAAACACAGATGACTAGAAATGGTGTGAGATCCGTTAAGACAAAATACCGTTGCAGTGTAACCACATTACTTGGTCTGAGTTTCACAGATGACAGAAAAAGAAGTCCTGCTGAAATACACGGTTAATTTTCAAAAAGCTGGAGCTCACCCAGAAGTTGCTAATCATCCTGTTTTCCCACTGATCTCAACAGGGCAGAGCTGTGCCTACGCTGAAGACTCGAAGACGGAGGACGGCGGATCTGGTCCTGTCACCTCTTGCAAACTCAGTAGTGTTTCCCCACTTCAAGAGACATCAGCATCCTGCAGCTCTACTCACCTTCAGCGCGAGTGCTTAACAGATCCAGGTTAGTAACTACATGGTATAGAGCATAATTGATGAAGAGGCCAAAGTTCTTAATAGCAAGTACTGTCAAAGCTTCACACAGTTCTTTTTCTCTGGGGGAGGTGGGAAGGCACAGGTAGAGAACTCTCTCCTTTTGGAGCAATTTGGCTTTACCTGGGCAGTTTGCAGTGTACTGAGTGTCCTGACATTTGTTTGTTCTTTGTTTCACTTGTGACTGTGTGCAAATCCCTGGGGTTTTCCTAAGATGCTGCAGGAGGGAGGTGAGTGAGAGGAGCAAGCACTGCTAGCAGGACAGAATCATAGAATGATTTGGGTTGTAAGGGACCTCAAGGATCATCTCATTCCAACCCCCCTGCCATGGCAGGGGCATCTCCCACTAGATCAGCTTGCACAGGGTTCCATCCAACCTGGCCTTAAACACTTCTGGGGATGGAGCATCCACAACCTCCCTGGGCAACCTGTGCCAGTGCCTTGCCACGCTCAGGGGAAAGAACTTGTACCTTAAACTTAGTCTAAGCCTCTGCTCTTCCAGCTTCCACCCATTACCCCTCATCCTGTTGCTACAGGCCTTTGTAAAAAGTCCCTCCCTAGTCTTCTTGTAGGCCCCTTCAGGCTGTTCTAGTGATGAGGGCAGAAGATTTTGGTCCCACAAGTTGTTCTTTGTGTGCCTGCTTAAACGTGGAGAAACAGAAAGAGAGTGGTCCTTTGTGCAGCAGCAAGTTCCACATGGAGAGACCAAAGCATGTAGTTTATGCTGGGCTGTTCCTGATGTGACAGTGTTGCTGCAGCGCTGCCTGACCTCCCCCAGCTCAAGGAGCAAGCTGTGCAGCCAGGCTGTGTTTCTTACAGCGCTGCAGCCAGACAGCTCCAAGTGGTCAGAATGTCCTGCGAAGGGGAGACCCAAAGGCGCTGTGATGGTCCAGCTGCAGGTTGAAGTGGTCCTGGTCAAGCGAAACCGGTTTATTTGTCTCAGTCTAGTGCCAAACAAATATTCTGGGAATATGAACATTTTGTGAGGCAGTGAAGGAATTGTGTGGCTTCCTTTTTTCCCTTCCTCATCTGTTTGCAGGAGAAGGTGCTACTCAGGAGAAAGGAATGAGGAAAGTGCAAGACATTATCTCCTGATATAAATGACAGGGCCCATCCCATAGAAGGGCTCTTGCTCTCCCATCAAGGTCGTTATGTGGGTCTTGGGACAATAATACAAGTTAATAGTTGTGGCTTGGGCTGGGCAAAGAGTGAGCTCTGAAATCCCTAGTCCCTTTCTCCGTGAATGGGAAGAACCCAAAATCTTTCAGGAATAATTGACAAGAGTTGTCAAGTGAGGGGCCACTCCGAACACGGGTGACAGAGCAGATGGGCCGTGTGTTCTTGTTTTATTGCAGGTGTGTGTACAGAGGGTGGACTTGGCCTCGCTGGATTTTTTTCCAGGATGTGCAGAGTACCAGTCACTTCTGAGGGATGACTCCCAAGCGGCACACAAGTCTCAATACATTTTTTATTGTGGTTTTACTTCCGCAAGCCCACTGGTTTCTGCACTGGCCGAGGACTCTGCATTTGTCTGGGGTTTGGGGTTTTCTCCTTCTGCATTGGGGATCTGTCTGCAGGGGAGTTCAGCAGCAGTCCGTGTGTAGCTCAGTACGCTTGCGTGCGCTGTCCCGCACGTGTACGTGGACGTGACTCATCTGTGTCACAGGCTGAACCCAGTTAAGGCCCTGTGTGCCCCGTAATGACCTGGGCACTCTCTTGCCCTGTAATGGTTCACTTCTGCAGAGATGCTTGGGCTTGCCCACAGAGAGAGACGGCAGGGAGATGCTACCCCCTGGGCTGCCAGGCTTCCTGTGTGCTTGGGACTGGCTGGGCTCACCCCTGCAGAGCAGTCCCCCTCAGAAACCATGCGGAGCTATTCTTAGCTTGAGTGAGCAAAGCCAAGTCAGAAACAGGTCCCTTGGTTCGTTTAGCCCAGCTTTACAGAGATATTTCAGGCATGCATGATATAATGACAGTGTGCTGCAGCCCGAAGGTGTGGTGGAAAATCTGGTTCAGCATGCTGGCGGAGCTGCTCCCTGGGTCCTCAGCTGGACATGCTGTGAGGCACAGCTCCGCACAGTTAGCACACCAAACACAAGAGCTGCTCCTCGCTCACTTCAGACTGTAGAAACAGCATTTTCCTATTTAGATTTTTTCTGTCAGCTCTTGCATCCCTGCAGAAGTGCTAGTGTGTGTGCTTGTATTTCTAGGTCTTAGGTGCTATCTCATATTTTTATTATGATCATCTCTTGAAGCCCCATTTGGGATCAGGGATACCTGTTGCACGAACCTACCTGTTTGCTTCAAATGTGGCTTTTGGAGGCAAGTTATTCTCTCTCAGCTGCAGAGCCTCTCTAGTGTGTATTCACAGTCTTGCTCTGGGTTTTCTGGCAAATTGGAGCCCTGTAAACTTAAAGACCGGTCTGGAGGGAATTTGGTGTAGGATCAGGTGTTGTACCTGGGCTGTAATGTGAGCTGGAGACTCAGAAATCTGAGAGGTGACTGAAGTGATGCTAGGGACGTGATCTGTGGCGGTACCCTCAGAGGACTCTACAGGCCAGCTGTCTTGACGTAGGAGGTCAGGGTAAACACGGAGGTCTGACTCCTTAAGAGAAAAAAAAGGTGCAGAAATTTCTGTCAATGCCTATATCGGTCCAGCCCTTTTCAGGCTTCCAGAGACTTAACACCCCTTCCTGAGATGGAGCAAACTGCTGTGGCTGTCCTGTTTGGTTTGGGCGTGTTCAAGGATAGGACTTAGGGCGGACACTTTGATAAGCAAGTAGCAAGTCTTTTTCCTCAAAAATAATTGCACTTTTTCTGGTCCAAACAACAGCTGCTGTTTATTTATTTAAATATTTATTTGTTTACGTGAATTTCCAATAAACTATAGCATGAGAAGGATGCAGGAATGCGACTCAGCCTACTCCGTCTCGCTTACACCGACCTGAAACACTTCAGGGCAAGTCAGATCAATACTAAGCCGGGTTTTCCCACAGCAGTAGCTTGCCTGATGAGCATTGCTGGCCTCTCTGAACCGAGCCACCTGACCACATCAGTCGTAAGGTACCCGACGCCGTGCGCTCCCCTGCGTACCTTGCGGAGGCAGTCAGCAGCGCGCAGTGGGGGACGGTGCCCTCGAGGGTGTGTGTATCATGGCTGATGGAGTTCGAAGAGGGAAGCGAGGACCTGATCTGTTACTCAGTTAGAACAAAGTCCAGCAGGGAAATCCAGTGGCGTGTTTTGCTCTGTTGGTTAAAAGTTCAGAAGGGACCAAAAAAATCTGTTTGCTTTTCCTCAGCTGATCAGGTCGTGTTTTCCTTGGAAAAAAGGAAACTTGGGGATCTGCGGAAAGTGCAGTTGCAGTAGCTACTGCAACATGTTTAGGATTTCGACTGCATAACCGCTAAGAATTTTTGAACGGAACAAGCCCTCTGAGCAATCACCAGTAAAAAAGAAATGCAAAAGGGTGGGTTCCCATTCAGGACGTGGAATCATAGCTTAGGAGCAAACTTCCTGAGACCTATTCAGGCTTTCACGGGTCTGCCAAGCCAGATCATTAAAGTTACTCCCTACCAACATACTTGCATTGCAGTGCTCACCATCTAGATGTTTCCTGCACATGAGCTGGGAAAACTCTTCAGGAAAACTCTTCAGGAAAAACTCATTTTGGGTGGTCTGTTGTTTTTCTTTTAGTTGGAGTTTCATTAAGAGAACAATTTCTGGGTAAGAATGCCCTAGGGCTCCTTGTCATTGAGCTGTTCATATGGTGCCTAGGTGTGAGGCCAGGGGAGACCCACGTGCTGCTTGTGCCAACGGTTTCCTTGTGTCATTTACACAGGGCCAGACACGGGAATTCTTCTGTTTAATTCTAAAACTTGTGTCACTGTTTCCTCCTTGTCCATAATCTCCTTTATTATGCTTAACAATGCGGGTATTAATAGATCCTGTATCACTGAGAGGAATAGTTATTGGAATCAATCTTGGAATTCTGACAGCCCCAACAACATGAATTATACTTGTGCATGGAACACCACTCTAATATTTGCATACAAATGAATGTATGTTGTTTATATTGTGTTGCTATTTACTGTGAGCCATGATAATTGCTGGGCTGGGCAGAAGCTGCATGGGTCATTTTCAGCTCGGATTCTGGAGGAGGTGAGCCTGCACGAATATATTATCCGTCTCATCATTTGTCAGTCTTCTGGTAATAACTTTTGAAGGCATTGACTAATTTCATCTACATTTGACACAGGGGTAGAGGTTTTTGTGGTGGGGAGATTAAGGGGCAGACAGAGGTACCCAGTGAACTAGCACTCACTAATTCCGCTGCTCAAAGAACAGCTTGTTTCGAACTAACCTCGGGAAATGCTCTTTTGCTGGGCCCAAACCCTCCTGCAGTCATATAGTGATGGTGACACTGTTTTACATAAATCATGGATATCCTTCTATTTGGGTATCTATCTTACATCATGGGTGTCCAAGACAGGTTTTCACTTACATGTTTGTTAAGTTTTGAAAAACCAATTCAGATCAGAATTCAGAGAGGAGACTCTTTCTTCTGAGCATTACGCTCAGAGGCAGTAAAGGGGGAGGTCAGGAAGAACTGCTGCTCTGTTCTTTAGAATAGTGCGTACGTACATAAACACAATTTTGTCTTTAGAAACTGCTGGTCCAAAGTGCTGTTAGCAGCTAGGCAGAACTTGTATAGAACCCATCCCTCAAGTTTACATCAGATATTCCTCCTTTTCAGCTCAGAAGGTGCGGCTGTTCAGCTGTTTTCCTGAAATGGCTGTCATGGCTGAGGAAGACGGGACAGAGCGGAATGGTGACATCTGCAACGTGCCTTCCCAGCTGAGGAGACTGCACAGAGCAGCTGGGACCACTGCGTGGACGGACAGGCTGAAGGGAGACGCCTCTGAATGTGAGTACAATAGCCAAATGGTGGCAGTTCTTGTAGAATAAGAAACTTTTTGTTAGGTGAGGCTTGCTTAGAGTTTGCAGCTCCTCCAAGGAGGTTCACATGACACTACAGACCAGTTTCTCATTTTAAGGACCATTACCATGACAGCAGGCAATCAGGTCTCGAGGCTTTTTTCCTTTCTGCAACACTCCAGATTCCCAAATCAATATGCAACACAGTTACAGTCATGAAGTAGGGACTAAAGAGGAGTAATGTGAAGTACTTGCTTTTGAATGCCAGGATCACACGTTTGGTGTAATTTCATGAAGGTTTTATGTGAAGCCCAATTACTCATTGTCATTGCACAAACAGAGAGCAGAAATTTAACTTCAAATGGCAGGAGTGGCCCACTCTGGAAAGAGCGCTGCTCGCAAAGTGGCAAAAGGTCACCGCATCCTCCTGTAAGAACATCAGACTCATTTGTGCTCCGATGCTGCTGGTACACAGCCATTCCTCTGCCCTGTCTCAAGACCAGAGTGAAATAAAACTTGACTTGTGATCCCGGTGTGGTTGAGGAGGGAGCTAGGTGGTCATTACATGCAAGCTTGTAGCCTCTAACTTCTCCAGTAAGTCAGTGTCATCTCTTTTCCTCCCCTTAGAGGTAGAAATTGTTCTGCTCTAGGATGGTTTCTTTATCTCTCTGTGTCTGTGGATAGGTCTGGTAAAGGAGGTACCATAACTTTATTAAAAAAAGACAACACATGCAATAAACAAATAACGTTTTTCAGCAAAACTTTTAATTGTACACATGACATAGGGCTGAATGAGTTTGTTAGAAGGCTCGTTATAACTCCAGTGAATAGTTCAAAATTGCTTTCGGTCTTTAAGATTCAGAACATATACTCACTTGACACTGTTTCTGGATTGTTGAACGTCTTTGCCTGAATTTCCAGTATAACCAGAAGTGTTCCTGGATGGAACTAGTGGGAGACCAGAAGAGATGAAAAATGAGGCCGAAATACATAAGGGGAGGAAAGCAAAGGAGAGAGAAACAATAACTGGCGGGGGGGAAAGGCTGATTTTCCTTCTCTAAAAGTATTTTGGTTAAGGGCTTTCCCCCAGCACTTAGAGGATATGAGGCAGAAGGAGGGGAGGATGCATCTTAAAGGTAAAAAGCATGTAAAGTAGCTGGGGGTTATTATCTTGGTGCTGCTGCTATTCTTATGGGCTTCTCCAAGATGAAATTTGAATGGGGAAATGTAACGAAATGATCTTGGAACTGAGCCTTTGCCTTGTACTTCTTGCTGAGTGTCATCAGCCTAACTCCAAGCAGTGCGAAGTCTGTTATTTGACATTACCTTGAAGGCAAATTTTTATGCCAAATTTGAAATAAAAGGCTGTGATTTATATTTCCTACTTTTGGTCAGAAACAGGGAATGTGCAAATTAAACAGAACTTCCTGTTTCCAACCTTTCAGCAAGTGCATGTTTCGGTTTGTGTTCCTCCCTCATTACAGCAGGGGAAAATTAAAAAAAAAAAAAAATACGCACTTGAAAAAGGATGGATCCTTGCCTTCGTGTTATGTCTGCAGGAATAAGTATCAAACTTGTCTGGACACGACGTCATCTCAGTAAGGGCTTTGATTCACAAGTGGTAAGACTTTGTATTGGGACAGCTGTTGTTGTTCCTGCCCCAGCGCTCTGCTCCAGCCCTCAGAGGGCACCGCCTCCGCTGCAGGGGTGTCTCCGTTGGTCCTGAAGCCGCTGAACTGCCACAGTTTATAACCAAACAAGTTCAAGTGAAGCCGCGCTGGTTTCACCTATCTTACAGCGTGAACACGAGAACTCCAGCAGCGTCAGATTTTCAGCTCAGGAATATCCCTCTAAGACATCAGGTAGACACAGCTAATGCAGGCAAACCAGGTGAATGTCTGGCTTGTGCTGGGCAGCCCACCCGTGGGAAGCAGCATTAGGAACCGTGCAGGAGTTAGTTGGTGTAATTCCTGGTACAAGATGCTCCTTCTCCACTGTTGGAGGGATGCTGTTGTGCTAGGCCTTCGCTTCAGAGGTCGACTACCAGCTAAAATTCTCTTGGGAAAAGGCTAAGCACTTGGGCGCTCCAGATTTAAGCCCAGCTGCCTGGTTTCTGGAGTGCACGGAGACGGGAATCTGGAACTTAATGGAGGGGACAAGCTCCAGGAGAACTTCCCCGTCGGGCTGTGCATTTCGGCGCAGCCATCAGCAGTAGCATGGCTAATGGGCTGGGGTTTAGATGGCTGTAATTAGGCTTCAAAGTAACCATTATGATGAAAGGGGGGAATCTCACATTCCTCTCCACACTATCATTTCAGGGTGTCTGGCAGCACCCCAGAAATACAAAACTGCATCACGTGATACCACCAGAGCTGCCTGTTTGCAAGCAGTGTCGCACCTTTGCTTTAGAAAGACCTTTGTTTCCAGGGATAAAAAAATATAACATACACACACTTTTGAATTAGGTATTCTGTTCTGTCCATTCCTGTGGGTTGTTATCTAAGCATTTTGCAAATATTTGACTGGAAATGACGAAAGATAAGGACAGGTGATGATCTGCTAGTGCTGCAGCAGGCCTGTCCCTTCTGAGCTGCACAGTAGCTGTGAGGGTGTTCTTCAACTTCTTATATCCTAGACTGAGTACGGTCTTTACTGAGAGCCTGCTGCTTCTCTTTACTCTTTTATCCACTGCAGATTTCATCTGAATATCTGAAATGCTGACTTTTTTTCATTGCACTAGTCCTCTTTGTCCCCCACTCCACATTTCAGACAAACTGGTTTGCATAGCAGGAGGAGTAATAAGGGTGATGCTGCTGCTGTTGAATGCGGGTAGAGGCTTAGCACCGTCTTATTCTGGAGGAAGGCCTTTCTATCCGGGCCTCTCTGCTTTGGGAGGAGAGCAGGTCAGGGAATCTCTTCTCAAGTGCAGTCCTGTGCTCTGTGCTGTTTGTTCCAACTCCGTTCTGAAGGATATTAGCAGTTTCCATCCTCCTCCGAATTCCACTGGCATAAAACATCCTTCTTACTCATGAAATAGAATACCTAGATCCACCTTCTTGCCTCCTGGCTAATTGCTGTCATTATCTGGCTAGACAAACTTGTCATGAGATTAGGATCTCCTCACAGAACAGGGTCATCTCAGGAAGTTCTTGCTATCCGGTTTTGTGTAAATCAGTCACCTCTGCAGCTAAAAGGCAGCTCCGATTCTTGAGAATTCACACGCTCGCAGGAGGGGAGCAGAGGAGCATTTCCACATAGGAGCTGCTTCAAAAGGCACTGGGTGTTCCTGCTGACATCAGTGGGGCAAAGACTACGCCCGCTCTCTTGCACCTGCTCAAGGAGTTGTCCTTTAAAGATACTGAGCAGTACTAACCACTTGCAGCAATTTCATGGCCTGGATGTACCATTAATGTAATAAAGTTGTTATATTCTACTTACTGTATCCCTCACCCTGGCGCTTCTGCAGTTTGCCGCCGCATAACTCCACGGCAAGCTTAGACACGCAGGGAGTAAAGGCAGAAGCCACAAGCCAGGCTGGTCATCTTTTGTGTGTTTTTTAAGGCTTTGGGTAATTCCAGGTTAAGATCCCAGACTACAGAGGAGTTCCAGGCCCCGTTTAAAGCTGAAGCTTAGCTTTGCACTGTAGGCGTCGTGTGGTTCGCACTTAACTTTTCCACAGGCCGTCTCAGGGCTGGCTGTTTCGATGCATTGAGTACGTAGGTATCCTTGTGCTTAGGCAACTGAAGAGTTGAGCGCCTCTTACCCAATTCCCTTCCAAAGTAGGCGAGCGGGAGGAATCCTTCCTCCCATAACCCTCTGGTGACACTTCACTCTGCACACTAGCCCGCATGCGGCCTGCCGTGCCCAAGAGCAGTATGTCACTGATGTGCTAAGTAACTGTATTGCGTTTTAACAGGCCTGTGGCATCAAGGAAATTTGTATTACCCCACCAGTGCTCCAAAACGGAAATGCATGCAGTTAGAGGCTGCTGTAACCGTAGCTACGGCTAAACAAAACACTCCCTTCCTCAGCTGTTGGAGTGACCTCAATTGCGGATGGTTCTGACTCTCCGGTGCGTCGGAGATGCTCCAGTGACTCTGCTTGGGCTTAGAGACCTCCCATAAAAAAAATTACTGTCTTCCTAGCTATCTCCTCAACCTTCGTGCAAGAGTGGATCGCCCAGCATACAAATTCAGGAGGCAGAAGGTTTACCTGGAACAGCCAACCACAGAGAGACGGGCTTTCCCGGAGAGGCCTGCTGAAACTTTCACCTCCCTGTGCCCTGGGTACCAGATCAGTAAAGCGAGGATCAACAGACCTTTCCTTTGAAGAGTGCTTTGAGATCTCGTGATGGAAAACCGCTGTGTTAAAACATGGGCATATTTATACACCCCTGTGCCAGAACCTGGGAGCAGATTCTCATTCTCCAGTGAGGGAGACACAACTGTAGTGCAAGAAGAGTGCTATGAGCCAGCCTGGGCACCTGCTGTACAGACTGAACTGAGGCTCGCAAACAGTAGGCTTAAAAAAGAATGTTTTTTCCTTTTGGTGACTGACTTCCCTGCATTTCTGCTGGACTCATGCGAGGCTGTGCAGATGGGCATTCAGCCAAGGGGTGCGTGCACACATACTTGGTGAGCAACCCTGAAAAATTCCGGTTCGTGACTTTGCTCAGCAGGAGCAGGAGCAGGACAGTTGCCAGGTCCTCAGGGCAGTAATTGGCTGCCCTGATCCTTTCTCTTCCTCCAGTTCCCTGCTTCACTTCGACGTTATTGTCCAAATTCAGCAGATGTTGAAGCTGGGATGCTACAGACAATAGTCTTCTCTTCTGATTCATCCTTAGAGCAGGCCCTGTCCTGCGTAGGAAAGGAGGCAAAAATAAAGTACGGCCTGTGCGTGTAATGAGGCTGTTTCATAACGCATGCACACAAGACAGCCAAGTGAGGGTTGTACAGACATGCTATTCCCAAAGGTACCCAAATAAATGAAGCTTCCTACTTCCTGTATCATGGCCCTACTTGGACAGATTTGTGACCTAACCAGCTCTGGGGTGAATCCTGCTGCTTGGCAGTCTGTACCGCTCGGGAATGAGTGTCGTGGCTGAGGGCTGGTTGTCTCAGATCGCTGAGCCAGTCGAGTAGTCACACTTGAGCACCTTCATATAGCGGTGCTGTGACCTGTCCCCAAGGGAAAGGAGAGGGTCAGAATGGGAAAAGCCCTGGACACTAGTCATAAGGTCTGTGGGCTCAGCTTGCTTGGTCCTGAAAGAGGCTTCTTCCAAGCGGGTGGTTCTTAAATCTAGGCTGTATGCCTGGATCGTAGCAGCCGTGGCAGAGAATCTTCCTCTGGGTTCTGGACTGCAGCTGAGCCAGCTTCGGTATACAGCACAGGCTACTCCAGAGTTCAGTCTTGGACATCAGCATCCCAAGCAGTTGAAAGAGCACTGGTCCACTTTGCTACAAAGTTAGATGTGCTTTGTCTGTCAGGAGTGAAGAGTTAGGCCAAAACAGGAGAGCTGCAACAAGAGAACATAAAAAATTGCAGCTACCCACATGTAAATGCTGGTGTGATAACTAGGCTTGTTACAGACATAGGAGATGTAGGTTCTGTCTGAAGAGCTTTGCAACCAGTAGTATCGGTGGCCTACATTGCTGCTGCTGTACTGCCTCCAGAGCAATTAATCTCACTTTTGTCATTGTTATAACTGGTCTCCATTGCAGCAGGAAGTGTGCTCGGCTGGGACAGCTGAGAGAAAACAGCATCCTGTAGGGAACAGCTGGTAGCTGCAAGGATCGCTAGGCAGCCTTCACGGAAATGTTCATAGTGGGGTGGAGACTGAGGCTCGAACTACCTCTTGTTCTAGGTAAGAACACGTTTATCAGGAGGCTCTTAACCCAGAGGGAGCCACTTCTACACCTCTTATTCTCCCATGCACCACACACATCTGAATTCTTATACTCGGCTCAACTTCTTGATATTAGCGGAGAGGAACAGTTGGAACAGAAGATGCTACTCTGAGAGTGTCACATTTGTAGAGTGAGTAGGTCATTCTTGTCTTCTGCTGAGCCGTGGCCATGCTGGCTGTGACAGCAGATTAGCTTCTGACAGTTCTGTTGGACTGCAGAGTCAGAAAGGTAAAAGAGACCATTAAACACCTAATGGTGAAGGGCAGCTCCAGCAGAGAAGTCTGAGGGAGAGAGAAGAATTTGCAGCCCGTTGGCCTAGGCACCTGCCTGAGATAAAGCGCTCCTTCAAGTCCTGTTCTGCTGGTTTTAAATCTCAAGTGATTAATTTCTCCCAGAGCCGTCTCTCATCCCAGAGCTCAATGCAGCTGCTGCTGTCCCGGGTCACGGTCCCCCTTCCTCCGTATCACCTCCGGCTTTTCTCTTTGATGCAACGATACCATCGGGGGAGCAAGGGCTTCAGTGGTGTCTTCTGAGACATGTTGCAACTCTTGGCATCTGTAGGATGTCAAGGCAGCAAGAGCAGGCATTTCTCTTGGTCTTGACAGGGAGGAGAGGCCCCCGACCGATGCGCTGGGAGGAATAATTGGTGCAGAGCGTTTTCACCTGGGGAATGATTAAACAAAGATTCATAATCTTTGCTTAGGCATGAAGGGATACAGAACCTTGAACTTGAAACTTCTGCTAGCAACATGTCATTTTGTCTCCATTGTAGCTAAAGAGGGTGAAAGAGGTGGTGCATTGGTCAGGCTGTTGGGCCAAAGGGAACGCAGAAAAGCAGAGCCTGCAGAGCAGCATCAGCCTTGCTACCTCCTGCACGCCCCCTCTACTAGAGCTTGTTCCTGTGGGTGGGATAGGAATGAGGATTTCTTGGTCACTGTTTCTCTTGACCTAGGCACACGTCTGTATGAGTTGGTTTTACAGGCTGGAAAAACGGGACAAGGCTAGCTGAAATGTGCTCTTGCAGGCGTACCTCAAGGGCCGGTTTCTCTCTGTTGCTTCTGGAAGTGGTTTAGCATGCACGAGTTGAAGGGATTTCATTGTTTGAAACTGTCTGAATGGGAGCTGTCTGCCATTCAAATATTCTGCAAGCCAGGATTTCACAAGCTGCAGCCAGTGACCCCATGCAATTATTTGTTAACTGACTGTTTGTACCAGAGTGTTGCCCAGAAATCCTTTCTGCTGAAGAGCAGGAAGATGAGTCTTGAACCTCGATGCCAGGAAATTGTCTCAAGCCTCATATGGTTTGGACCCTCTTGAGTTTGTTGCAGCTGATCCGGCTTTTAACTGTAGTACTGCTTTGAATTACGATGACTTCAGTCCTTTCAAAGCGCACATTTCACCATCACATCCCACAGATCGTTAAGCCTTGCTTGTGTTAAAAGGTGTGGGAAGTGGCTCCGTCTCATCAGACAGCGATTGCTGTGCTCTGAAACTCTTGGGTCTGGGCTGATAGAAAGTGTCTGAGTTTGGGTTTGTTCTCACACAGACCCACCATCCTGCCACCAGCAGGAGAGGGATCTCACACCTCTGTCAGTGAGACAAAACAAGCTTTGAGCTCTGTCTCAGGACTCCCGAGTCAAACGAGATGTGTCAGAGCTACCTTCTCTATCAGAAACCTCTAACCTGTTCAGCGGCCTCCGTGTTGTCTGTATTGTGGTACTGGGGAGGCACAGGGCTCCGTAACCGTTGGGGAAGCCTGGCAGAGCATAAACAAAATATATTGACAAACACAGCAGTCCAAAACCGAGTTACCTGTCTGCTCAGTGTGTGGGTTTTGCATTGAAGATACGTCTGCAGACCTGAGCTCCTAGCATTCTGCGGAGAAATGAATAATTTTGCGGTTTGTTGGTTTGCTTCGTTGCTCATAATGCCAAGTAAAAGCACTCTCTAATCCCCTCCCATCATGCTCGCTAAACGTGCTCACCCTCAGTTCAGAGGCACGAGGTCTGGGCAGGAAGGTGGCAGCCCCCGGCTGGCTTTCCTTCTCCCTTGGCTCTTGCCGAGGCTTCGCTGCCTTTTGCCGGGACCAGCAGGATTTGTGCTGGGAAGCAGCGCCCCGGCGCAGACAGCCCGGTACTGCATCCCCTGCTTTCCGTCCTCTGGCCTGCGCTCAGGCACCTGCTTCCCAGGGTGAAACATACCGTAACGCCTTCTCTTCCTCTCCTCGCCCCAGTGGCAAACCGTGCCATTTCTCTTTCTGCTGAGGAAAAGAACAGCATTTATTTCCCACACTGCTTCACACAAAAGACTTGAGAATGATACAGGGTTTTTTTGTTTTCTGGCACACTCCTTCCTTCTCCCGTCTGGAGAGTTTTGCCCTGGGGCAGATGATCTCTTCGTGCCTTCTCCTCACTCTCCTCTACCATTTATTAAAGCCAGTCCCACCTCAGCAAACCCAGAGGACAGTGATGGGGTGTGAGGGATAGAGAAGGGTTAATGTCACTGATGTAAATCCGCAGTGTGTTTGTTTAGTAGTTCACAAACTATAAACTGCTCCGTGGGGGTGCTGGAAGTAGAGACAAATGAGCCTGAATAACTTAGAGGCCACCAGGGTTGGTTTTGGTGAGTCTGTAAGAGTCCTCTTTCCCACTGGAAGTCATGTCACCACACAGCAGCTCTCCCCTGGGCTGGACGCTGGCATTTTGTGTCCCAGACCGTTTTCGGTAATGACCACATCCGTGCAGAGGCAGTGGTCAAATGTTTATTAATAAGTTTCTGAGTCCACGACCAAACATGTTGCTGTGACGTGATGAGATGCCTTCTTAGTGATCAGTACTTGAAACCCAAGTCACGGTGACGCACTTAGTTGAAAAATAAAGACAGATCCGATGCACGAAAACTTGCGACACCCAGGAAACGCTTCTGGGGCTGAGACCATCTTTTTGGGACAATATACTCCCTCTGCTTGCTGACAGTGCATAGTTCTGGCAACCTTTCTGGTAGCTTGAAATCCCCCTTATGGATAAAAACTTCTCATCACATCCTTACACCTCATTGTTGGCTCTTAACTATTGTGAAATATAGTTGTGCCCTGTGGCTGAAAGGCAAACCAGAGAAACCATCTCTGTCAGTCCACAGGCAACGCCAAAAACTTAGATGTCACAGCAAATGGGATATATGTTCAAGAAAGAGAAAGAAGGAGGCAGGAAAAGGGTGAGGAAAAAGGAAGAAACAATAACATTCACACTATTATGGTCACTAGACATTGATGATCCCTCTTCAAATTCTTTTACATCGTTTTTGAACCAATTTATACTTCTGACTTTCATTTCAGACTGTGGCAATGAGTTCCACAGGTGAGTGGTGCACGAAAAAAGTGAAACAGAATGAGCCCGTTCAGGGAAAGCTCTTCTGTATCACACCTGCAATCTAAGAGGTGCAGTTATTTTGGCCTGCTTCTTGTGTTGCAAGAGGAAGTGAAAAATCATTCCCGGATCTCATTCTCTGCTTCACTCCAGAGCTCCAGCACGTTCCCCTTCAGCTGTCGTCTTTCCAAGTGTGAGAGCCCCGATCTGCTTATTCTCCCCTGCTGCTGCAGTCCTCTTAAGTCTTGCTTGAAGTGTCACCTCAGGCTTCCTTAGTTCTCAAGGAGAAAGAGATCACAGCAGCGGGCTAAGACTGCAAGTGGATTCAAGATGTTGCAGCATTACTAAAGTGCACAGTGGCACAACTGTATTTTCTTAACACCTTCTATTGTCCTCTGGGCTTTTCAGCCTCTGCAAGGCACCGTGTAGGAGGAGGAATACTCATACGACATCCAGGCTGGACAGTTTTATGGAAATCTTTGTCTTTTACTGCCACGCTCTGATGAGACTGTGTAGGAAGAGTGGGCAAAGCTTTTGGCAACTTGGAGAGCAGCGATGTCTAGAGGTGGAGAGGATTCTGCTCTAGGAAGGCACCAGAGGGAGGCTCACCAAGGGAAGGAGGAAAAAACTAAACAAGGCCTCTTGGTTTGGGCTAAGGTAGGGCTGAGCACAAGAGCTTGAGTAGGAATCAAAAGCTTGAGTGTACCTCAGGCTCCTCCGGAGGCCTTAAGCAAAGCTGCCGTCCCAAACGGGCCTGTCTCGACTGCTGCACGGATTCTTTTCTAGAAAGTGCTGGACTAGGCCCCTCGTCAGCATTCTGGGAAACCCAAGTTGTTGATTCCTCTTTCCAGTTTCGTTTCACAATTCTTCTCTCTTGTGATTGACGCGGGTGTTTGCCACCCCGGAACTAATGACCGTGTCGACCTGGGATCAGGGGGAGCAGCAACAGGCTGGCAAGCAGGCATCCCATAATATGCTGCCTCATCTGCCTTCATTATCTCTGGCTGTCTTCTCTGGCAGCAACGCTGTGTTTTTTCCTGAGGACCCGGCTTGCCTTCAGGCTGGAACAGTTGGCGTACTTTAAACAGGTCTCATTGCTGTCATTATGGTGCGACCCTCGAGCCAGTTACCGAGGGCAGCCATCAGTCTGGCCAGGGCCTCTGCTCTGGAGTCAAGGAGGCTGTGGCTCCATCTCCACGCCAGGACTTCACCCTCTGGGAAGGACAGCTCAAACTTCCCTAGGCATCCCAACAGCTTTCCTCCTACTCCTTACCCCTCCCCGGCCGCAGAAAATGAAGAGCCCGTTCGCAGTTCCTCCTGCAGCAGCCGGATTTATTAAAACCGCGGGGTGGATTGAGCTGTGTTGTTATCACACCCGCTCCACACACTTTACCAAGGGGCAGGCTGAGGAAGTGAGAATAAAAACCAGAGCCCGTGAGCTAGTTTCTGTTCAGACAGACGGACAGAGCTGCAGTCGTGCAGAACAGAAGTTTTTTCCCCGTCCTTTCAGTCAAATCCTGTGCTTCCTCACTTGGCTCAAACCTCTTCTTTTGTACAGTCAAGAGTGACCTCTCACCTCGGGCTTGCCTGCCCAATTTGTAAGCCCTTTAATAATGACAATCCATTATCCTACTTTACACATCAAAACGCACACAGGCCCCTCCCAAACGAGAGAACTTGGCAGATGAACCGTGGGTAAAAAGCGCATTTATACAAACGATGCTGTTCAAGGGTATCATTTCTTTTTCTGCTCAGCAGAAGGAGAAGGTATCTTCCCCTCCGGATCTTACAGAAGTAGTGTTTGCAATTAGTCACTGCGGTATTAGGTTTATCCAGACACAAGATCGCTCTGCTGTGGATGTGCCGTATCCTAAGAATGCAGCTGGGAAATCCTTGCAGTGTCCCAGTGTCTCTCCAAGACCACTTTGGAGTGAAGAACAGGGCTGGATCAGGCTCAGCCTTGCCACAACACAGCGCACGGTTCTCAGCACCGCATCCTAGCCCTTCATAGTGTCCAGGTTTTTGTCCAACTCTAGGGTTAACTCATGCTTTATATGATCATGGAGCATCTAACACACGAAGTCTCTAATTTGAGCTGAGGATCAGCTCAGTATCTGTGGCAAATTCTTGTTGGAGGAAACAAAATAATCACAAGGTGTTCCAACCTCTCTTAGAGACGACAGCTTCTGGTATCGTTTTGGGCTGGGTGGTAGGAAACGACAGTGAATCTGTACACCTCGTAAGCCACAAATCCTGTCTGTTGGAGCCCCTTCGCATCCTGGGACTGAAAGAGGGGGATCTGCCCTGATGTGGGCAGTGCATGTGGTAGACATAACTCTGGAAGAAAGGGTTGTCACTGCAGGTATGTGAGCTGTTCTGCAAGGTCCTTCTTTATTAGTTGTGACACTTCAGTTGACACAGCTCGTCCTACTTGGCATAGAGAACCTGTTGGCATCTTTTAGATCTATGTAAATTCCGGTGTTGATGAATTCAGCAGCTTCCTCTTGAAAACCTTTATTGAGTGACTTTCACACTGCCCCCACAGAGCCCTGTTCCTTGAAGTCAATGAGAGGGCTGGGTGTGGTGAAAAGTCAAGATCAGACCTGTAAATCAGATGATAAAGAGAAGTGAATCAGTAGGAAATACTCCTGGGGAACAACATATTCCTCTCCCAACAATTAAAAGCACAGAGGCTGGCTCAGGAATAGCTTCCCTTTGACACTTAAGAGACTTACATTTCAGCAGCATAATGGTCTAACAGAGCTTTCTAATAGGTTGAGGACATAAAAGCACACTTGTGCTTAATAAATTGTTCGGGCCATCTAATAAAATCATTTCTGAAGAAGGACATGCAAATTTGTGGGGTTGCTCC
Organism: Trogon surrucura; assembly: GCA_020746105.1. NCBI lineage: Eukaryota > Metazoa > Chordata > Aves > Trogoniformes > Trogonidae > Trogon > Trogon surrucura. Next base: position 707,413 of record CM036620.1, on the reverse strand, counting down.
CAGGATGTTTTCAGACCTCTTGTATAGCGTTAGCATATCCTGTGGCAGAGCCCAGTCCCCAGCAAATTGACGTGCTGTGTGCAGTGCCCCAGAAATGTTTGATGTGGCTATTCAGGCTTTGGGTGCTCAGCCCTAGGGAATAGATTCTGCTGTGTCCAAATCTCTTAGGTATTCCAAAAGCCTCCCCTATTCACTGGCTCCTCCTGCAGTATTGGTGGAGATCACTGTGGAAATTATGTGCCACTTGTGTCCTTTTGGTTACTGAGTTTATCTGATGTTATTCCAGCTTTCTTCTTGACTTTCTTCTCCTTTCTTTGTTTCGTAAGCCAGTGGTACTTCACCTGTAGTGGGTCAGAAGTCATCAAAAGGTTGTCTGTGACATCATTTGCAAATAGAAGAAAAATGCATAAAACTGTGCCCGTGCACGCAGAGAACCAAAGCGGAGAGACGGAAGTAGCGAATGAATGTGTGAGTTTGCACTGACAGCGGTCACAAGGTTCCTGATACTCTTTGCTCATGTTTGCTGCGCTGGCGCAAGCCGATTCTTGGCCTTCATGGTGAGAAGAGGAGGTGGGTTTCCATTAAGTGACAGGTGGAGAAATGCCCCTGCCAGCCCTGGGCGTCACCGCTCACATTGTCTGCACCCGTAACGTTTGCCATGCTCTTGCCTCAGCCCTCTTACCGCGGCTCTGCCTCTGCCGCTGCCTCATCTCGGGTCTCTCTCTGTTGCTTATGGGACAGGGTTTGTGAGGCCGAGTGCCTTTTCATGAGCTGTTTCATCATGTTTCTTGAATCACGAGCAGCAGTGGGGCTAATAAAAGAACCTTTGACTACTCTGCAGATGGAAGATGTCGTACTGGGAAAATCAGTCCGCAGATCTGCTCTTTGATGGAATCTAGCTGCAGGCAGATGCTTTCATGTAAGGCAGCATCTTCCCAGACAGATTATTTCCTTGCTCACGTTGTGTACAGTCGTGCACGTCGTGGGATAAGCAGCTTCGTGCTGCAGCGCTTTTAAAAACACCACTCGAGTTCCTTTCTCATCCAGGCTGCTTCCTTTTGGGGGTGTTTTGGGGTGGATGAGAGGGAAAACAGACTGGCTGCGACCGTCAGGCTGGATAAATGTAGTCCTCTGTCCACCCATCCCCCGGTGCAGTGCGCACTGAGATAGATGAGAGGATGGAGCAAATATCTAGTATGTCCAGTTGCTCAGGAAAAAAGGCAGGAAGTTTTTCTGTCAGCATTTCCATCTACTTTCCTCAACATTTTTAAAGTTAAAAAACCCCAACCCACCGAACTGTAGCCACCTCCGTTGCAAGGAGTGAGCGGAGATAAGCATCAGACAGGAGCTCTGTCCAGACAGCTGGGCAGGAGTGGTCTGAAGTTCTCACCGGAGGCCAGACACACTGAAACGTGTTGTGATACTTTCTTCTCTTACTCATTATCACATTTGCACCAAGAAACGGCAGGGAGCTCCCAAGAGGCCGAGCACCTCCGTAAGCAGAGAAAAGGGCATCCCTTTGGACGTGCGGATCTCGTGTCACAAACTGAAACAATAATAAACCCACCCCGGGAACTCGTTAGATTTTTATGAGCCTACATTTTGGGCCGGAGTTTCTTTTTAGTGAGATTTTGTTCGGTGTCCATTTCCAACAGCTAAAACTAAAAATAGTAAATTACTGCCTAATCTAATCTAGCCTGACTCGGCTACTTTCTTCCAGGTCTGAGTTTTATCTCAGTGTCAAGTATTGAATATTAACAGCCTTCTACAGGAGAACTTCTAGACGGTGCCAGTCCAGAGGAAACATGGGAAAATACACTGTAGTGTGGGGGTTTGTAAGGTTTGTTAATGGGGACTGACTCTGGCAGCGGAGATTGCCTCCCAGAGCACCTTCCCACCCCATTTGCTCTCGTCACCCCCTCCGCCCCACCCCTAGTTGTCCTCAGCACACCTTGTGGCAACATGAGGAGGCATTTATTTGCATGGAAGAGCAACACTGGGGTAGTGCCCATGTGCTGTCTTTGCTACGAAAAGCCAGCGGGTTTTGTCCTTTTAAAAAAAAAGGTCTTTTTATTTTTTTGAGCTTTTTCCTATTTTACTTAGCGTATGTTGTTCGTGCTTGGCTGCGCACAGCTCCGGGAGCTGGTTTCCACCAGGAGGTGCCACTGTGCTCTACCCACACACTGAGTGCTTGGCTCTGCTCCACTTCACGTGTGAGAGGGACTCTTAGAGAATGGGCAGGGTGCATTTCCACCCCAGGCACCCTCATTCGGCCACCCCCAAATTTTCACATCAGTACGGCTTAAATTTAAACTTGGCATTATGTTTTGCAGCACAGGCTGTCAGGCACAGCACTACGGGTACGTATATACATACATAAAATCGTGTGTCCGTCTTTCCTATACACCGCTTCAGTGACTTCCTCGTAACAGTTTGTTCTCTTTATCGTTTTGCTGTTTGTTCTTCCAAAGTGCAGAAGGATTATTTCACTTCAGATCTCAGAGTTAATGGCAGACAAAAGGAAGTGGGTGTGAAGCAGCTTGTATGCGCACGGTGAAAGCCTGGTGCCCTTTCTATTTATAGCTCTGCTTGAACTTTCTTTCATTTAGTTGCTATTTTGGTATGGTAAACTTTCATCTCCCAGGGAAAGTACGTTAGCAGTGCAGGTGAGCGGTCGTGCAGACAAGTATTTAATGGCCTAGAAACCACTGCCGTTCCCAGAAAGCATATATAACCAAAGCGATACTGAAGGGAAGCTTCCCTTGCGCAGGCATTCGGCTAATCAGCACAGCGATGTTTTGAGGTAAACCCAAACCTTTTCACTGACTTGTAAAGTCAGGTTGGGGTCGGTGCCCACACCAGTGAAGATGGTCAATTAACTCCTAACACGGCTAAACGGAGGTGGAACAAGTTTAATTCCCATGGGTAGCACGAAGCAGAAGAGCATGGGTTTCCAGGGGCCCGTAGCCTCTTCCCAGGAGACAGACATGAACAACTTCATGCCTGGGTGGTCTCGCCACGCTGGGCCAGAAGGTGACTGTCTCCAGCTGGCCCAGAGTGCTCAGCCCAAATGACCAGGCACCTGTCTGCATCTGACTGAAATAAGAGTAGCACTGATCTTGAAACAAACTCTGGATCCTGGTTACCCAGACCTATACTCTAGTGGCCTCTGTGATGCTTCTGAGAGCAAGGCACTGTCACAGTCCCGCACTGCTTGCTGGCAGTGGTGGGACCACAGAAGAAGAGAGTGGTTGGAAGTGGGTACTCCAGAGAAAAGCTGTCAGCTCTAACTCCATGGCAACTGCATTGCCATCGTGCGTGTTGCAGAAGGTCTGAGAAACTCTGTGAAGCCCCTTTGGCAGCAGGTAAGAAATGATCTTAGAGGTGCTGATAAAACGGGTTTGGTCTGTGGCAAGGTGAGTGTCACCGGCGAGGTGAATGTCACCGGCGCAGGCAATAGCCGCAGCCGTGCTGCGTACGGCAGTGAGGTTGCAATGGGAAAGGGGAGGTCAGAGTTTCGCAGCAGATGGGTTGGCATGAGGCTGTTCGCAGCTCAGTATCCTCTGCACTGTGTCATTGACTGGTGAAAATCCATCCCTGTGCTCCTATGATTTCGTCTGGCCAGAGCTCTGGCGTCTTTCAGAGACTAAAATCTGGTTTCTGGCTCCTTTCTTCGAAGAGAAGACCGATCATTTCAGTTGAAGGCTAAATTCCACCCTCACACTATTGCCGCCTCAAGTGACCAAATGATGGTGCTGTCCCCAAAGCAGGTGAGAGTGGACTTGCTGGATCTGCTGTGCTTCAGGATCTCTCACGGAGTGTGTTGGGACTCCCTGGCCGTGCTACAGCCCCAGTGGCCATGAGTACCTTCCTCCCCGTTGTTGTTACTTAGCTGTCATAGCCGTAATGTCTTAGATCATTCCTTTACTCACACACTGGCATTGCTAGTAGATAGACGGTATTTTAAAGGAACCCGGAACTGTACATTCCCACCTCCTTTTCCGTTTTTGATTCCATAATAGCTGAACATGTGTCATCTCACTGGGCCTTGAGGAAGCGTTTCCAGAGAACCGTTTGCTAGTCTCTGCTGAGCCAATCTGAACGCCACTGAATTTAGTGAGAAGCCAAGAGACTTGGCACGTGTGGCTCTCTGTGTGACAAGTTACAGATATGCTTAGGATGAGGGCGTTGGATAACCATGTCCAGATACTTGGAGATCTTTTTCATCCAGCAGGAATTAAGGGTCTTACTGTCTTTGAGGACCTGACCCTTCTCCCATAGTTTGGAGACACCCAGACGTGTCCTAATAGAACCTCGTGTCTGAAGTCGCAGGAAGCTTTCATACGTTTTTTGTTGCAGTTACTGTGGAGCTGTTAGAAAGGCCAAAAAAAAAAAAAAAAAAAGGAAAAAAGGGAGAGAGAAGACTGACTGCTTTACGGATTTGTCACCTTTACTGTCTCTTCCTTGGAGCACAGAGAAGTCAGTAGAAAAACATGTGCCTTAGGAATTCCTTGGATTGAGAGTGAAAAGTTCGATTCATGCTAATAAAGAAAAGCGGGAGCTGCAAACCAGCTTCCCGGCTGAGCGACTCCCCAGTGCTTTTCGGACAGGTACTAGCATCTGTGGCCAGCGTCTTCCCTCCCTATGGGAGAGGCACCACTTGCTGCCTTTTCCTCTCATCTAATCCTGCCTACTCATACTCACAGGTCTTTGTTTACCAAAGCTGCCTCTACGGAGCTAGATTAATCACTTTAATCAATGTTGTAGCCAGGCTGGGAACTGAGTTGTAACACAAGGCTGGCTGCTGCTGAAGGTCTCCTGCTAGTTCAGGGGAAAACCTATACTCGAAATGTGAGCACCCACCCTGCAACCACTTAACCGTGATGTTTATTTCGACTCGGGGTTTTGCAGGACGTGTGCTGGGGCTGTTGCGTTAGCACCAGGCTGCTTGGCTTTGTACTCCTTCCAGGACTTCCCCAGGTGTCGATGACAGAAGGATTTAGGTGCCCTCTTCACCCAGCACCTATCCCCAGCTTCTGCCCATCATCTAGTTCCTTGCATCTTGCTCTTGCAGAATGGTCCCAGCACCTCAGCTGGGACAAGGAGGAAATCGCATCCAGCAACTCCCCTCCCGTGCTCTCACCTCTCCTACCCAGCCCGTGAGTTTGGGCTGCAGCTACCAAAACCTGCTGGTCAGTGAATTAATTGGCTACTCTTGACACACAATTTCTCTTCTGGTTATGGATTCAAAAGAAGAGTTCTTGGCCAGTTCCTGAGAGATACTGAGAGCACATGCTAAATGGCATTTGCCTGAAGCTGTTTGTTGTTTTATAAAGAGAAGTTGGATGCGCTCAGCACTTTCAGGACCAAGAGGAGCATCTTCTTATTTAGTAGGGAAGGTCACCCAGTCATTATATAGGGGATAATGTAGTGGAACCACGAGTCCCAGTTCGAAGAAAATGGAGAACCCGTTACTTGGACCTGCCTCTAATGGCATGTGAGTTTGTCTGAAGAGGGGGAAGGTCTTCCACTAGACTGCGTAACAGAAGAGAGAATTTCATTAATCCTTTTCCGCAGTCACTTTGCGGAAGCGAACAGCTTTGCAGGCGCATTGTTCAGCAAGCGTCGCACGCTCTCTCCGTTCCGGGGTTAAGATCTGAGGGCAGCAGCAAACACTGAGAAGAGAGCTGTCCTGTGACTCTAAACGAAGATGTGTGTATTGATACTGACATCTCCGATGGCTTGAGCAATCCTGGACACGGGGCGAGGTCATTCACACTTTCATGTGCTAGCCAGCGCCTTGAGTTCTCACACCCTTATCTATTCTACTGGCTAAGGCGTCGCTCTGTTTTCTCTTCTATCTGCACAACCAGGTGTTGAGCAACTGGAATGTCATTCCAGAAATTCTGACTGGCTTGGGTGTGTGCTCCTCTCAGGAATTACTTCTGGGAATCATTCAGAAGGGCCAAACAGTATGGTTTCCAAAAATCATGTTACTGTACAGCGTGCAGTTAAATGAATTGCATCACTTAGCCAAACATCATCTCTTCTGTTGCAGAGTGGCAGACTCCTCTGCCTGCCATTTCAGAATGTGACCCAGCTCCTAGGAGCAATATGCTGTTTACACAGTTATCATGTTTATTTATAGTGCATCTATGTGCCGACAGAGAATTAGGGTTTATTTAGTGTTTTCCCTTGTTTCAAAGCTGCAGCAGCACTCTTCGTGCTCCCGCAGCCCCACATCTTCACAGTTCAGCCCCATCATTCATTTCACTCAGCTACAAGCAGGACTCATTCCCAAGTGGGAGTGACTCTGGGCAAAACAGAACCACAGAATCACAGATTCTGGCATCTGGAGCAGACACTGCGTCCTGGGGAGCAAGTGGGCACAGCACACCGGGAAGATCAGTGAGCCAGGGAGCAGCCGTTCCTGGTACTTCAGGGGATGCTGTAAGATCGGACAAAACAGCCAGTACAAGTGGGGCTCAAAGGAAGGCAAAGCTGAAAGCTCTTTGGGTTCCTGTCACCAAATTGCAAGGGTCATTTTGAGCACTGGCAGCTTAAGGATCAGAACACGGGGAATTACTCTGCACATCTTGGCTGGCAGGGAGCAGGCAGGAGAGAGCCATTTGCTATTCAGTGCAGCGTAGAAGCTGAGGGCTCGGTCTGGGTTGTCCATACAGAGCTCCGTCGGATGTTATCTGATGGCCCTAGGATACAGCTGGCCTTATATTTTAAATACGGTCTAGAGCTCACTTATCTGAAGACCATCAAGAACATTTAAATGAGGCTATGACACAGGGAGAGAAACAGGGCCTCGAAGAGGGCATAGTTAATGTTCTCCTAGCATGCCAACAGGATGAGATAGCTGCACCGAGTCATGAGAACTCACCAGATCTGGAGAATATGAAATGAATTCATGCTGCACTTGTGTGCCACACACTAGGCTTTAGCAATGGTTGTGAAGGCTGAGGTTTCCATTTTGTTCGCGTGGTTCTGCTTACGCTCGTTGCCAAGCCTGGCATGAGCACGTGGCTGTGCAGCTGCCTGTCCTCAGCGGCTGAGTGAGCGGCACGACTTGGTGATACCTTCGAACCTGGCCCCCTTCAGAGCGTTTGCAGTCGGGGATAAATTCACCTGTAAGGGTAAGAAGAGGTACTCATTTAAAAACTGACTGGCAATCCTACCTCTCCTGGTTGGACTATGTTCTTAGCTCACTGTACAGCTGGGCGTTATGCAACCGCTATTAGCATTAATGAGTTACAGGGCTAGTATACCGATACTGTTCCTAGAAGCAGCCTGCCTGGGAATGCGCTCTTTCGCACTAGTTGGGGGAGTTCAGCGTACTGGGATACCTGGCTCCAAACCCGGACCCGCTGTGAGTTTCAAAATTAAAAAAAAAACCAACCAAACAAAAAAGCTGCCTTCGTCCAGGGTCAAGTTTGAATTCTGGTTAGAAATAATGTCTCCCAAATGCTGATGAGTTTGATATCCAACCTGATGTGGGTCTAGGGGACAAATTGGAAGGCAGCTATTGAAAACCTACTAACCAGAGCGAAATAAAGGTAACCTCCCATGGAAATCTCATTTATTCCTTATTTTGAGTAGGATGAAAATAAGTGTCGAATGTTAGCGTTTCTGGTCGTGGTGTACAGAAGTTGCACTGAGAAGAAACCTGAAAGGAAGATCTACAAGTGCCATGAGTGGAGCTTCACCCGTCTCTGATAGATCACTGATGTCAGGCAATTGTCAGAGGTTTCTAGTGACTGAACTCGGTTCTTGTTTTGGGGCGAGCAAAGCAAACCCCAGGTTTTGGAGGCTGGCAGAGGTCTCTGATTTATATTGTCTCTCCTAAGGCTGCGCTTGCTCTCGCCAAGGATTATTTGCATGTCCAGACTAGGCAGTGGTGCAGCTGTGTACTTCAGCTGCACAAACCGGTACTGATTTTGCTTGTGCAAAATGCGAACACCCTCAATTACCTGTAGAAAATCCTCGCCAAGGCTCGAGATTTCTGATCTGCTTGGATGTGGCCCTTGCTATCATGTGCCCTGGCAGCTGCGCAGCTCTTCATTTGGAGGAGAGCCCAGAGGGCGGGAGACGAGGGAGAAGATGGTAGTTTTAGTTGAAAGGCGAACGGATCAAAGGCAGGCGATTAGCATCAGAGCCTCTCATCAGGACGGGGTGTCTGAGCGCAGCCTTCCCCCGTATCGCACCCCGAGACACGGGTCACTCCTTTGTTTGCAGGAAGGCGTCTCGGGGAAGGGGCAGCCTGTGCACGGGTCACACATCAAACAGGCGCAGGTGGGAGCCCAGACCCGCCACGCGGCTGGGACCAGCGAGATGCCACCGGAGATTCCCAGGACGCTTTCAGCCAGACACGGGACCTGAAAGACTGGTGGGAGGCAGGCAGGTAACCAGAGAAGAAAAGCTGGGCTCCTTGTGCACGTCAACAATAGAAACCACAAAACAACTGTGCTCGCTCTGGAAAATGGCACTGCGCTTCCAGGGCCAAACAGCTGGCCAGATGCTCAGGCTTGAAAGGCAATGACTCAAACCCAGCACCAGCCTCCGATTTGCTGCCTCGTGCCTAAAAGCCACGACATCCCCACAGCTGTCGCAGAGCGGTGTTGAGAAAATTGCCCCGGTGTGTCTCTGTTGTCTGCTTTCATGTTGGAGATACTGTGTGGCAGGCTGCAGCGCTGAGCCCAGTGCTGATCTGGGGATATAGATCAGGAAGAGCTTGGCTAAAGTAAACAATTATTCCAGAGTAAACTGGAAACAAGGAAGAAGTCTGCAGACTTTGTTCACACGTTCTCATGCTGTTTTGCAAGCCTGAGCAATCCTGTTTTCTGTAGCCAAACTGCAGAAGCGCGTGTATCTGTCTGCACATGGCTTGGTCTGCAGTACCCAGGGACCCAGTGCTGCTTTGGGGGGCTTACAGAGGTGTAAGGGCTGGGAGGCAGCTGGGGGTTTTCTGAAGCACCAGGGCAGAGTAGGCACTCGAGGCTTAACGAAAAGGTGTCTGTCACATCAGTGTTATAGCAGGTGGTGCTGAGAGGAGACTCCCTGACTGTATCCACTGCTTCTTGCCTATTCCCTTTGGGCTAGGGGAAAGGTCTTCAAAAAGCTGTGCCTTAATCACATCACCCCAGGCCTGCCTTTCTCTCCTTACCTCCTGTAGGCCCCACAGGGATTATAACCTTTTCCAGAGAGAAATTTAGCTGTTTTTATAAATGTGTAGACAGGGTGCTCTGGCATTAGCCAAGTTCTGTCACCACTGGTGTTGCTGACAGCTCCACTTTAGCAGGGTCAGAGCTGGACCTGTTTGAGTATCACAGGGGGAAAAATGAGAGACAACACTAAAAAGGGCAGGAAGTCTTCTGTAGGGCCAGACACGTACGTTCAGCTCCCATTTTGAATCTCCGCAGCCCTCTGTTCTGGGTATGGCTGTGGGAAATATTCCCAGATATAATACGCTGTACTTATGCCCAGTCAGCGTATTCGGAATAGCACGTGTATGCCCAGCTCCCACTGTCAGCAAAAAGAACATATGCTCAATGTTGTCTTGGGACAGATGTGCTCTGAGGCACATGTCTTTGGTCTAGAGTAAGCCACCTCTCCAAAAAAACCTGTCAAAGGAGAGTTTGACCTGGAGAAACCCCAGAAGAACCGCTGTGTCCAGATGGTTTCATATGCCCAGATAGGTACCGTACAAAGGAGGGGGAAAACCTTAGCTGTTCCTTGTTCAAAGTTTTGCAGGAATATGATCTATTCCTTATGGAAGTGCTAGTAAATACAATCTTATTGGTAACAACCACCAAACTTCTTAAAGCTACACAGCGGTGTGTGATGCATGTGCAGGGGAAAGAAGAAATCCCTGAGAGCGGAAGGGAAGGAGGAGTGCTCCGGCAGTCCAGATGCTTGGTGTTAACACAGCTGTTTTCTTCATGCCCAGTTACAGCTTGGTGCTATATACAATTTTTGATGCCAGTTTTACAGTCTTCAATGCAACCTAAAAACAACTTTGGAAGGAATTATTAGTATGTTGGGTTTTTTTTTTCCCCCAGAGGCATGGATGAGGCTTAAAAATGCTTCCAAGACCACCCTCAAACTCACCGGGGAAAGAGATGGCTTTGTCAGAAAGTAAACCTCTCTTGGCTTCTGGTGATAAGCCACTGCCACCCTTTCCTCTCGTTCCCTCTGCAGGTTGGCTGCTGAAGTTCTGCTCTCTAATTAGACCCACTCTGGCTTTGTGGAGGAGGCGAGAGCCGGCATATGCAAAACGTGCAGACAACAAACGCGCGTCTGCTGTGCTGCCCTGTTGAAGTCCAGAGAGACGACGTTGACCTGCACACCTCTGTGTGTTTCGTGGAGCTCTGAGGATATAAAAGCAACTCTCTGTGCCAAGTAAGATGCTGCAAATGAAATGTGGTTCACTGCGGGAGCTGGTCACAGGAACATTCAGCCTACAGGTCCCAGAGAAGTGGCCACACGATGCAGCAGGCTGATAATTCCTCCACTCTGCTGTGCTCTCACTGCACTGGTGACAGTCAGGGGCCTTTTCTCAGACAAAACTTCTCAAAATACTGGCATTTCCTGACCTTGGCACACCAAACAAGCAGCCCAACCAGGTCAGGTGCCCTGACCGGCGTGGGACCTACCCGGCATTTGCACAGTTATCGATACGGATAACAAACCCCCATGTGCCTGCGTAGAAGGGCTGGATTATCTTATCTGAGGAAGGCCGTGGTGAGGCTTTAAATGCCACAACTGCTTGGCCATCCGAGGCCCCGTTTATGTTCCAAGTGAAATCCTTGCACAGCTACAGACACCAACGACCTTACCAATAATTAACAATGGAAATTTCATTCCCACGTGCCCTTGGGTAGCAGGGCAATTTAAAGAAGATGTTTTTCTTGGCCTGTCAGATACCTGACAGGGTGTTGAGAAGCTGGTTAATTTGTCTGGGAGCTGTGCCTGGGATGAACACCCGTACGTACAACAGGGGGAGCAGTCCTCTCTTGCTCTGTCGCAGACGTCTGTGGGGCTTTGCATGTACCTGGCTTGGGTACGGTTTGTAAAAGCTCCTCCGTGACTTAGGGTTGCCTCACACAGCTGAGCAGCCAGGCCCTGCAGGGTGGATGTGGTCAGGGCTCAGAGGAGCAGAGAGCTGACAGACCTCGCTGAGCTGACCACCCTCTGCACACAGTTCCAAGCATCCGGGAGAAATCTTCCCAGATGAACCAGCTCCCGCAAAAACTGACACTCGGTCCCTGCTCTGCACTCGTGCCTGGCTCAGCCCCATGGGGAAAAGTCCATTTGTGTTCTCCACGAGCCAGGCAAAAGGATGACATTGAAACAGCAAAGGAAAAAGCCATCACTGAAGAAGGGAATGAGCGGGAGGGGTTAGCTTTGACATTCACATTTTAACTGTTACCTTCTCCTCCCAGGGCAAACAACTGACATAGATGTGACGACAGTGTCATCGTGGATGGGGCAGACTGTGGAAAGATGACGGTGAAGGTAAGTCCCAGCTTTTGTCAAATCTCCCCTAGTGATTCTCACACCGCAGGCGGCTGCCTTTGGAATAACTGCCCTCACAAGACCGTTCCTCTTGGTGTGGGAGAACGGCAGCAGTTCCCAGGCTCAGGGCTGTCAGCTTGAAGCAGGGTCCTCACTGCTCGTGTGGATGTTTCAGTGTGATAGTGAAGGAGCAGGAGAGTGTGCCAGAAGGTGCAAGGGCCGGCAAACAGAGCTGGTCGGAGCCGACTGAGAAAGCTTGGGAACTGTTACACCTGACATCACCCCTGTCATTAGTCTCTGCTGTGGAACCAGGCAGGCCACTCAGCCTGTCTTGGCAGACAAAGCGGGTAAAGGACAAGTCTCACCTTCTGGTCTTCTCTGGGCAGCGCGTTTTTCCTCGCAGTCAACGAACTACTTAAAAGCTAGTCAGCAATGCATGTAGTGGACACCCGGTGGTTTTCGTACCTAACACTCACCCCACAGAACCTATTCTGAGCTGCAGCTTCGAATTTTGCAATCTGTGTTGACAACGCGACGATCCCAGGAAAGTCCTTCCAACCCCCTTACTGCAGGGAGCTCTTCACGGGAGCCTCTTCCCCAAACATTATCTGTGCCTAAGTGGGTAGTTTGGCGGTACCACGGCAGTGGGGCCCTAGCAAAAGCCCTTGCATAAACAGCAAATCCCCCGTGACTAAGCCATCAGCTGCAATCTTGCGAGTGAAGGTGCTTTAAAGATGATTAGGACAGGTTTTGACTACGCGGAAGAAAAACAAATGTCTCCTCGCTCATAGACTTAGCATTTATAGATCTGAATGCTGCAAATTCTTTTGCTTTGTGTCTCTTGTTTTCTGTTTTGTGGTAATAGCTGGGCATGAGTTTGTGGGTTTCCCTGTTTGTTTTTAAAGGCAGTGGATGGAGTTGGAGAAGGTTTTCTGTGCGGGAGGTGTGAGCCTATTGGCTTAGCTCTGAATAAGGGGATTACAGAGTCAGAAACACGGGGAAGCCCTGTTCTGGTAGGTCCTGTACACATTCCTTCAAACTGCTTTGGCGTCTCTTCAAAACCAAGAGTGATTTATGTAAGGTATTGTGTGAGAATGACAGGAGCATGAGTATAAATCTGCCTCTCGGTAAGGGGAGAAGATGTGCTTGCTGTTTCAGGGGTAGAGAGAAGGGTAGGCAGGCATAATGCTGAGCAGTGAGGGAGGCAGTGCCAGTATCTACTGAGGAAAGCAGGAGGTTTCTCATGTCAGTAGTGGTTCCCCCTCTCATTTTCAGGCAAAGAGCTCAAAAAAATTCGCCTTGGCAGTGCCTGAAACTTTAAGAGCTTTGAGAAAGGGGTCCGGTATCACAGCTAAGTCAAAATGACAGCGCTTAGGAACCCTGCGTTTGAAAGGATGTGAAGACTGGGGCTAGCTAGGCCTTCCAGCTGCAGCTGAAACTTGTCAAGAGGCTCAGCCCTGGCCCCCCCAGGTGGCGGATGTTGCCCCCCACCACAGTGATCCCTTGCGACCAGCCCCTGATCTTGGCTCCAGGAGGAGGCAGGCTGAAAGCTGCACTGTCATTCACCTGCAGGAGCCTGTATTGACCCCTCTGTGGCCAGACCCCACCTTCCTGGGGGAGCGAATGTTGACCTGCACAGTGAAAGTGGTCCCCTCTTCACGGGCATGTGGGTTACATCCCTCATAAAGCTCTGCTGGGTTCTGTTTCCTCCCCAAACTGTCCCTTTCCCAGGAAGGGGTGCCGTTCTCCCCAGCACCCAGCGATTCCCCAGCTTCCACAGGGTGACAGCTCCTTGCAAAGCCAAGGTGAAGGCTGCCACCTGCTGAGGCTCCAGTGGCACCTGAGCATGACTCTCGGGTTGCCTCTGAGGGCCCTGAGCAGGCAGACGGGCAGGCAGGCAGCCCATGGCACAGTGCTGCAGGGGGAGATCTCAGGCACTGCAGGATTCAGCAGAATCCCCGCACCTGACTTTCTCGTGAGCAACATCAATCTCTTAGGCTGCATTTAGGCACATTTCATTTGGATAGAAGGACTTCAGTACAGGTTTGCGTGATGCAGTCTTGCTTTTTAAGGAAAATCTTCAAAAGGACCCCAGGGATGTCACTCCGTGTTACCTGTTCATGGCACAAGGAGCTATTAAAAATTCCTGCTTACAGTTCCGCCCCAGATGAAATACTGGGTACATCAGATAAATGCTCATGAGCCTTAAATGCTGATGTTCTGACCAAGGTGATGCTTGGCAATTTGAAAGGGTCAAAATGGAAGTGCTTTTTATTCTGATCTCCAAATCGTGAGGTAATAGCATTTGGTCCCCAGGAGCTCTAGCTGCAACCTGTCAGTACACACACATACACAGATAAAGAGTAACTTCTGTGCCTCCAGCTCTCCCAAATGAGAGCGTTCTACAAGCTGAACATCTCAAGCCTGCCCTTTATAGCGGGCGGAAAGATTTCCGGTGGGTGATTTGTCTGGATTATTTTAGGCACCTCATTTTGAATTAATTCCCCTATAGAAACACCTTCTCCTTCACTAGGTCAAAACAGCTAACTCAAGTCTGGTACCTGTCCACTCAGTGGGTAAGTGTGGAGCGGGTGCCTTAGTTTCTACAGATAGTTCAACACTTCAGAGCCCACTGAAGAGAGAAAGACCATGAGGGACAGACTGACTGTGTACAGCAGCAGGGATTTAGCAGCTGAGGTCTTGAACACGAGTGGTAGTAGAGGCCAGATTTACTAGAATCATATTCTTAAAGCAATTAAGATCTGATTGTATAATGAATGAATTGGAGATCACCACAAAGCTGTGAGTTTCCCACCCTTGTTTCAAGTTGCAAGGACCTGGGATCATCTCCTTTAAGCCTCTGTTGCAAGTACAATTTATTGTGCTGTTGCTGGGACGACTATGATAAGGGAATAAAGCTGCAGAGTTAATTAATTAATGGAAGTCAGCGATGGGTGGGGAGCACGGTGAGGCTACAGGCTTCTCCGTACCTTTCGCAGGCCCTGGAATGTGCTCATGGCTGCTGCCTTGAGGTCAGAGCCACTTTGATCTGCCGAGAGTCACAGGCCTGCTCACAGCCAGTGGGTGTGTTAGCGCTCTTCTGTCAGGCTGGATGGAAGGAGCAATTAAACCCCATTTATGTAGGAGATAGCCTCAAAACAAGAGAAGCCAACACCCCGAAAAATTACATGATGTGGCCTGCACCAAGCTCGGCTCTGGGGATGGCTGGAAGGGTCTTGCTCTTCACCTTGCATTCTCCGAGGGAAAACATACTGTTACTGTTTGTATCAAGCCAGCTTGGTGAGGAAAAATTGCTCTCCTTGTTTCTTCCAATCCCTGGTTTTGGTTAATAATCGAGTAAGCCCAGATGAGATTTAGGTTTAGTTGAACGGGACTCTGGTCTGACTACCTGCTGACAGAAGCAAGGCTGAAGAGCTCTGAGTGACAGCACTGAAAAGGGAACAATAGCAAGGTACTGCCTTCGGAAACTTCAAACGCATCGCTTTATCAACGTGTGATTCAAGACATCACTCAGCACGTTGCTCCAGACCTAAACTGTTGTGTCAATAGCAAGCACATTCCAGAAACTGCCTCTGAAATGAGGAGAGTGCCTTTCTTGCTAAATATTGGTCGGTGTTACATCCTTCCACTTTTGAACAGCTGTGAGAACTTTTTTTTTCTTAGCAGAGATGGTAGGCCTGGGATCATCTGCAAGTTCTGGGAACTCGCAAAAGCTTCTACCAAGGAGAGCTCAACGTTTTTAAGACACGTCTAGCGCAGTGAGTCACAGCGCGAGGAGAAAGTGGCTGTCAAGGGCACAAGGGCTGGACAGCCTGCCCGAGGCACTCCTCTGGCCTCACCTGTGCTGTCCCCTGCTCTGGCTGCTGCTGGCAGGGGGCAGGATCCTGAAGACCACTCTCGCACCTTACGAGAGAAAGCTGCCTAAAGCTCACGTGCCAAAGTGCCTGAGGTACGGAAAGCCTGTGTTACTCAGTGAAGCCGCAGAAGGTCTGCCCTGCCACAGTGCCGCGTCACAGCGCAGGGTCTTTGGTGTGTTTTCCCGAGGAAATGAGTCTTAGCTATTGTGCAACACGTGGCTCTCGTAGTCCCCCTCTGACAACAGGGCAAATTCAGACACGCGTCAGGGATCTCAAGGGGATGATGTTTGTGTCTGTGTCGTGAATACAACTCATGGGAGAAAGAACAAAATCCCCCCCTCCAGTGCCTCCACTAAATAGAAACTGGTGGTGCAAGGTCACCCCAAAGAGCCCACAGGGTCCAGCTCCAGACACCGACCCAGAGGAAACCTGGGATCATTGGTCCCTGGGGAGCAAGTCCTTTAGACAGGGAGCACGGGGACAGACAGAGGAGTGAAGAAAACTGTAGTAAAAAGCCTTTCTGCAGCTCAAGCCCATCCTTCCTTCATTCTTGCTCTGATCACAGTGTTTGAGCAAGTAATTGGATTAGCCTTAAGAAGCCGAACCAGTTGGCTGTTGACTTAAGCAGTGGGGAGCTGTGTCTGAGGGCAGCCACCGGGCCAGCAGGATGAAAGGTCAGCGTGAAACTCTGGTCTGGTTTAACCTGTGTCAGCAACGCGAACCAGAGAGAAAGTCGCCAGAGCTTTTCCCATCGCCTTTCTCTCTGACACCAAGCCAGTGTTTTATTTACAAGGCTCAGGCAGGTCATCTCCTCAGCCCCACAGCACGGTCAAAAGCGGCCAAAGGAGCGTTCAGGTACAGCTCTGTGTTACACACCACATCAAGAATGTAAAACAGAGGTGACTGAGCCTCGTAGCCCTGATGCTGCAGAGCAACTGTATTGTTCTCACCAAAAACAAGTGTTACAGACTCTTTCATATTTACCGACTGATTTCTCAGCACTTCGCCGAGCGATATTAGCTCTTCAGCACCTGTCTGCCGGGTTTGTTCTTTGTAACACACACAGAAAACCCACCTCCTCGAATTTGGAAGACGGAGCTTGCCGCTAGTCAGACAACCCACATGGAGCTCAGCTTTGACCTACTCATTCACAGTGGCTGGGAGGGGATGCCTTCAGGGCTCTGATCCTTGTGACGGTCACAGAAGTCTATAAGAGACAACATGACTGAGGAGACCAAGGCCCTGGGATCAACAGAGTGGTGTGAACACTGCCTTTCTCTCTGTTGCTCAAGGTTTTTGTACTGCTCTGGACTCAAGGTGGTGCAAGCAGTGCCTGGAGCCAGTGGGAACCTGAAGCGAGCTGAACTCTGCTCTCTAGAGGAGATCAAGGCTCTGTGTGTTCTCCTTCTCCTCCTCGATTGTGAACGGCGGAAAGCAACAGCATCCTAGCTATGCATTTGGTGGGCGTAAAAGCGTGACTCATTAGCTTATGGAGAGCTATCTGGGCAATAAATGCGTGAATAAGAATATATGACAGTGAGTCACTGTTTGATTGTATCCCTGGGTGGAACAGACACGGGTACCATTTTGCTGGGGATTGGTGTAGGGCAGAGTTCAGGATGGCTTCAGGGAAGGTGGGATGCTTTTTTCCTAGCTTGAGTACAGACTGTAAGATAGAGTTGCCAGGCTTCCCTGGCTTCACTTCACTAGCAGCATCACCCCAGCGGGGTCAGTCTCGCTGGATGGGAAGGTGGCCTTCCTGCCTGTGCCCTAAAACTTACATGCGGTCCTGTAGCTGAGGGAAGGGTGTGTGTGCTCCCTGAAATCCTGGGCAGGGATCTTCATCTGGGGGCATAGAGCTGGCATTTTGGTTCGGGAGGAGTTTTTGTGGCTCATCTCGGACAAGCGTTAGCTCCACATCACGGCCAGGGGCTTTTGGAGCAGCCCACAGTTGTGATACCTGGTGTGAGCAGGAGATTTGGGGAGGAGGATTGTGCATACCTGCCGAGATACCTCAGTCTAAATGTCTGGCAGTCATGAGATCCCAAATCACCGGTTGCTTTTTAAAACTCTGGCCTGGAATTTCCAACGGATGGTAGATGCCAGAAAGTGAAATTACTCTTGTGATCAAGTGAATCCTCCCAGTGTGCGAGGGAGTTACAAAACTTCGTTGGCACCATTACACAACAAACAATTGCATCTGGTTTTGGGAGAAGAGGCTCCACCCTGAAGGCTGGTCCATACCCCTGCTTCACTCACGTTTTTCCAGGGACTGAACTGGCTTTGCAGGTGCTGGTGAAGTTCTTTTCTGCGAGGCCACACAGTAGCTGACGCAGTTGAGTTTGTAGACCTTCTGATAACCATGGAAAGAGGGCAGCCAGGCCTGGTGATGCAAATGTGGTGGCAGGACTTCACTTCTGTATGGTTACATGATGTTTCTTGCTTGAGCTTCAAGCTGAGTTCTTCGAACTTGTGTGTGGCCAGTAGCCGTGGGGCTGGGGCGTCAGCTGCACTGGTGGTGTTGGTCTAGACTCACTCCACGTTAACCCGGTATCATTTATGGAGATCCTTCCCATCTTTCTGATCAGTGCAGCAACACCCTCTTCAGGGATCATCTTCCCCCAGCAAGCTGAGCCCAAACCCCTGGCCTACCCGCACCCCAGCAGGTAGTAAACAGCTGGCCCGATCCACATGCGACTTGGAGCGCTGGCGTTTGATGTGGCTGCCTTCCCCGGGGCCAGCCGGATTCCCACCCACCCCAGTTGGGGTAACAGGACAAACAAGCAGCACCAACACGGCAGCGCCGCAGGTGTTTTGACAGTTGACAGCAGAATAACAAACAAACAGCAGCCATGTTAAAAAATACTTTCCCCCTCTGTCTAACAACGCTGCAAAAGCCAACGGGCCATCAGGCCAAAGTGCCACACGTGTATTAGGACTTGGTAATTGTATGAAATCACACAGGCTCGTGATGATAGGGCATGGAAGTGTACAGGGCGTATTGCTCAACCCTCGTGGTGTCTCTCTGCAGTGGCTGTTCTTCTGGGGGAGAAGTGCCAAGGGTATTTAGCAAGGAAATGGTCAAACTAACACGGCTTGTTGGAGCGAATACCTTCAGTCAAACCTTGAAATTTAGGTTGGTGTTTGTAGGCATCGGTGCTGTGCGTGTAAATTGTGGTGTTAATGTAAATCACGAGTACATTTTAAGAACAGACAATCTGATTTCTTTTCCCCCCTGTGCCACCTCTGTGCAACATCCAGTGAAGTCAGGGAGCACTTTCATTTAGATGACTGAATATGTATTTTAGGTTTTGTGTAGGAAGACTGGATGGGAAAGTAACTCCTAGTGTATCGAGTCCAACTGCTGGCCTGGCAAACAAACACACTACATAATCCTGTTAGTTTATTTATCATGCTCCAGTTTAAACCCACTTTATTTTCCTGCCACAGCTTCCCTTACTGAAGGGCCACGACAGGATGTGAGTGTGCATCCCTGCTGAGTGTCTGCACACTTGTTACTCTCCGTTTGATTGGTTTTACGCACAGGTTTGGTCTTGAGCACACATTCCACATCCACCTTGCTGCTTTATTACAAACTCAGAAACTCACAGGATTTGATGGTGAGCTTAAGAGCTTGGAAATCTGTTCTGGGGAAAAAAAAAAGGCCACAACAGCCTGTACAATTTGACACTCCTGCTTATCTGAGACTCAAACGTAGTTCTTCGTGCTAGTGCTGTATTAGCCTTGTACCTAGAAGAGTGATACTCATAACAGAAATGTGAGTACTTCATTTCCACAAAAGCAGCAGTCAGTGGATGTGAAACGATTACTGGTTGTTCCCATGCTTTCTGTATGGCAGTTCTATAAACAGCATTTAGCCTCTGGATGAAAGCAGCCACCAGCAAGAAACTCAGAAGTAGCAATACCAATTAATTTAAAAGAGGCTTTTCGTTGTTGCCTGGAATTGCATGCCTCACAGCTTAGTAAATGTGGTACCGAGTTAGGAGTTCTTTGTAATGGTGCAGTCCTCCCCTCTGAGCTTCATTTTCAGGTTTGTGTCTGTCTTCCACGATGGGCCCTAGTCCCCTTTGTCTGCCAGATCCTCAGCGAGTTGGCTGTAAGGTCCTTGGTCCGTGAAAAACAAAAGGGACATGTTTTTATTATTTGGGAAGGTTTCTTTTTTTTTTTTTTCCTTGTCTATGTCAGTACCACAACACACGTTGTGATTTGTCTTTGTAGGGTCTTGTTCTTTCTATCTACTCAAAGAAATGGTGATAACGTCGGCAGGCTGCTGGGGCACAACATCATGTGATGTCTGCCACGGGGCTGGTTTGTGTGTGAGGGTACCGTCTAGCTCTCCTCGACTCGGTACGGAAGTGCCTCTTGATCTCTGTGAGGATCAGGCCAGTATTGCTTAAGACAGTTTTTTAATTTATTTTTTTTAAAAGACCAGAACTCAGGAGCATTTAATGTGAGGCGCCATCAGCACATGGGTGAGTCGTTGGTGCACACAACTGCAAGTCACACGTGGTGGTTGTGGCAATTATGAGTTGAAATGCAGTGGCCGTTCAGGTAGGCATTTTCCACTCGGCGTACGCCTTCCCGTGTGATCCCACGCGAGGCCAGCAGGCAGAGTCCTGCCCAAAAGCCCACTTCGGTCACCCCTCTGCCTTTTCTCACGTGGCGCGGAGAAGCCAGAAATAAACTCCTGGGGCAATGCATGCCGACCAGACAGGTGAATAGCTTCCCTGGCACCTCTGGCCAGTGGTGCTTGTGGCCAAGAGCCACCATCGCCTGTGCCCTGAGAGGAGAGGTGGCAGAAGAAAGCATGTCCCAAAACCTGCAGCTGACCCCAGTAACTTGTGGCTTCTCTGGGTGTCAGCCCTGCAACAGCAGAGGTAAAACAAAAATCAGGGCCCAAGCCCCTTTCCAGACAAAATTAAAAAAAAGAGCGAGCTCCTCTCCCAGTGCTACGCCCTTCCTTTCCCACCTCTCCCCTAAATCCGGGTTACCCAATGCCAACACGATTTAGCTCACAGCTGCCACTTTGAAATGCTTTCCTCCTGTCACCCTTCTCTGCCCTTCGCTGTTTCTCAACCACTCTGTCATACGCCTTGCGTCGCATGACTTAATCGTTGGAGACTTTGGACCCGATTTACATATATAAACAAATAAAATGACAGGCACCTGCAGTTGCTTTGGCCAGCTGGCGACTGTCCCAGCAGTAGCTGCATTCCTGGATTGTGCCATTTAGCAGGGCAACAGATGTGACTTTCCAGCGAGTGCACATGGACAAAACCCGAGCCGTGTTGTCTTTAGGATGTGGCCCAGGGTACCCCCTCTGTCCCTACCACGGGAACTGCTCCGGCATTTTATCTCAGCTCTAAGCTTACAAACAGCTTGACAAAAGCATGTTACCACCAAGGGCCACCAGCAAAGTGTCCTGATATTTCAGTTCGGTGTGCAAATGTCAGAGCTTGGCTCCTGTCTTGCAGATTTTGACAGAAATAGTTCCGTTTATTACAGACCCGAACCGAATGCGGCTCAGAGGCAAACAAAAATCTATGGATAGCATTGCATTGACAAAACCCAGATAGTCCTGGATTTTCCTGCATTTTTTCCTGCAAGTTTTAAGGAAAAGAAAGATGTAGTTTCAAGGGCACATTAACTGGGGTCATTAAATGGTTTTTAATAGTTAATGAACAGTTTTCAGTAGTTAACATTTCTTGGCATTGCGTGAACAGCCTTGGTAACTCCTGTGGCAGGAATGAGAGTGCCCACATGTTTTAAGTCAGGCATGTGTTTAAACACTTGAGTCAATTAAAACTCCAGGGCAGCGCAAGTTTCATTAATAATGATCCAGGGTTTCACCACAGGATACTCTAATTGTTCCTCACGAGGAAGATGTGATCCCAGGGACAGAAAGATTAAGCTTTTAAGGCGCTCAAATGATAACATTCAAAGTGCTACTCTAAATGATAATGAATTGCCTTGCAGACTTTGATGATAGCAACCAAAACACATGCACGTTGGGCAGCTGGTTTGGGGGACAGACTTCCCCTGGATTACAGCAAACCACCAGGTAGCAACCTATCACGGTTTCAGGAGTCCTGGTACGTCATGATACTTCGTTGTTCCAGTTCAGTTTTCATAAGACCCTTGGGAGCTTTGCAACCTGATAATTAAGCCTCTCTCCTCGATTGAGAAATAAGCACGTAGGAGCAATACAGCACCCCAGCAGTAGCAATGAAAAATGTAGATGATTGATGTGATTGGGGAAATCCTCTGCGTACAGAGCGTCAGTCCCCAGTCTCAGTAAATTCCTCCTCTGGCGGAATTTTATCCTGTGTTGTGCTTTAAGCTAACACCAAGAATTCTCCAGGTTGTAGGCAAAAGCCATATTATAAAGACGATAAATAATTTTTTTTTAAAAAAAAGCGTGTATTATTGCAGTAGTGCAAATGAAAGGGACCTGAAAGCAAGGCTGTGAAACAGCTGGGGACCACACTAGGGAGCAGGGGAGAGTTACAGGGCGATCAGGGGCTTGGGAAGGGCTCCCTGGACGTGTGTGATGCCATCCAGAGCAGGCTGTGCAGAGGGGAGGCACCCCAGCGGAGCTCCTGCAGATGCGTGGCACAAAGAGAACACCTGGCGTGGGTAACGACTGGAGCTCAGCATCATGGGCAAAGTAATGAACTCATTAGAAATACAGGATAAACACATGACAGAGGCTGACAGGAAGGTCGCGTCCCAGAAAGAAGATGAAACAGATTCAGCCTAGCTGAAGGGCGATCATGGGATCTGGCCAAATGGCACCCACTCCACGTGCTGCTCAGCCACCAGCTGTCACCTGTGTCGCCTTGAATCCAGGGACCTCCCTGTCAGGCTCCTCTTTGGAGTCAGCCTGGTGGCCGGGCAAAGCTGGGAGTACTTGGGCTCCGGCTGGCAGAGGAGCAGCTGCCCGCTGGGTGCTCACAACGGGAGGGGCAGACCCTGGAAGTTGCAGCCACCGGCAGCACCTCGGCGTGTCGGCACAAAGCACCCGGGCACCCGGCTCTGGTGACTCACTGTGACAGCAAACGTACAGAAAAACTCTGGGGATCGAGCCCTGGAGACAAGCGGCCACTGTCCCTGTGGCTGCGGCATGAGCCAGCGGCTGTCACAGCGTGCAGGAGGTGAGGAGGAGCGTGCAGGGAGCAGACAGCTCTCGGTGGTTTGTGCGGAGCAGCACTGCAGCAGTGGAAACCGAGATGTTTTCCCAGGGCAGGTTAAAGCTGGACAGAAGTCAGCATTAAAGACTGATCCAGAGATAGAAAAGCTCAGATTTACATAGATTTACTTTGCCACATCATTCAGAGGCACACTTTGATCTTGAGTCATCTGTTGCTGTAATTACCGAGAGATGGTTGATGCAAACACGCTTCCCGCTGTGGCTGGGTCACTGCAGCGGGGACTCGCTTGCTCTAGTGCTGACCCAAGCCCGCGCTCCCGTTCCTCGCTCTGTTCAAAGGGCCTCACGCGCAGCGTTACTTGACAAGGAACTGTTCTTTGGATGTCGTGCCTTCCCGGCCAGCAGTCAGGTAGCCCTTCAGCATGGCTATGAAGCAATCACCGTGGAAAGAGGCTCTGGTATAAGGGAGAGCTGAGAGAGAGCTCATCACGGGGCAGCCAAACTCCTGAGCCGTGCCTGGGGGTAGCTCAGGATCAGACGGCTCGGGTGCTTATCTGCGGGCAATCGCCACACCTTTTGATGTTCCCCTGCTGCTGTTTGGACAAGCCCATTCCAGAGCTGTTCCAGAAAAGCCACTCCGCTTTATGGCTTTAGCGGCTAAGACAGGATCTGATCCTCCATGTAAACATGCCTTCAATAAAACAGGTGCATTTTATCTTCTGCAGCTCCCCTACCTTGCAGCCTGCCTCCGCCAGTGAGGTCAGCCGGGCCGACGGGACAGGCCACAGCTTGCCCTCGTTTTCTTCCGTGCTGCCTGCGGGCCGCAGAGGATGTGCCGGCGCAGGGAAAAATTGCTGCTTCATGAAAAAGGGAGAAGGGAAATCACTGGGAGTAAGAGTGACAACAGAAGAAGCCTCTAACCTCCTGGGGACAAGAGCAAATGCTGTCTCCCTTGAACTGGCATGCAACCATTACTCCAGGGGCTGGAGTTTAGTCATAATTAAAAACAGTCGGGGCCTTCATTTAGTAACCACTGGACCATTAAAATACTTTCAGCAAAAGATTCCTCTCTGTCTCCAGCTGGCTTCCTCCCCGTCTCGCTGCAAAGGTCTTTCACGTCCTGCAAAGCAGATGAAGTCTCTCAGAGAGACGGTGCAGAGCACAGCACCTGCTTGTGCCCAGGGTGCAGCAGAGGATTTGGCCCCAGTTTGTTTTCTGTGGGGAGGGAGGAGCGGGTTTTACCAGGAGATGGTCAGAGAGAGCGGACACCGGTGCCTTCTTGGCGTTTGATGTGCGACATCCCACCCCTCTGAAGGTGGAAGTTGCCTTAGTCCTACCTGAACTCATAGAATCATAGAATGGCTTTGGCTGGAAGGGACCTTAAGAGATCATCTAATGCAGCCCCCCTGCCATGACTCCCTGCCCTCTCTCTCTTTTCGTGCCAGCAACAGGAATGTCATCAGAGGCACTGAGTCATGAGCAGATGTGCCTTCGACTCTGCCACGTTAGCCCAGACACTGTGCCCTCTGCTCTTTCACTTCCTAAAGCAGGTCTCTATCAGCCACGTTAAAGGCCCCTTTAGGAGGATCCGATGCCAGTCAGGAAAGGAGAAAGCTTTTTATGGATTTTATCAGTTTGCGCTTTCCTCTGTCAGTGGTTTCCATTTCCACTTGCCTTTCCTTCTCCTCCGTGCCGTTCCACTTGCTCCTGTGGCAGGCACGGACACATTCTGTATGTTAGCAGTTGCCACAGGGTAATTTGACTTAAATAAATAACATAACAAGTAGCACACAGGAAATGAGAGGACACAGTATTTGTGGTAAGTGCAATTCGGGAGAAACAGGCCACTTAGAGAAGTTTGTTTCAGATGCTCTTGCTTACACATAGTGTCTTAGGCAGGAAAAGGGGGAATTCCCCTGTATATGTAACTTTAAGTTCTTTATAATAAAACTACAGAAGAGGCTCACATGGGAATGCAACTTTGAAAGGCCAGGATTTCACAAGCAGAAGATCCATGCTGGCTGAAAATTCCAGGTTAACCCTCCCTGTGGCAGCCAGAGACAGCCCTTCCAGCAGAGTGGCTCTCCAGTCCCTTGCTCCCAGGAAGCCAGCTGGTGTGGCCCGTGGACAGAAAAGGCAAAAATTACATTTTCGTTTCCAGTCTTTACCCTTTGAGAGGCACAAACCCTTCTTCCTCAAGGCAAAATGCTTTCTTGGGACAGGAAGTTGAGACATCGGCTACAGACTGGGACGGAGAGTCAGTACTGGAACGTGCTCCTCTTTCACGTCACGGTGACCAGGACGGATGCATCTGCTCGTCAGCAAGGCTCTCGGCTTCACAGCCTCTCTCTTGTGCAGGGCGTTCCTGCTCTCTCATCTCTTCAGGTTTCCTTTTCAGAGGGGGTGCTCCCCTTCCCTCATCCTATCCCCAAAGACTGTCATTTTCATTAATTTCTTTACGTTACAGTTTGCTTTTCAGGGTTATGTTTAACACTGTGTCAGATCTTAAATGCAGTATGTCATTGCTACCTTTTGAGAGACAAATCATAGAATAGTGGAATTCTCAGGGTTGGAAGGGACCTTAAAGATCATCTCGTTCCAACCCCCCCGCCATGGGCAGGGACATCCCGCACTAGATCAGGCTGCCCAGAGCCCCATCCAGCCTGGCCTTAAAAACTTCCAGGGATGGGGCTTCCACCCCCTCCCTGGGCAACCTGTGCCAGGGTCTCCCCACCCCCATGGGGAAGAACTTCTTCCTCACGTCCAATCTGAACCCATCTGTCTCTAGCTTTAATCCAAAATATGTATCTTTATTATATATATCTTTAATATTTATCTTTAATCCCAAATATTTTCACCATTGTCAAAATGGAACACACTAATGTTATGGCTACAAAGCAATTGCATTGTCAAAACAGAAAGTTCCTGCTCTTTAAGGATTTAATCTGTTCTGTGGGGAATTGCCAGCTCTGGAGTTTTGCTCCTGTCTGACCATGGGAAGTGTTAGAAGGTCATCGCGGAACGAAAGGAGGCTCCACAGACTCTAACCTTCAGGTTTTTCAGATGTCTCCAGTGACTATTAACAGAAATCACTGAATATGTATTATCTAGGTCAGTTCCAATTCAACTGCAGGTGCTTGCTGGGAGGAAGGAACATCTGAAATCTCTCATACCTGAAAATAACTCACCTGCCTTTAGCATCACCAAACCTCTGAGGTATTCCAAGCCCTATGTGACCTTGGGTTCTGCCAGGATCAGCTCATACCTGTCGTAACAGCCTGGTTACCAGCTCCCCAGGAGGAAAGCAAGTGGAAAAGTACCGCCAAGACAGACTTCCCTCACCCCCTCATCAAAGGGCGATGACACAACGTAGCATGCCTGCTGTCCTCCGTTTCTCAAGCATCCTCCGTGCTAGGGAGGGACCTCTTCGAAGTCTGCACTAGATGGAGCAGATAAAGTGCGCCCACAGCGACGGCAAGGAGTTGGTAGGTCACCCGACGCATAGCTCAAGGTGGCAGCATCAAGAATCATGTCACGTTTGGTTGATTTATGTATCACCACCTCGATTGCAGAAGGGATCAGAGCATCTATAAATAGTTGAAGTAACCTGTCCCCTTGTGAAGGACTGTAAGGAATACTGGTTTTTAGGTCACAAAACAAGCAATTATGTCCCAAGAGGAAATTGCCCAAATATTTGCAATGTGTTGTTGCTTCTCTTAATTTCACCTTCCTGGTGTGTCTGTCCCAAAGGGTCAATTACGTTTCCAAAAGATACATATCTGGGTCTGCCATAAACTGAAATATGCCCTGCAATGTGGCGCTTGGCTGTGGGCAGTAGCATGGCTCTGGGTAAGGCAGGCCAGGTCACCCTGGGCATCATTACCCAGCGACTGCCTTGCCTTTCAGCTCCTTGCCAGGCTGCCTTGACAAGCACCACAGCTCCCTCAGGCTACCCAAGAGCCAAGCTTTCTGCCTCTGCTCCCAGCTTGATCGTTTCCCAAAGCCCAGCAGGGACCCAAGTTTCTGAGGGTGGTGACAGAAGGCAGGGGAGGAACACTGTGGTGTCCTGAGCCAGGAGTGAATTTCACTGGAGCATTTTAAATAACCGTAGCCCCAGTCTTTGGACATGGGCTGTCCTGCTTCTGAAGGGGATATTGCTAACGGGGAGAGAGGTGGTAAACAGGAGCCCACTCTGTGAAACTGTATTTACTCATGGCACTGCTCTTGGGAGTTGTGTAACTCTTCCAGGCTCTGCTTTAAGGCCTGCTGCTTCAGCCTCTTTTCTCAGTATTTGTGGGGTTTTTCTTCCTTAAGCTTTCTTGCAGTTCATGAGGTTATTCTGCTAGGAAACAAGGAGAGGAGAAGCCCACCCTGGGGAGAGCCGTGAGGTCAGGAGGGAAGTGATTAGCAGGTGTCAGTCAGAGCCAGCCCTTCCCTACCTACAGGAAGCGCTCCTGCTTTGAAGTTGATTTGGAAAGCTTTAAAAATACATACTAATTGCCCCACATAGACCCACTGATACACAAGGAACAGTTTGCAATGTAAATATGCTCCCTTGGTACACTGAGGATTAGATAACAAGACCATACCTCTTGTAGGAACACAGGTAGTCACCGCCGCAGCCTCTGTCTCCAGAGACCTCGAGTTATCCTTTTCCCTTTATTCAGAGTGAGTGGTTTCTGTGCCCAAAAAAGAATGACACGTGAACATGTGCACATCTGGTGTCTCTCTGCTCAGTTTCATGTCCCATCTGTAGCACAAGCCAGAGAACTCCGAAATTTACCCAGCCCAGTCCATCTTTGTCAGCAGCCAGTTGAACTGAGTTCCCACTTCCCAAGAAAAGCACACCTGGAAAGCCAAAGAGTGGCCACTGTAGAGACGGAGTCCTTCCCTCTTCTGTTGCAGGGGCTAACCCGTGGCTGTGGGTGCAGATGTACGGAGCCGGGAGCCATAGCAGAGCCTCCAGGAGGGCAGGGAGGTCACAGAATAGAAGGAACTGCAATGAAGCCGGGTGCCAGGTGGGAGCACATCCATAAACGAGAAAACGTAAGTGATTGTTTCTGCCAGATAAATACGCATAGGGTTAGCTGGAGCCAGCCTGAGCTAAAAGGGCATGCCGGGGCAGGGGAGGGGTGTGAATAGGGAAATGAAAAATTGACTGTTAGTAAGAGTGGGTGAATTTCAGAAAAGATGTTGTCCTCTAGTGGGGGTTCAGGCCAGGAACTCTTGTCCCAGCCACCTTCCCCCTTGTGAGTACGGGCCGTGTTTCCAACTGCTTTTGTCTTATCCATGAAATATGCACCCGTAAGTGTTGCCTTGTAATCTTTGTCAGCTTTTGGATCGCCGTGAAGGAATAGTAAAGGTGGGAGCGAGGACGTTTTATGTAAACAGCAATACTGGAAATGTCTCAGCCCGGTTCTGCCAAGGAACTGAGCCTTCCTTGCAGCTTGTGGATGTAATTCCCTTTCCTCATCCCTCAGCCAGCCCTGAATGCCTGAGACTGTGACCTGGCTGGCAAAAGGGCTCCTTTGACACCTGCATCGTGAGGAGGTGCCAGTGACTCAAGATCAGGGTCAGGTCTTCAGACAGGAGGGGACCCACCAGTTAGAGGAAACTGGTCAAGGGAGATAGCGAGGGCTGGTTTTTTTACTCGTTTGATAACGTTACTGTAGTACGAAGGGAACGAACGTCACTCACATTCAGTCATTTGCAAATAATCAGCCTAAGTAAACCATCCCCAGTTACTTCTCCTTCAGGTGTAGACAACTTCCAGGTCCTGGCTGGGTGGGGGATTTCCTGTCTGCGTTTAGTTTGTACCTCTTCCAAGGCTTGCGGTTTGCTGGGTGGTTCGTGCCTTCCATTAATGCCTGCTGGATGTTTAACTCATTTTTAATTTTACAACTTGGGGAGTGAGTCCTGAGCTCTGCAACTGGCAGCAGAGTCTGTGCTGCCTTCTTCTGTCTGCTGTGAGCCAGAGGGTTTGCTCAGATTTGGTTCACCAAAAATTACAGTGATAGTACAGAAATGGAAATTAAATAGGTAGAAGGGGAGAAACACCGGAGCAGAGCTTCCATGCTATCTTCATTCATTTGCCAGCAAGCTGTGCAAAGCCTTGCATTCTTTCTGCAGACTCTAAAAAGCACCTTCCACCCTCCCAAATAGAAAGTAAATGCCGTTAAATTTTCCCAATCTACACATGAAGCTGCCTCAAATGAAGCCGGGTCCGTGGTGCACTGGGAAAGCTTTTCCTGAGCACAATAAAGGAACCAAAATCTTCCATTTTCCTGTGACTGCCAGTATTTATGAGTGCACGTAGGCAGTGTGTATTCCAAGTTAGCAGGGAGCCAGCTTAACTCTCTTTTTGCCCAAACCCAAATCATACAAGGTGTGCCACAACAGCAATCTCTTTGGAGCAAGCATGCCACAAAAACTCACTGGCTTTCAATAACAAAATCCTTCTGCAAGGCTCCTCGTGTAATGAATTCTCTCATCGCACAGAGGGCAACTGGACAGCATTAGCTGACAGCACCCTGGGTGCTTAAGTCATTTCTGCCACATCTGATTTCCTTTTGCTAAATCCGTAGCAGGTGTACTTTGGCTAACCTGTGGCTTTTCAGCAAAATAAGCAAATGTGTCTACATACATATATACACACACACACATACATTTATGTGTTATAATATGACATATATGTAATAGTTTTTGTTGATTTTTGGAAAGCTGTCAGGTCAGGTTTGGGAAAATATATTCTCCTTCAAGTCTCCTCACTAATACCAGGTATGACTGTGAAGGTCTGGTGTTTGGATGTTAACAGCCCTCCCCAGAGCGGAGCACAGCCCAGACACAATGAAATTACTCGGCACGATGCCAGGAATCCCCACGGACCAGAAGCACACCAGAGCTGCAGCTGCCCTGTTATGGCATTACGGGCAGGTCTGCAACTCCTAGGACTCTTAGCTGTAGAATCTCATAAAATGATAGAATCACAGAATCATAGAATCGTCTACTGGTTTGGGTTGGAAGGGACCTTAAAGATCATGTGACTCCAGTTAGTGTTTTGAGGGAAGCAAAAGCCATGACACAGGAAGGCAAAAGTGCTTCTTGTCCTCTACTCCGTTAGCCCGGGCTGAGCAGGGAGTTTGCATGGAGCCGTGTTACGTGTAACTCTTTATTCTGCAGTGGCTGGAAGTGTGTAAAGAAGCCCTCTACACCTTGGGGTTGGGGTAAGGGGAGGGAGCACACGTGAGCCAAAGATCTGCCCCCGGCGCTGAGCTCTGCACGCTGTGTGCAGGGTGGCTGGGTGTGCTCGGCTCAGGACAAGGCAGCGGGAGCGCTGGGATCTGTCCCAGCAGCCCGGGGTTCCCGAGTTCACACACACTGAGTGCCTCCCCCCAGCCGATGGCGATGGGGCAAAAACCCAGCTCCACACGAAACAAACGCCGCAGCGGAAGCGGTGATCTTACAGAGTACCTCCTGCTGCCAAGATCTCGCAGGAGATTGCCTGCCGTTGACTCAGGAGACAGAGCTTGTCTTTGCGCGCTTGGTCTTCTGCCAGGCACACTTGGGCTTATAGCTGCTGTCAGTCCTATTGCCCCGGCACTTCATGTGGAAGATTCTTCAGGGAAATACAGCGGCACATCTCCAAGGGACAGGTATTTGTAGAGAGGTCATTCCTGAAACAGCGGGTACTTGGAAGCAACTGTTTTCACTAATGTCCTGTTGCATTCCGTGAAGCAAGAGAGAGGACACGTTATCTCCTCAGTCAGAAGGTGGCACAAACCTCTGATGAGGAGCTGGGAATGTCACTGCAACCATTCAAACAGGAGTTGAAGGCTCAAGAAAATTACTGTGTAGCCACTCCCATTGCAAAAAACTACATTTCAAGGGTAAAAGCAGAAATGGGGGGAGAATTTCTCACTCGGTCTTTTCCACTGTCTGATGAGATCAAAGCAGGAGGTTTTCCAGAGCGAAGGGCAGACGTGACTCAGGCGTAGATGAAACTTCACCAGGAAATCATCTCGAGTCCCATGGTGATGCCATCCGAGCACTTCACAGCCCTGGGCCCCGCTCAGGCGCTTGCACGCTCTCGATGTGCGCAGGAGGAGCACTTCTCCTCAGAGGGCTAAGTCTGTGATTTGTACGGATGGTGCAGCCAGCCTAAGAGTGCCCACCTAGAGCACAGCTTTGGATAAAAGGCCTCTTCCTCAAGTTTGAAGTAGTGGTGGCACGTGACTTCAGGAGCCCACAGTGCCCGAGGCTCAGGCTGAGGGGAGGCACTTGGTGGCCCCAGTGATACCTCGCTCTTCAGCATCCCAGCTCTATTTTAAAGGCTAGCCAGGTACGCCCCTGTCTGTACTGCGCCCAGCTGCAGTGTGGTGGAAGCACCACCGACACAATGCGCAGGGGACTGGGACAAAGCGTGTCCTGCCAAGAGCTGGGAGTGCAGCCAGTCCTGTGCCCCGCGGCTGCACGTGTGTTTAGAAATACTTTGAAAAGCAGGGAAACTGGGGCCGGCCAGGAAAAAGAGTGAGTAATGGGCTACCTGCGGCTGGGCTTGCTCGGAGTGGCAGCCTTGTATCCGTTGCCCAACCGTCACCCCCTTCCTTCCCATGAAGCGCACACATAGCGTGCAAGATAAAATCAGCTCCAGACAGCTCATGACACAAAGTTTGGTGTAGGTGTCTGAGAGATAAAAAAAAAAAAAAAAAAAAAAAAAAAGAATAGAGAAAGTTTGTTCTTATCCAGGTGGATTTCCTGCAGTGACGAGCGAGCGTGGCGTGTTTCTGCTCTCCCTGTGGCATGTGCCTGTGCATCTGGGTGGGCCAGCAGAGCCTAGGGAGGAGGGAGCAGGGACCCTCTCGGGTACAGGTGCCCTGTCCTGGCCTCCGCTGCACCAGCCCAGCCCTTGCCTGCTCTCTTTGCTTCCTGCCGCAAGCAGCGGCGGTAAATCAGCCCCTCGGCATCCTCCCGGTTTTCTGTGCGCGTTGGCGGCGGGGCCCGGCTGCAGCAGCCCTTCGCCCGTTCTCCAGGGGCCCGAAGCGGCGCTCTCTGCTCCCCACGGGCGGGCGGCGGCGTCGTGCCAGCCCCTCGGGCAGCGCAGCCTGGCTCTCGCCGTGCGGGTGAGCGGGGGGAGGCGCTGACACGTTTTGCGCTGAAAACCCTGGAAAAGTTAGCACTGGTTTTTTTTTTTCCAGATTTTCCTGTTTCGTGCTTTAAACCAGCTTAGAAACCTTCAGCAAGATTTCCGAAACCCTTCTGCCTGCCGCGCTCCCAGGCAGGGCAAGATTCTCACGGAACCTGGGGCTCTTCCCCGACTCCGGCACTCACTGAGCCGTCGGCGAACGGGCAGCCCCGCGCTCCCCTCGCACCGGCCTCGGCAGGAGCCCCGGAGCCAAAAGGAGCCAGGGCGAGGGGAGAGGCGGGAGCGGCCCCCGCTGCCCGCACGGCTGCCCCGCTGCCGCCTCCCGCCGCTTCCCGTGGGTGACGGGTGCCCTCTGGTGGCCGCGCTGGGGCCGGGCGAGTGGCCGGGCAGCCGCGGCGCCGTTCTCCTTGCCCGGAGCGGGCTCGCCCTCTGCAGCCGGCGGCAGGAGACGGCAGCGCCCCGCGAACGGCCCGGGCCCGGGAGCCCGCCGGGACTGTCCCGGCAGGGCAAGGGGAGCCCCAGCTCCCGCCCGGACACTTCGTGCTGTGCGCTCGGGGGTGCTACCAGGCCAGCCAGGCACTTGCATGGAAGTCGGGCTGTTCCTCCCCGCGCCTGGATGGAGCCGCGGCGACACAAGCGGCTCGTTCCCGCGGCGTGCGCCCGACCTTGGAGCCGTCTGCCCCCGTGCGGGGGGCAGCCCCGGCGCAGCCGGTCTGTCACGTAGCCTCGGCACCCCGGGTCACGGAGATACGGATCTGGCTGCACCGGCTGCGTCTGCTCACATGGCTGGGGGGACTCGCACCGGTTCATTCTCCTCGGAGCTCAGTGCCTCTGTCACCTGCTCTCACGGGGGTCGGTGTGAGGCCCCTCTGTAAGACTAACCCCGAGCACATGCTTTCTCGGGAGGGGGGGGTCTTCCCGTGTGTGAAAGCACCAGCCTGAAGAGCAGCGACTCTTCTTGACCGACACTGGTATCTCCCTCTGATCGAGCAGCCTGTCTGCCCTCTGATTTATTACTCTACTTCAAGTGAAAGGCACTGCCTGCGAGCGACCGCTCCTGACCACTGACTGTCCCCTCTTTGCCCAGCAGTGACATTTTCAGCTTCAAGGCGTAACGCACGCACCAGTGGAATTTTCAGCTATGGCCTGACCCTCACATTAGCCTCAGGATCTGAGCCCGTTGCATCAGTTAGAACCCAGTAGGGTGCCCTTTATCAGGAACAGTGCTATGAAGTTATGGGTTTCTTATATAAATGGTAGGAAGTGGTCACAGGCTTGGCCAGATCCATTTCTTGTTTCTAAAATGTCATTTCAAATGAACATCACATTCCGTGTCTGCTCTGTGGAGCAAAGGAGTCACATTTGTACAGAAAACCCTGCAGTGATCACAGCAGGGCTATAAAATTAGCAGGGAGCAGTTTCTAAGAGCACTAACCACCCTATAGTGATGTGCATTCACCATTTGTCTCCACAGAGAGGGCCTGTGGGTTTTTTTTAAAAATCAGCTGAGTCAGATCAGCGTGCACAGTGAGCTACATCATCTCTCCTGCTTGGTGTCTGAGCTGTAGATGCCACTTCCCAACAGCCATTTCACACACACAGCAGTGCCATGCGGGTAGGAGGTGGCATTTAGAAAGGTGCCAAATGGTTTAACAGAGAAATTAGTAGTGTAATGGGGTCCCACCTTAAATAGCAATTGAGAGAGGTTGTGAGCTAATAAAAAAAAACGTTTCACTTCTCTTTTCGCAACGGAGTTGTGCTACCAAAGGAAAGTGCACAACTTGGCCAGTCACAGGGACTTCACTCCCGTTTGATGGCAGTTGCCTTTCTGCTTATGAGTGCATGAGGCTGGGATTATGCAGTGAACTTTATTTAAAGTGGTGATGCTGTTTGGTGAACACTTGGGCACTCAGGAAGAGCAGTAGAAAAGGTCCTGATCTTGTTCCAGCGTATCCTGGAGGCTGAGGGAGGAACCACAGTGGACAGTGGCAGAGGTTGCTCACGGCATGGATCGGTTCAGGGAGCAACATGCTGGGGGAGTGCAGAATGGTTAAAAAGACCTCCTGATGGAAGGGAAAATAACGCTGCAGGTAGTGCCCAGAGGTGCCAGGTTTGCCAGCGTTTAGTCCCGGACACACAATGAAACTCTGGCTGCACTGACAGCTGGGCGAGGGGCTTTAGCGAGCACCTCCGCTGCTCCAGCACCGTACAGGTCAGGAGTGTGATTGCTCAGCAACCAATTTCACCCCTTGATCAATCCCCAACCTCTCTCCTTTCAAACTTTCCCTTATGCCTACGGTTTTAAAGAAAGGGAGTTGTTCATTCTATTGCTGTACCAAAAAGGTCTCTTAAGCCTGTATGCGCTGATGACCATCCTGTGGCCATTTTATTTTCTAGGAGGGACACAAATGAAGAGGTTTTGGCAATTTTCAAGTTGCTCACAACTAGCAGCAGGCAGAGGCTGCATGACACAGGTAAAGCTGGTTTTGTTTCCCCAAAGTCTGTACTTTCTAAACAACTGATCCAGAAAACGGTAGAGCGGTTGCTGTCAAGAAATCACAAAGACTTCCCCTGTGCGTACCAGACAGCGGTGGGCCTTTCCTGAAAAGCCCCGCACTGAAACGGTGCATATGAAGCATCCCACACTGCCTGCTCCGCACACGGGACATAGGCACCAGCTCCGGAGTCCAAGTGGGTAATAATAATCAGAATTACGTGCTTCTGCTCTTTGCTCCTGGTGCTCTCTGCAGCTCAGCACCTCTTGGCCTGTTTATCCGTATCAATGTCAGTATGTGCAATAAGGGAAGCAGAAATCAATTTGTGCATTTCCTCCTCATTGTCAGCTGTTCGTTGCTTTGACAACAAGGCTTACATAGAAAGGATCTGAACACCACGCAGATCAAAAATGAACACCCTGCATACATGATGTCCCAGTCGTGATGGGACAAGGAAAGATTCTAAAGAGTTCAGAAAAAATTCATTTTTATGACCTGGTCGAGAACACAGAGTCAAGTGAATATCGTTTGGGCAAAGGCCACCCATTTGACAGTCATACACTTATAATCCAGACACGTCTACTACCAGCAAGAAGATACAACACTGCCCTGGTGCAATAAAATAATTAACAAAACAGGTTTTGTAATTGGAAAAAGTGCTTCAAACAGGCTTCTTGAAAACCTGTTTGTAACCAGTTTGTCTGTCTCCTGAACTTCCTATGCCACCTAGTTATCTCTTCCTTTTTTATTTCTTTTCTTTTTTTTTGCAATTTCAAACATTTTGAAGTTGCATCCAAAAGAAAGAACTTCCCCAGCATAACACTGCAGAGAATAGCAACAGAAAAAAGAATGGTGTCACAGGCTGTCTTTCAGGCGTGGCACTGATGTCCAGGTGGGGGTGACACTTGAACAGCTCTTGAGCACATTCAGGCCAGATCATCGATCAGGTGCTTTGTGCTTTCACATACTGACTCTGTGTTTACGCTTGTTTTGCAGGTGGTGCCATCTCACCAGTGCAAGGACAAGGTTTGCATATTTTTCCCTATTTTCCTGTGTATATTCCCTTTCCCTCTATTCTGGAGATGCACACTTGCCTCCTAGGGCTTGAAGGCATTCCAGACAACAACGTACCTCAATACCTGTTTATTTCCACCCACAGCATTTTTAAAGACATCGCAGAAAGGAGTCTACAAGACTACAAAGTAAAAACATCTGGGGCAAAGTGAAAGGTGCATAGAATAGACAGAAAATGGACAGAGCACGTAGCAGGAGTTGGGGAGGTAAGAAATATCTCCACTGTTTCAGCCTTGTCATTTATGGAGAGCCTGAAAAGCCTACAAAGCCACAAGGTTTCCTGACACCACTCCTTCTCCGTTGCCACTTTCAGTCCTCTCCAGAAAGGTCCAATGCTTGCAGAGAAAAGCACTGCTTCACAGGGCAGCTGACAGGGAGGGGGGATGAGATTCAAGCAGATACAACTAAGTAGGTCTGTCTTGGCTAAACAGGGTAGGACAAAGCATCAGCGAGTTCCTGGGGGTGGTGATGTTGACAGCAGCAAATGCCAGCACTTGCAGGGCTCAGGTACTGAAGCTTCACTTCTCCCAGGATTCATCAAAAAGGCATTTTTTTAAAACTGACTTAACAAGACATGCAGAAAGGAGCTCCCTTGTCCTCAGGTCGTAACACTGGTGGCTAAACCCCTCAGTGTAAATTTAAACTCCTTCAGAAATCAGCATACTCTTCTTTTCCAGTCTGGTACGGAAGCAGCATTCGTAACAGCCCAACTATGGCCCTGGTTACATCAGAGGATCTCCCACTGACCTGTACAAATCCCTGTCAGGCTCTGGGTTGGAGTAAAGATCTCCTGGCAATTCTTACCGACACCAGCTCCAGCCCCAGCCTGTTTACCGCCGAATCTAATTGTGCATTTCAGCCACGCTCACACAAAGTCTGGTGAGAGTAGTCCATAGCCTCACATGGAACAAGTGACCCAAGTCCCAAAGTCGGACTGAACTCGTGCTATGTTTGTGATGATGGGTTGGAAGCAGCAAAGCTGTCAGTTCTTTCAGAACTTGTTCACATCACTGCACAAGCAGCAACAGCACCTCAGGGCTTGTGCAGCCAATTTAATTCAGGAATCTCCTGCCTTAAAAAGAGTCAGAAAGGTAAGTGCTGCCGCGGAATGAAAGTATTTGTGCCAGTAATTCTATCCGCAACTCCTGCTGTGTAGGTAAACATGGCAAAGCCATGCAGAAGAGCTTCCTGGGGCCTGTATGCTCTCATTCTGGGATTTTGCACAGAAAAAAAAGGGGGACAGGCAACACCTGTAAGCTGCTTACTCACAGCTCCGTGTCTGCATGTAGTATCTTCAGCAGGATAAAAGTCCCATGCCACCGCAGCACCAGGCCGTGCAGTGTGGAAGTGGGCCCCCACTCTCACACAGTAGCTCAGCTCCTTGCTTCTCATCATTGCTTTTTTCCCCCCCAAATTCCAAAGTAATCCACCCAAGGAGGGAATGCACAAGTTGAGATTTTTCATAACTACTCCTTGCACCAGGTCCATGTTAAACAATCCCACACCTAGTGTATGATGTGACTTGAAGAAAAGTCATTGTTGGCTGCTCTACCCTGAAGTGTAGTTCAATAGAAGAATTAGTCTATTTTTTTTAAAAAAGCTCTAAGGAACATAAGTAGCTACAGAAGTTGATGTCACTGAAAGAAAAGCCAGAACTCATCCCACACCCCTATATACTCCAGTAGTGAGAGGCCCAGTACCTGCTATTTTACTTTCACCAGTCACCCTAAACAGGCTTCAGACCATTGAACCTTTGAAGTGAGTTTGATGAATGAGTAGTAAGTTGACAGACCTGATTTTTATTCCCCAAAACGGATACATTTACTATACACAGGTTTCTCTTGGAAATCTTCTTCTTTTATTCACTCATCAAGAGCCAATAAGTTATATAAATCATACTAGTGTTCATTTCCTCACTCAAGTAGTCAACAAGGTTTCTGCTCATCTGTGTGCTGTCATGGGAGCACCTGAAGTCTTTGCAAAGAGTGTACTGGTCTTGGTTTTTCCAGCAAGATTCTTCTTGCAAACACTACTCATCTCGTACACATTTCCAGGAAACCTTTTGCGCATTTTTAGCATAGCTTTGTGGTTCCCCAAGAGGTTCTGACTGCAACCAGATGAGGTGAGAAGGCACTCAGCACTGAGCAGGGCCACTGGCACGTAGAGACCATGTGGCGGCCACTGCAGCCACCCCAACCCTTCCACCTCACCCCTGCTCTTGAAAGGAAGCCACGACTTAAACTGAAGCTCCACGCTGGAGGCAGGGACATCAAAGATAGCATCTGACAGATGTTAAACCAAATACTTCTGTATTTAATTATGTTAAGAGTTCCAGAAGGTTAAAACCATAGACAAATGCACAAAACTTCTGTCCATGACAATGAACTGAGACAGCAACATCGTCATCTCCATGCTTTAAACAGTGTCTAAAGCAACTTCTAAAACAAGTACAATTTGGGATACTCATGTAGAACTTAAACAGTGATTTGCTTGCTTTACCTAGGATGAAAGGTTTGCCAACACTTCAGTAACTTAGAACTAGTCCCACGGTGGCCCTTTTCCTGTGTGCTGCTCACAAGGAGATCTTTTGCTTCGTTTCCCCCAATAACAACACAATCTAATTCTCATGGTAACACACAAAAGCATTTTAGTCTTGCTCCTCTTCATCTCCATCCTCATCTTCATCTCCTTGATCTCCAGACTCAATATCATCTTCATCTTCAACCTGGAATTAAGAAATATTCATTGTGAACAGTAACATCCCTTAATTGGATCCAACCTTTTGAAGGCCAGACAAAAGCTGAGGGGCTGAAAATACAGTTAAAGCCCACTTGAAGTGACCCTGCTGTACGACTTGGCACTTGATAAAGGCTATGATCACGGCATGTCACACAGGGGGTAACTTCTCTGCTAAGGATGGCTGAGCACTGGGAACCACAGCCTCCCCCTCAGCACCAGTTCTGCCCTGTACATCCCAGTAAGCAACTTCATACAGGCTTCCCCTTCGCCTACAGCTGAGTGAACTCAAGTCCAGCCCCTCATGTCCCTATGTCAATAATTTAAAAATGTAGAGACTTAGAGCTGCACTTAGGGCAACTATACTGGCTACAGACTCATTTCAACACAAATAATGCCCGTGTCCACTGCAGACTCTTGAAAACCCTATTCCTGCAGCTCAAGTTAAACCAGATGACTGTTAAGTACCGAAGTGTAATCCACTCTCTAAGCAGGATTGCATAAATGACAATGATTCTCTCCCAGTAGGAGAGCCAGGCACTATCTTGATGTTCAGACACAACAGCTGCAGCACAAAAGCTAATTACATCCACCTTACAGTCACCTGTCCAGCTGTAAGTCACTCTAAGTATTCTTAGAACAAAAAAAAAAAAAACACAAAAAAAAGCAAAAAACCAACACACACAGACACACTGAGAGGGCAAGGCTCCCAGAAACAGCTGGCAGCATTGCTGAAGCAGCAGACCCAAGTTTTCTAGTTCATACAAGCATTAGCTGTGCAATGATCCCTTAGGATTACTTCACAGCTATCATCTGCTTTCCAGCTGGCAGCTGGGATGAGCCACAGCGAGGCCGGGCACACGGTCAGGTACCGTGCCAGACACATACGTGAAACATCATTTTCCTTGCCTGGCAGGTACCTCCCAACATCTGTACGCTGCACAATTCTTCAAGACAGTCATTCTCTTTTAGTGATGGCTGCC
Organism: Trogon surrucura; assembly: GCA_020746105.1. Taxonomy (NCBI): domain Eukaryota; kingdom Metazoa; phylum Chordata; class Aves; order Trogoniformes; family Trogonidae; genus Trogon; species Trogon surrucura. The sequence continues at coordinate 668,411 of CM036620.1, read as the reverse complement.
AATATAAAATGAGAGTGCACTTCTGGCAGATTCAGTAGCCCTCTACTTAAAGGCACCTCCCTCATCAGATGTACTCAGTGAAATACAGCCATACCCCGTCTGCTCAGACCCAGGACCTCAGTGGACCCGTTGTTTTGCTTACCGGTACACCAAGATCCTTCAGTTTGATCTTCAGGGCAGAGAGCTTCTGATCCTGGTCAGCCAAAAGCACTAAAAGATCATCCTGTTCTTTCTTTGATTCTGCAACTTCTTGCTGAAGTTTACTTTTCTCATCTTGCAAGATAGCAACTGTACTACTGGATGAATCTAGGTGCTGCTTTAGTGCTTCTTTCTCCGCAGAAAGGGCTTTGACTTCACTCTGGCAACAGGAAAAAATCCCACACCGAGTTACACCACAGGCACAGGAACACCTGAAGTGATTTCCTACAAACACTCCATACACAAGCAGTACCAGCTCCAGCCCCACCAAGTGCCCTCTGGCCTCGCTACCACACACTTCTGGCAACACTCAATATGCTGAGGAAACAAACCACTTGAACTCAAAGCCCTTCCTACTGTAGAAGTCCTCCTAACAGAAGGCTGACTATTAAGCCACTTGACTGAGTGTTCACCCACTACCAACCTTCAGTTCTTGGATTTCTTGCTCAAGTCTTCCCAGAATTTCAGAGCTGTTGGCTGCTACTGCACTGCTCTCTCCTGAAACGGCATCTACACTTGTATTCTGTGGACAAGAAATTCAGTATTAGGGCCCTGAAGATCTCACATGGAGACAAAAAGATAAATTGTACAAATGTCAGTATAAGGCCTTAAAAGTCTATTTTCTCTCTACAGCGTAGCCAAGCTCTGACGCTTAGATACATCCTGCGCTACAAGTTATAGGTCAACACATGTAGGCTTCCCAGCATCCGAAATGCTTGTATGAAAACAAGAAAAACAAAGTAGAACCCTTATATCCTAGAATTTTTACTCTAAAAATCCTATTAAGTGTTTTTCTAGGCAGGCGCTGACTAACACAGGCCACCAGCCTTCACTCAGATGCTTCTTAAGTGCCAAAGATAGTTTTTATTATGCTAGAAATCCAAATGTTTGTATGTGACTATGCAAAAGAGCAATAGCTTAGTCTCAGTCAGCCATACCCAAAGGTACTCCCAAAATGAGGCAGCTGTCTTTCAGCTCTCTCTCAGAACTCCAACATGGCATGAATTGAAGACCAGGGCTTCTCCAGTTACTCAAGGCTTAAGCCCAAGCTGTAGGAAAGGCTGGCGGTCTGTGGGGTGGCAGTGAGGTGTCCGACAGCCCCAGGCAGCACCGAAACGGGTCTGTGCCGCAGGAGCACGTGTGGCCAACACGTGTGCAAAGGCATCTTGTGTCGGAGCAGCTGAGACTTCTGACACTGAGCATTCAAAGCCTCCCTGTCAGGCACACTGTACGTGAAATATGTGTTCCTTTCTGCTCACACAATCTCCCTCTTCGCCATGATCCCTCTAATAAACACCGTATCGTGCGTTTGTCTCACAAAAGACCATTTGCCTGGATTACGATAAAAGCTTAAAACACCAAATAGTTGGTATTGCTTTGTTAAAAAATACCAAGGACCAATGGCCTCACAGGGCACTAGCTGGACTGGAAATCCCCCTCTTCTCTCATGAAGGATGTGTCCAGGTAACATATTAATTCACTAAAAACATGTTTGCAATCGCTGGCTGATGGGTATTCCAATAAGCTTGCTTTAGGACAATAGCTACAGACAGAATAAGCAGTAAAGACATGTCTTAAAAGATAACAAGAAACTAAGATATTTTTTACTGGTACCATTACTTGTAGCTTTTGATTCTCCATCTGAAGCTTAGAGATTTCTGCAGACTGTAGTTGCATCTGACTCCTGAGCATTTCTAATTCCTTGGGGAAACAAACACAAAACATACTTTTAAGTTCACCTGATAAAGATAGTTGTTTTTCACATGGTATTTTCAAGTTAATTGCTACCAGACTAACTGTACCATCCATGAATCAAGCTGCATGTCTCAATGACAGCGTAGCAACTATTTCTACAGAACACACAACTAGTCAGCAGCACACACAACCCTAGATGCTGCTCGTAGCATTTTCTGTGTAATCTCCATTAGCATCTTCTATGCATTACCCTTGATGCAGAATCCCATTATGATGATCACAGAATGTCTTATGTTGGAAGAGACCTTTGAGATCATCTAATCCAACCTCTGCCATAGGCAGGGATGCTCTTAACTAGTCCAGGTTAACTAGTCAAGGTCTTGTTCAATCTGGCCTTGAACATCTCCAGGAAGAGGGCACCCAAAACCTCTCTGGGCAATCTATTCCAGAGTCTTGCCACCCTCATACTCAAGAATTGCTTCCTAAAACCCAATCTAAGTCTATTCTCCTTCAATTTAAATCCATTTCCTCTTATGCTACCACTGGACACTTCTAAGAAGCCCCTCTCCAGCCTTCCTGTAGGCTCCTTTCAGGCACTGCAGGCAGTGATAAAGTCCTCAGAGTCTTGTCTTCTCCAGCTGAACAATCCCAGCACCCTCAGCCTGTCCTCACAGCAGAGCTGCTCCAGCCCCTGGATCTTCTTTGCAGCCTACTCTGGACTTGTTCCAACAGATCCATACCCCTCTTAGGGTGGGGACACCAGAACCGGACACAGTATTCAAGGTGGGGTCTTGCAAGAGCAGAGGAAAGGGGGAGAATCATCTCTCTTCATTTGCTGGCCACACTGCTGGACCCAGAACAGACCCCTGAGGAACTCCCTTGCCACCGATCTCCACACAGACAGCGAGCCATTGACCACAACTCCTTGACTGCGACCTTCTCACCAGTTCCTTATCCACCAAGTGCTCCAGCGCTCAAGTCCACGTCTCTCCATCTCAGAGACAAGGATGTGAGTGAAACAGTGTCAAACGCCTGTAGAAGCCCAGGTAGATGACATCAGTTGCTCTTCCCATACCAAGCAGAGCTGTAGCTTTGTCACAGAAGGCCACCAGATGAGTCAGGCACCCTTTGCCCTTAGTGAAGCCATGTTGGCCGTCACCCATCACCTCATTATTTAAGTGTCTTAGTACTATTACCAGGAGGATCTGCTCCATGATTTTAAATGGCACAGAGGTGAGGTTGGCTGCTCTGTAGTTCCCTGGGCTTTCTTGGCTTCCCTGATTAATCCAGGAATTGATAGTTGTCTCAGAGAAACTCCGCTAGCTATTTTTTGAGCTACCTTCAATTAGTGAATTTGCAAATATTTCAACAAATAATCTACACTGTACATGTAACACATTGAAGCTTTCAAACAAGGTGTAACATTTTGCAATGGATCAGGAGATTTTCCAAGTCTGACGAGTCAGTTGAAGTGTATTCTGCCAAGTCAGATGTGCTTTCCAAAACCAGCTAATTGGTTTTGGGTAGATCACCTTGATGCTCCAGTATAGGTACCATCATCACACAGAGGTACACTGTTAAAAATGCCAACAACCTCAGGAATCCATACTCCTCCCTGAAGCTTCACACAGCTCCCTTCCCATTCCAAACCAGCACTCAAACAGCTTTGCTTAAATACCACAAATTCACCTTCTGTAGTTCGTTATTGTGCTCCAAGCTGCCAGATCTGCTGGTCTGTGAGGACTGGTCTGTTCCCATTTCCAAGTGTGAGGACTTCTGCAATAGCAACAGGAACAGTGTTAAGCAGCTAAGCCTCCACTCAAGCCACCTCACCTCACATTTCCCATTACCTGCATGCAGTTAACATGGTTTGACTGCCATCGAGAGGCCTTACGCAGCTTAAAGCAAACAACATTGCAAAACGGGAACTGAGCTACTGTGACAGCGCTCACCAGTTTTTCAATCACAGACTCCTTTTCCTTTAACTGTCCCTGCAGGAGTTCATGCTTGCTCTTCCATTCTTCTACCTCCTCCTTCAATTTGCTCACTTCTTCTGTCTGAATGCCATTCATCTGAAACGTATCACTGTGGGAATTATGATGCTGAGTGTCCTTCCCTAAGAGAGTTTATAACAAGTCAGCTTCATAGGCATGTTGGTGTTATCTTCTAGCACAGCAGTTCAAGTATTTGGTGCCCTCCCTTTTCTTGCCCCACAGGGCAAGACAAGCCATTCTAACTCAGAATCATGTCAGAGTATTTAGAAGTCCCCCAGGAAAAGCTGAACCAAGAGCTCAGCACTGAGCATTCAGTTGGCAATCCCTCCAGCAACACTAACAGTCCCCATCTTGCACACCTGCCATCGCAGAGTTCTTCCCTAACAGCTGCTTTCATTCACAAGCCCTAAATTCAGCACACACCATGGGCCATCTGTTCATGTTTTAAGTCTGAACACACAACAAACAGTTTGAACTAAAGTAAGAGTGTAGAAAGTCTCAACCAGCAGCTCCCCGTGAGCTGACATTTCTACACCAGCTTCAGCTCTCAGCCCTCACATAGGAGGTTGTCTGCTGAAGCTGTTCTGTAGCTCGCTACAAATCACACAAGACCTTGGCACTAGCACAACCGATTACTCTGCTCTCTGAAGCCTACCTAGCTGTACTTTGAGCAGATTATACTGGTCCTTATGCTGTTGGATCTGTGACACCTGCTGTGTAACTGTTGCTTGGAGCTGTTCATTTTGCGATGTTAAAGTGTTCAGTCGTTGCTTTAATTCTTCAAGTTCCTGGTCCTGTGAGAAAAAAAATGAAAGTCATTTAATATAACATAACTTTAAAATACAAGGCTATCAGGAAGGCAAATCCAGACAGAAAAACTGTCACTCCACCAGTACACACAACTAGTTAGTGTCACTAGCCAGGGCTACCTATGACAGACGACCAGAAAAAACCTGATGCAGGCCCCAGCAGGTACACCCAAACACGGAAGAGTTTCATGGCTCTATTCAGCCCCATTTCAGCTGTCACATTTCCAAAAACTGAGAGCTCAGAACTAAGAACATTTATTTGCATAAGGCTGCAAGTTTCGCAGTTACACATTGAAAAACCTACATGTAAATACCAGATGGAGCAGATGTGGGCCAGAAACAGCATTGGACTTGACCAGCATTCTCAAGACCCACATTTAATTTGGCCCAGAACTTGGCTTAAGTGTTCTTAGAAGCATTTCTGCATTGCTTGATTCCTTCTTAATTGCTTTGGAACATAAGGTATGGAACCACACAGCAAAAGCCACCACAAACCACTTGTGCTGCACAGCCCACCTCCCTCTTACCTGCTCTCTAATGACTTTTTTGTAGTGAGTCACAATGTTGTCATGCTGTTCCAGTGTCTTCTTGACCTCCTCCTCCTTTTTATCTTCCTCACTGGACTTGTAAATAGCTTTACTTATTACACCTGTGAAAAGCAGTTTCTGTCAAGGTAAGCCCAGTCCGCAGACCTTTTTTAGCCTCAAAACAGGCTCACATTCTCACTCAGTTCATGGCTTTAGAAACTCAACTTGTACTTTAAAGAAAGCAGTTGTCATAAACCAGCTGAAGAAGAAAAAGCCTTTTCTTGCTTAGAGCAAGGTTTGCTTTATGCAGTTTTTGGAAAGCAAATGCATGTTTCAAGTCCTCTCTACTTAAGGCTCCACTACAACTGTTAACCAAACAGTGGTGCAAATCAGCGAGAGACTTAAGACTCCAAGGGCAACATGCAGATGTAGTGTGATAATGCAAAACCATCTTGGCTGCTACAGCATCACGTTTTCTTCCTTCTCTAAACTGGTTTAAGACAAGAAATATTAATGTACGAGACATTAGTTGGATGTTAAGGATGCTTACAATCTGTCTCTTTAGTAAACACAGGAAACTAAGACTTAGTAGAAAGCATTCATCATTTCAAAACAGCCAATCTAGGGATTTCAGGCTTCCATGTATCAAGGTTTGGTAGGTGTCGGATGTGCTGTGTAGTTCACTCCCCACCTAAGCACACGTAAATACACCTCGTGTCCATCCCATGGTCACTCACACTGCATACTCGTATTCATCCAGCCTAACAACGTAAATTTACCCAGTAGGTCCAAGCCCTGATTATAAGAATATTTTTATTAAATACTTGAACTGCAAGCATGGGTACGTGATTACTTACAGCTATTACTATAACTTGGTTTTCAGAATACTCCATTTTGGTATCAACATGAGTTACACTCTGCACAATTAATAGTTCAGTCATTAGCTCAGAGAAACTCTAGGAACTAACATCTCTCACCTTCCAATTCCTTTACAAGCTTGGTAAATTCATGATCAAACATCATGTGGTCTGGGCTAGAAAAACTAGGCTGTGGTTTCTGAGCAGCTCTGGAATAAAGTTCATGTTTGCTAATGAAGCCAAGCTTCTCAATGAAGTTCTCCCTGCCAATCCTCTTCTCAATCAGCTGTTTCAGCTTCTCTCTAGAAACAAGAGACCGGTCACAGTGCAGTACTTCAAGAAACAAACCCATCCTTCCCTCAAGGTGGTTTTTTCGGTTAAAGATCTGACGATCTGTCTCTAGTCTCCACCGCACTAGAGGTTGGGCATTCGAGATGCAATTTTCCAGTTGCCACTGACATCTGTTCTCAGCCCGGGAACAACCCCCCATACAAAACAGTGATCTGCTGTGCCCAGCTAAAGGTGGGTCAGTTATTTAGCATGTTCTCATAAGGAACATGCATAAAAGATTCATTTAATTAGCTACTCTCAAGTGCACCACCTCAGTTAAAAGCCTCTTAAACCATCTGCCAGTCACATAACCTTTCCCTGCAGCCTTCTTAGTTCTGCACCATACTTACTTGCGATAATTTTCCAGGGAGTTGTCGTTGTAGTAGATGGAAATGCCAAGCAGAAGCGCACACAGGCCTTGAACGAGCTGCTCCTCTTCTCCAAGGTTTTCAGCAATCTGCCCCGTGAGCTAGAACTCTTGTTAAGGATATCCGAGATATTTCTTGAGCACAAAATGTAACACACTGCTCCCTGAATAAATTACTAGTTAAAATGATTGTCACACATACAACAAGGTCTCATTAGGAGGGAATCAAAACAGGTGATAAAAGCCTAGCAAAGCTAGCTGCTGGTTTGGAGGACTTGTGAATTTTTTCTCTTGATAACTGTCTGCTTAAGCTGAAACTTGTCTGTTCCAAAATAGCCTCTCTTTAGGTAAGGTGATGGTTAGCATCATGTAATTTAGTCACATTTCTTTCTTGGAAAGCCATCACAGAATTAAGCTTTCGCATCAGTAGGAAACATTCTTCCTACTTTTAGAGTATACGCCTAGGTTACCTTAAAAATATCAGTGGGCTTGTTGCAATAATACACACAAAAGTAAAACAACATGGCTTTCCACTCTACTTGAAATTACATGCACATCTTTTAGACAGGCCAGCATATGCAGAGCTCTGCCAGCAGAGGTCTGGTTACATCTTTTGCCCCCGTGTATTTTCTTTTATGTCATGCAGTAAAACTCTGCAAGCTCACTTAACTTCAGCATGAATAATCCAAGGAATCTCTAGGCAGGCAGCTCTGCTCTGCAAGCAGGTCAAGGATACAAAAGGTATGTTGGCTGGGTTGTGAAGGAAGTGGGTGACAGCAATCGAGCAGTTGCTCAGCCAAGTGCAAAGCAACATCAGCAGTCCAACCCTGGTCTGTACTTTGCTGCCCTGAAAAGATGGAAACTCGCCGTGGTTACCTTTCCACATGGCAGGACTCACACACCCAAAAAGCTCTATCAGTTCAGAACTCGCATGTTTTTTACAACAACAGGTCATGTCTTAGAAATCACCCATTCATTAGTTAAAGTGAACACAGCTTTAGTGCCTCGATGAAACAAGTATTAAACCATTCCTATTTAACCATCTTCAGAACAAGCAACACACACAAAACACAACTCAACGCAAATTAGCACCAATGTAAAATCATAACAAGTTAGTACTGCATTTGTAAAGAGTACTCGGGTAACATGAAGGAGCATACACACAACCCCTGTAATGTACACCCTGTTCTTAGTTTAAGTCAAGTAAGAATTCCGTTTAAGAGATGCATTAGAGTCAGCCCTGCTGACTAAGAGCTGCCCTGTGTTCCTGTCGTTATTTTCTAGGTCTAGATAGATAACGCTGAAGGTTCAGACAGTATACATATTAAGCAAGAGAAACACGACCTGCACGATTTTACTGGTTTTTAACTAGGGAAAATTAGTTTTTGTTTGCAAATTGAATCCACTCTGTCACCCTTGTCTTTGCAGCAGATACTGTGGACACAGCGGCCTTGAGGCATACGTCACTGACAAGTCAGCATTCAGAAGGCAACTCTGAAAAATGTTCCCTGCATGAAAATGCTCTTCTTACAAGCACCTGATAAACTGGGTCTAATAAACAGAAACTTACATCAAGCCTCTAAGACAAAAATGAGGTATATAGAACTGCTGGGCTACCTTGAGAGGCAAAAAAACACGGTGAAATGAGTGGTCACAAGGGGCAAGTGAGCAGCAAGAGAAAGAAGTATTCATCAACAATCAAGAGGCTGTCCTTGGGAGTTGTCTGCAAATGAGACATTGAGCTTCCATCCTCACCTCTGTTAACTCGTATGCTTTAGAGATCAAGACAGTCTTGCTTTTAAAGTTGAGCTAAGCAATGCAAAAAAAAAAACCTCCCTACCAAGGTCTTTCGATAAGCCAGTCTGCCTATCCAAACAGCTTGTGGGCAGCAGTCTGCTAAGAAGCTCTTCTGTAGCAGGCTCCCAGCTCCCTGCCGCTGCACAGCAGGAGAAACAATTTATCAACCCTGGGTAAAAACTAGCAAGTTCTGACAAGTCCACCTTTAACTACTTCCTGCTGACGTGCTGTGTTTATCACCAGCACTAAGACCAAACAACCTCCTCACAGGAGAAGAACAAAGATTACAGGTATCGAGACTGCAGCTGCCATCCCTGCTGCTGCACATAGGGGACAGGGAGCACTTGGCTCTTGTTCATCATCATCATCCTTGGCAGTTCCAGAGAGGCAAGCCAAGTGCGTGGGAACAGCAGAGGACACTGCCATCAGCACCACGGCACCCACCTGTTCGTGTACCACGGTGAGTACTACCTGCCCTACTCACCACTGCTTAATCTTGGCTGCAGGTTTGTCCCCAGCTTTGGTGTGACCCTCTCGCACGTGGTGCTACCCTCCTAGCTGAATGCCACTACTAGTTCTGGTGACAGACCTTACTGCATGTTGCCTCATGCGCACCAAACTCTTTCCTCTCTTCCTTGCCTTTCCTCTGGACTGGCTCCTTTAGCTTTCCTCATGACCACCATACAACTCTGCCTACCCACCTCACATTTGGTTATCAGGGTTTGACTCGCACCATGAGGTTTTCAAATCTCTGCTCACAAAGTAACATTTATTTCCAAGACAGTCTAACAATAAGACATGTTGAACAGTATTCCCTAGCATCTAGCAGATTTACCCACAAAGGCAAGACAAGATGCCAGAAAAGCTGACTGATAACATCCCCACACTATTATCCAGTCAATATACACTGAGAACAACCACTATAAACAGCATCCTTGCCTTGCAGCACCCTGGCCCACCTCCTGCTGCTTTGGACCACACTGGTTCAAGTGGCACATTCACATGACACCTCCTCTGCCAGAAGCAGTCACATACCACATTCTCAAGCACTTCGCAATAATCTTTGAGGTCAAATTAATAAGTTAGGGCTGAAGATTTTCACACACTCCAAAACATCCTCTCAAAAAAAAAAAAACCCACAAGAACAAAGAAAGAAACCCTCACCCGTTTTCTAGACACCCCACCATAATGCCTGCTGTGATAGCTGACAGCTCTCCATAGCAGCTCTTCAACACTTGCAGGGCTAGTAACAACACAACCCCACCCTTTAAGCCAACAGATAAAGCAGACAATTCTGTGGGTGTTTTTTCCTGCCACTAATAGCCAACCTAAAGCAGTGCTAAGTATCACAGCCTCCAACAACTCACTTCAGGGGTCAGTGAGATCCCTGCTATTGACACGAGTAGCTCCAAGGTTAAAACTTGTGCTGGTAAGTAGGAGGCACAAAGCAGCCCGAAGGCAGGTGAAACACGGTTGGTCTTTCAGCAGTTGGGAAGTCAACAGCGTGTTGCCATTTGAGCTGTGCGCTACAGGCCAGTCTAAGGAAACAGCATTTCTAAGAGTTTTATTTTTTAATTACAAGAGAAGGGCAACTGTTAGATGAGTAAGTCCACACCACTAGAAAGAGAGCACCCGTGCTACCCAAGATGTTTATCCCATTGTTTGGTGGAGCACCCCCAGAGAATCCCCTGGAAACACAGAGCGAGCTTGTTACACTAGGCAAAAAAACCCAACCCAACTGCAACACAAAGCTGTGAGTGGAGACACATCAAAAAGCAGTTAAAGAAAACCTCCCCAGCAAAACCCAAGTCAAGAGGAAAAGGCCTGCTTTGGTCAAGAAAGTGCCAAAACTGTGCCAAAGAATACATACCCGTCGGTCGATCTTATCACCCTGCAAGTTACACACATATTACTTAAGACCTTTGAAGTGGAACACGTCAGAAACATCCCCCCAAAGTATCAGTTCCTAGTAGCACTTCTGCTGGCTCAATTTTATCCTGAGACAGCAATGTCAGTAAAATGACAAAAAAGGCATACTGACTTATATCGGGTATAAACTGACCAAAACATGAATGAACTCTGAATTCCAGCTTTGGGCTCATATTCTTAATTGCAGGAAAGTACAGTCACCGCCCGAGTTACCAATCTTATGACAATCCTTTGGGGAAAAGGAATGCACAAGAGAAGCAAATGTGACAAGGGCATGTGGGCCTAGAGGTGACGTCCCCTAAGAATTTGAAGAGGCAGGTGTTTGTGTCAAATGAAAAAAAACTTTTACATTTGAAAAACACAACAAACATCAGTCACTGCAGGAGAGCCTGGTATTTTTAAGATGTTTCAGATCAGTTGTTAGATGTTTAATGCTAACCAGGCACCACTTGAAAAAAAACCGCACTGCCTACTGCAGCTTACATCAGTAGCAACTGCAGAAAAAGCACTATTTGTTGCTTTTCTCCTCCCCCTGAAGCACAGAACCCTTTCAGCAAAGGGTAAAAAAAAAGACTAAAGAGAAAGAATCCTCCTTCCTAGGTCGCCAGCTCCCTGCGATGTGCCTGCAGGGGAGCAGCATTCTTCCCAAACAGCCGGAGTTATCACCCCGAGCGGGGCTGGGGTGCCGTACCTGCGAGAGGATGTTGGTGCACTGCTGCAGCAGGGACACGGGCGGGTTCCCAATGCTCGTTGCAAGCTGAACTCTCAAAAGCTGCTCTTTCAGAGTGGCGTTCTCCTGCAGCGCGTGGGCCAGGGCCACGGCAGCACACCAGTTGGACAGAGAGTCTGTGGAGAAGAGGCCCCCGCAGAGCAGCTGACCAGCCGAGACTGAGTTACCTGTCGCTACCAGAACAGCCAAGAGGTACAAGCGAGATTAAAACAAGGCACGAAAGCAGCAAAGTATTTACAACATCAACACAGAGCTCAAACCCATGAAAAACAACCGTGTTTTAAGAAAATGATCAACTGAATGATTTTGGCTTGGATCAGAACACTTGACAGCAGCTAAAAAATTTTCCCAGAAACATCAGCCAAAGCATTAACCATGCGTCCTGGTTCACAACTCGCTGCAAGGACCTCAGCCTAGCGTACCGTCAATAGTAGATGGCAGAAGGGTTGACACGATTTCTCCTTGCCCTTTTTGGTTTTTGTATAAGAAGCACTGGAAACAATAGAGAACAGCACACCGCAGCACAAAAGGCTGCCTTTCGTTGACCATGGACATAAGTAGTACAACAATTGCAGGCCTGTTGACAAAGGAAAGAGAAAATCTCTTCAGACAAAGTAGTGAAGGAAGATGATCACGGAGACAATGGGGAGTTCTCCAGGTGCCCATGCTCCCATCTATTGCCATATCAACTTTTGAAACAGAACTTGGATTTAACATCCGACTTCCTCAGCTATAACACAAACAAGGAGATTCACTACACGTGACTGCAACGAGCTAGCTCTCCTCCTCAATATCTTCATTTCCCATCAAGTCCCCACTGCTCCTCACTTCAATCATACTGTACAAGATGCCTTCTAAGTACCTTAGTAGCTTGTGATAAAAAAAAGTTCTTTTTCTACCCTCACCTTGATATTCAGATATCAAGAGCTCACGAAGCTCACATTTGCTGTTCCCCATTTAAGTAAATAGCCATTACCTCCCTATTTTATTAGCCCCTAAATCCTCTGGCTGAGAGCCACAGCTCATCCTACATCTGAGCATTTCTCAACTACTGCTCATTCCCTTCTCAGGTACTGCAAAAACAATGAGATCTAGGCCCCATCTCTACCAAAACACACCTGACACCTTCATGCTATAGCTAACAGGCCCAATGCAAACGTGAAGCTGTTGGTCTACATCTCAATTCCAAACTCTGACTTGAAATCCTCCTTTAGATTAGGCTGCCACTGCCCACACCAATGCCCCTAACACTTAAACACTTCCCTTCCTCTACCTTGGTGGGTTAGAAGGTGCATTTACAGAGGCAAAGTAGTCTTGGTTCATCTGGCATCCTCGAATGACCTCGGATACAGTGTTAATGGTCTGTAAAAAAGGCATAGAAACAAAATAAATGTGAGCCATAATCTAATACCTAGATCACTCAAAATAATTCACGGTCATCCTGACAGGTCAGTGTCACATACCAAGCCTGAGCATACAGATTTATTCAACAGAACCACTTTATATACAATACAAACGACTATTAGCTGGGAAACATGCTGAGCACAAGTTAATTGCCAGAAGCTCCAATGACGATCATACCCAGCTACCTCCAACTTGATTTCCTACAACAGCTCAGTTACACTATGAAAGCCAGGTCAGCTGGACATTTTAAAAGAGCCAAAATACTAATTCTTCCAAGAGATCAAACAATTGGAAAGGAGGTTGTGCCAAAAGAACTAGTCTACACCGAGTAAAAACACATTATTTCATTGTAGGGTTATAAAACCCTCATCCTACACTGGTGACAAGGCTTTATAGAAGCTAGAAATTCCTCCTTCTTGGAAACCCACCCAGTCAGAATACTTCCAGACTCTCTCAAAAGAGAGGAAAAAGCCACCCCTAAACCAGGGAGAAATAACAGTTCAGCCACTCTGAAATGTGGTGAAATCTAACAGGACAAGTAGGCACATCTGAATACATCCTGGCTGCAGATTATGTTATAAAAGACTTGGACATTTAATGTGGCCAACAGGAAACCGACATCTCCGGCATGTGAAACCCATGCTTAGCAAATAACATAAAGCGTCCGTTTGTCTCTGCAGTAACCAGTTCTCCCAGTAGACCTCTTTGCCCCATGCAGCAGCCCCATTGCTACACCTGCTAGCTCCGTCTTACCTCTGTCAGGATATCAGCAGGAACTCCGGTTGCCATCAGGATTGTGCAGAGCTGCTGCAACAACCCGCAGTGAAACATCGCCTTCTGGCAGCTACTGGTGGCACCAGGAGGATTTGTGGGAGACACCAGTACCCGCACAAGCTAGATCACAAAAAAAAAGAAAATTCCACTTAAGGAGAGACCAAGACCTTGTGAAATCCATAGCAGAACCAATGAACCTATTTGAAATTTAGCCATGAGATAGAGGTAGACAACAACAATTAAAACAGCACATTCATCTCATTACTGTGTATATTCATTTGATTTTGAGTGATGCCAAATTAGTCTGTAAGGATATTTTTTTTTGATGGTTAATATTTTTGGAAGAGGTGAGCAGAAGGTTACATGCCCAGAAACCACTAATTACGATCCCACCGTGAACAGCGGGTACTGGAACTTGGTTATTGCACCACACGAATTCATACAGGAAGATTCTTAACACAGAACACCTCCAATTATGTGTTTTCACTTCTATCACTGTTACGTATTAAGTTACATGAAATCAAGGTATGCACTAAGGCAGCCTTTACAAAGCCACAGTGTTTGTGCTGAAAGCAGCACACCTCATCCATGGTGACAGCTAATTCTGAGCTCAACACAAGGATTTTGCAGTTCACTAGTACATTACACTTATTCCTGAGCTCAAGAGTCTTGAGAAGAGCTGACATTGGTAATTAGGATTTGAACAAAGTACTTCACCTGCAGCATTAGGTGAAGATTAGTTACTTTCTGTGCAGACCACCCACAGTTGTCATCTCCAACTTCAAACCAAGGCTTCATACGCTGAATGTACGAGCCTTCTTTGAAGAAGTTCTGATTGGAATTGTTATTCTTCAGCAAGTTCTGTAACAGGAGGAGACAGTCTTCCACGACTATGCCTGGTGAGACGAGAGACGTTAATCAAAAGGTTACACACAGAAAATAAGCTCCTCTATGCAGTAAGTATGTTGTACACAGATCTTGTGAACCTCAGAAACGAAAAATTAAGGTCGCTAAATTAAATCTATCAATGTTGGTCCAGTATATTTCCAAGGAAAAAAAAAATAATTGTGCTTCTTGCACAAGCCTAAAGCAAAAATACGATTTCCAAAGAACATACAGTTTGTGCAAAGTAAGCAGGTAGGAATGGGAAGAACTTGGAAGCCTCACAACCACTTGGTGTCCTGAAGTATACCCGCTTCCACTCGGACTACACTGTGTCACCATGTTCAAAGCACTAAAATCAAGTTGCTCACAATTCAAAAGCAGCAGTTCTTGGCAGGTTACACACTTGGTCTCTTCAATCACTTCCTATGTATTTGGCTCATTTCAAAGCTCCACTTGGAGTTATTTTGGTAGAGAAACAATTCTTAGAAGCAGTCCTTACAGCAAGGCAAGTGAAGCTCAACTCCTTGGCGTCACAACAGCTTTCTTCCACCCTCCTGTTCTACCCAGAGAGCACTCCAGTCAAACACACCCTGAGAAAACCCTCAGACAGCTTTATCGAGAGAGCACAAATAAAGGCAGCGTGCCTCTGGTCGTGCTGGCATGCCTCCAAACCCAGACTCGACAGGAGGACCACTGACTTGCTCCTCGCACTTGTGCAAACACACGGGCAGTGCCACACGTGGGAGCAGAAGAACAAACGGGCCCAGCCCTCCTGCTCCCGCTGCCCCTCCTGCTGCAGGGCACTGCTGACACCCCACCCCTGCAGCAGGGCTGCACCAGGGAATGGAGGAGAGAAACACAGAACACTAAGCACTTGGGAACTTACATACCACAGCCCCTAAAATTCTGAACTGCCCAAAAATAGCAGCCTCAACACCAAGGTTTGCTTAACGCTTCCGTGCCAACATACCTGGAATAACTCAGCTGGCAGAGAAGCTTAAACTGCTCCTGCTGCCCACAGAGAAGTCAGGGAACAGCAACTTAATTGTTATTGAAACAGATCCTGTAGTAAACTTGAACTGGTGGCAAACTCAAGAGGTGTTGCTCATTAAAGAGAAAAGCACTTAAACGCTGCATTATCTTGGCTTATTCTTTTTATCCATTGCCTCCCAAACAGGTAAAGGACTTGGCAAGGAGCAGACCAAGTTATTAACAAGGCTGCACCAAGTCAGCAAGCTGCTGCTTCCAGCCACTCCAGGCATCCAGGGATCTGACAAGGAGTGCAGACGCTTAAGTCTGTAAGTACCAAATGCAGCACAAATCTGACACAGCCGTTCCAAGGGTACACATTCAGAGACCTAAGCCAAACAGCATCTCACAAACATGCACACACACTCCAGAGAAATGAACTGATGTTTTAACTAAATATGTTAAGACAAGTTTTCAGAAGATGCTGTAACACTGCCTGCTTGCTCTGTGAGGTTTTGCTTGTTCTGTTACACTGGTGTGTATGTTTTGATCTTTGTACCCACTGACCTAGTTCCAGTTACATGCTAGTGTCAGCCTGTGAAGATGGTCACCCAATGGTTTGTGCCAAAGCACAAGTCAAGGAGTAAGAGTTTTCTCTACCTCCATCGCTGTTTCCTTCTTCTGTTATGATATCCAGAAGTCTCTCAAAGGCATTTTCAAAGGCAACAATCTTCTGTATGGCTGCATTACTCTTGGTTAATTGCTGTAACAACAAGACTCCCTTGACAGGTGAGGGAGAGAAGAAACTAAATTTAGTTTTTGTTACAACCACAACAATTCCTTCACAAGCATTTGCCTAACCTAGTCCGAACCCTGCACAAGTTCTAAGCAATTCAATTCATTGTTACTATTTATTAGGAGCATAAACTGCCTTTGTGCAGTACTTACATCATTTCTTATAACCTCCCTTGAGTCTGCTAGTAAATCCATCAGTCTGGAAACACCTGCAACAAACATGAAGAGCATTAAAACAACGTGAGGTTTTTCATGTTGGAAGTCTCACTTGGACTACTCCAGTCCTCTGCCATGTCATGTGCTTCAAGTTGATCATCCAACTCCACCACTTACCCATAGGGCTGACAAGAATTATCTGCTGCACTTGAGGTCCCTGCTGCTTTAAGAGAGATGTAAGTAGTTTCACTCCTGGCCAACGAACATGGAAGTCAAATTCCTGCAAAAAGGTAGAGGAGTAAGAAGTTTGACTCCATTATCCTGAACGTCTTCTCCAACCGTAACAACTTACGATTCAACAAGTACATTTCAAACTCCTCCGGATTAAGCTCTTCTAGACCACAGTTATGAGTGGACACCAAACATCAATTCCATCTCCTGCCACTTGGTATTATCATCCATCCTACTACAGCATGTGGCCAGCAAGCCAAAACTCTAATTTGTAGTTCAATTTTTTATCAGGAATATGAACTCCTTGCACTTGCCTTGGCTGCCTTTTTCGTGGACTAGCTTTCCTAGCTATCTCTTGTCACTAAAACCCTGTCAGTCCAAACCTCCAGGTATCAGCCCAATATACAATACAAGCCCTTCTTAACCTTCTTGCTATTCGCAAACAGCAACAGCAGCTTCTCCGTTCAAACTGGGTCTTGTCAGAAGAATACCTAACAACTAATGAATCCATCAGGGTTAGAGTCGCAGATCTCCAATATGGATCAATAAGACCACCACTACAGAGTAAGGTTCCAATGTAACTGTTAACAGACAGATCAGTTAAACATCCTGCATTTTCTGGTATATATATATTGCATTTAAAGTCAATCTTGCACACTCACTGAACAGTTTTATCAGACTATAAGCCACAAAAAGAACTTGCAATATTCTAATTGTACTAAGTCAGTAACAGGAGTCTACAAAAGTACATTCCCCATTTGCATTACTACCTACTATTGCCAAAATTTAGCACTCGGGTATTAAGCCTCAGGTATATTGACACATGTTTATGACTGCTGAAAGCATGACTTAAGTTCCATATGGGAAGAGAACACAATCATTTTATTGAAGATAAACTACAAAAAAAAAATGAAATCATGAATGTTCTCTTAGTCTCAAGCACAGTGACTCTTAGTTTGGAAACTAAGTTTTTCTACACTTATATTAAGAGGCAAATAGTTGAGGATAAAAGCACTGGAAAATTAGAGACACGATGCTTTTGGAAAGCAGTGATCCCTCCTACTTCAAAGTGGCGTTCAGCAGGCACTTGTCTATTATCATCATCTAATGCCCACCCAAAAAACTATCCTTGCACAAGTGACAACAGCTGCTGTTCACATAGCAATATTTTTTTACTCTTCCTAATCAAGTATCTAAAACCTTGTCTATGTTACCCTGTTTAAGAGGTGTACTAATGGTGTTCTTTAAATCACCTCCGACCCCACAGTATGTCTCAGAACACGTCACATACAGCATAAGCGAGACGAAAGACAAACACATGGCTTGATCTACTCAGATCACCTCCCTGTGCAGCACTGCCTATCTCTCCCGACACTATTTCTCACCTCCACAAGAGTCAACAAGAGCGTGACATTTTCTTGCTGTTTGATGAAAATCTCTGTGAACTGACTTCCCAAATCATCCACTTGCTTTGGTAAGTTTTCTTCTGTAATGGTGAAAAACAACATATTACAACACATGACAGGAAGAGCTTCAGGGAGTTACGATTGTCATCCTTATCAAAACAGGCCTGGGGGTGACAGGGTTTAGAGTCACTGCTCTAACACTGAATTAGTGTTAAAACAAACGCTGCCTTGACTTTGACACAAAAGAGAAAGCCTACATGATTCTCAACATGACTTCTACTGAGAAGTACGTTCTTTAAAGTCCGCCAGGGAGCCAAGAATCTACTAAATAAAGTCAATTGGGCATTAAAAGACAAATAAAAACTCATCTCCATTGATCATATCCAACCAGATCCCACTCATGCTCTCCCCAGCCCGCTGGGTTTGCTGCCTTCTCTCCACAACTTGCAGCCCTGGCATCCCACAGAGATTACACCCACCTGCCCAGGCTCTGCACTATATTTAGACAGATCAGAGAGCCCAGCATCTCACCGAAGAGCTGCAGCCAAGGCACTGCTCCTCTTGTCCTAAATCAGGTTGCCCTACAAATCATCCAGCACTGCGACACTCTCCCATGCTGGCTGAGGAAACCACGGGCACAGCAACAGCTCTCACCATTAAGCACAAAAAAGATGTGCTGTTGCCTCTCAAGTTCTGACCCAATCCAAAGGTCTGAGTTAAGAGAAGCTAAAACAAGATTTTTTTTACCCCCCTCCTGCTTGAACAAAAGGATCTACAACCTTATCAAGGACTCAGTAACTAACCATTAAGAAGCGAACAGCTAACAAAAGGGTCAAAGACCAAACATAATCTTAAAACTCCATAACTTGTGAGAAGTATGGCAAAATGGAGAAATACAAACACCGCCCCCCCCCTTAAAAATTTGGTATCGAGAGAAGATTTTACGTTTAGCTAATCCAAGTGAACAATTGTCAGTCAATGGTGATTCACTGCAAGGTATTGGTTTATAAGATAGAATTTTTAACGATGGGCAATAGAGACAAGGGGTTTGTGCCTGGCCTTTCAGACATCATAAGCAGCTGATCACTTCCTCTAATGCAGCATACCTACATGTGTCCCTTGAAGCAGAGTTATCAGCAGGTACCTTACAAAATCAAACAAGAAGCAGAAGCACTCTACTGGAAATTGTTAGCTGCAGAAACCATTAAATCCTCAAAAAAGATGTCCAAAGGGAGGACTGGCTGTGTGCAGTAGCTACACTACCCCAGGGATCTACCATCTAGGACTACACAGGTCCCACAGTGAGCTCTCTATACCTTGCTGCAAACCAAGGAAAACCGAGACCTGAACTTTTTTTCTCTACAATAGATGCTTAAGTCAAAGTATTTCTCTATTCTCCAGGAGGTATGCCTGAACATCTTGCCCTTTGCCCACACTCAGCTACAAACAGCAAGTGTTCCAACTATGGATTCCTCCTAATCCCAACTCTTGGCTTGGTACAAGCTCCAGGTGCTAAGGCAGGACCTGAGCAGTATATACAAGTTACACAGGCAATCCAAGTCCACTGTACTTGTCCTTTTTCTAATTCCAAAAACTTGGCTCTAGTTCAGGATATTAAGGATTCTTCTATACTTCTATAAACAAGCTAAATTAAAACTGTCTTGTTTACTTTCTCAACCCTGAAGTTTAACTACCAGTATTTATTCTACTAAATTATATATAAAAAAGAGAAAGGGAGGAACCAGGCAAAAAAAAAAAAGCAAAGGGAAACAGCATCTTCTCCTTAGTTGGGCACAGAACAGATCTTGCACCCAGACTTGTACCCATAGTTTTTCTTCCAATCTACATATTGACAGGCCTCTAATGAAGATAATGACTTGCATCCACTAACATGAGCTTAGTGACTCAATAACAGCACTGCAAACTATAATTGAATCTTGAAGTGAACAGATGAAGTGCATTGTGCTGACAGTTTAAAAGAGGAGAACATGCAAAGTGTTAGCAGTAACTTAGAGGAAGAGTGAGCACTAACTGAACATGCATTGCTTAAAAGAGACACTGTGAAGGATGCTTATGTGCAGCACATGCATTCATGTCAAACTTGAGGGCTTCTTGAAAACACAAATTCTGTTCAACTTGTTAGAAACGTACCATATCTGAAGCTGCACTTGTTCATAACATCCTCAACAAGAACTTACTATTACTACAGTCTCAGGAGATGTGCTGGCACTCAACATGCCCAGACCACATCAGAAATAAAACTGGGGAGACTTCAGCTCCAAAAAACATGTACAGGAAAACACAATAAGCTTTCCTGAAGCTCCAATACAAGTCTTGACAGTGTCCTTTTTAAACCACAATCAGTGTTAAGGATGTGAGTAGCAACTAGGCCTAAACCAACATGCCATATTTATACAAGGAAAGGTTGTTTTACCTTCAGAATCATCTGTCAAGGCAGATAAAAGAAAAAGAAAC
This sequence comes from Trogon surrucura, assembly GCA_020746105.1. Classification (NCBI taxonomy): domain Eukaryota; kingdom Metazoa; phylum Chordata; class Aves; order Trogoniformes; family Trogonidae; genus Trogon; species Trogon surrucura. The sequence goes on along the minus strand of CM036620.1, from coordinate 648,083 downwards.
AAGAGAACAGTTTACAAGTTGAATAGCTTCCCCAACAGCACATCCAACAGCAGCGTAAGCTCAGCTTTTCCAAGCAGCCATCCCAGCTTCCTACAGTAGCCAGTACTTGTTCAGGTAGTTCTTGTGGAAGTGGCCAAACTATACTACCAGGAGCTCTTAAAACCCCGGTAATAGCACATACACAACTCGTGGGTTTCAGTTCTTTGCTCCTTCAAAGGCTGCTAATGCACCAGAACTGACAAGCACTAGAAGCACCAGCACTGCAAAACTCAGATCTTAGTCAATATTTCTTTCATCACATCAGGCAACTGGATGAACAAGAAGGGCAACTAAGCAAAGCAGCAGTTTCAGAGACACTTAAGAACAAAATATCACCGAAAGATTTCAGCTTGCAAATCTCCTGCAGCTACCTCAGAGCCAGTTCGTTGTAGAAGGCACTGTGGAAGGACATGCTGTACAGCAGAAGGCCAGGAACTTATTCCTAGTGGAGAACCCTCATCTACTTTCCGTAAGGTTACTGACCCCTTACGTAGCCTTTGAAGAAACCAGCCAGATCCCATCCCCTTACTCTACACACAGCCTTGATGCTCAAACGCAGGACACCCTGACTGTCCTGCCCTCCACACCATCCACCCTTGAAGAGCCTGCAGGAGGTCTAGTCTACAGTTGCCTTACTTGCCAGAAGCATCTTGTTCCATCTGGGCGCTCACAGCTCTTACTCATGTAATGGAGTTTTAATGAACACTCACCTTGTCCAAGCCTAATACGAGTTACTGCTGTCACTTTGTTCAGGGTACTCAAGTTTCCATGCAATATGGGGCTATCTGTGAGAGCTGCACGCACTTAATGGGCCTTTGAGACAAGCTGCAACAGCTGACCCAAGAAGGCCTTTGAAAATAAAATCAAGACAAGGAGGGGCTGGGAGTTGCACAGCCCAGCTGTGTAGTGCCTACTTGTACATCTAACTACCTCGAGATGGTGAAGTCTGTTTCTAAAAGTGACATGGCAGCTGGAAAACAACATTTTAATACTCATATATAGCCAACTTAGCACAGGTACCCAGTAGCTTCTCTGTCAATACCCTTGTTAAAGCATCAGATAGTCATGTCTCATGTGACAGGAACAGCTAGAACTGTCCTGTCCCAGCATTAAAGAACGACTTAATTCATGACTTGATAAATGATTCCACTCCAACCTGCCTGCAGTTAAAAGAAAATAATTTTTTTAATTAATAAGCAAGAGATGCAGTTTTAGTTTAATGCAAGCTGCATACTACAAGATTTCTAGCATTGCTTTCACAGCTACACAAAAACAAAGCAAGTCTGAGCATTAGTAAATCACAGAGTACTGCAGTTGATAGTTTGAACAAAGCCACCAAGGAAAGCACCCCCACAGTTAACGCAGCTGTTACTACCAAGTGCTTACCTTGCTCCTCCTCTTCTAGGTCATTCGATATTACATTGTAGAGAGTGTCCAAGGCATAGCCAATTATTTCAGAATCTGAACTGCAAACGAAAGAACCACTTTTCTTTAATGACCGATTTCCAACTACTCTTAGCACATTGGTTTTTGGCACAGACAGCTCCCTTGGCAGCATGAGATCAAGTGAGAGGGACTGCTGTGCACAGACATTCTGAACACCACATGACCAGGAGGCGCCCAGGCCCTGAACAGACATCAGCTTTGCCCAGTTCCATTCCCTCAGGTGCCCACATCCAGTGTCTGGTGACGCAGGATGACCTCAGAAAGCTTCACTCCAGATGTGCCTTGCACTTCCTGAGTCATTCCTTCCAGCCTGCTCTTGGAGAAGTTGCTGGGAGCCAGTCGCACCCCTTCCCAGAGTCACCCAGGGGACCTGCAGACAGGCTTCAGCACCACCCTCTGGAAGACCCTCCCCATTTACTCCATCAGCAAGAATCAGGGACCAAAAGCTTGTGCTCCACGTGAATGAAATGCTGATGGCTACAGGTCCAGCCTCCATGTCACCAACTCAGACAACACCCTGTCATTAAAGACTGTTGAAGACCAAACCTAACTAGGAAGCTGTTGGGCAGCCAGTTTAACCCCAAAGCATTAGTTCACCAGCTTACACCACAACTCTGGTTTACTCATGCTTTACAACAGACCTGCTTCTTCTGACTAAACTATCTTTAATATCTGCAACACAAAGACACAACGCAAGAGTTCTGGCAGGGGGTGCAACACAGACGTTTCTGCTGCTTGCTTTGTTGCTTATAGACCAGAACAATATGAACTCACACCTTAAAAAAAAAAAAGGAAAACCTAACACTGCAAATGAAGGCACCTCAAGAGTGCAGGAGGACACACCACTCAGCTATTTGCATGTCTTGCCCTAGCACCACAAGATGACGCTGCCAAAACAGCGTCTCATCCAAGCGTTACAGCGTCAGCAGTCCCTGATCTGTAAGGCATACAAAGCAAGGCCTCACACCAAAGATAAATTTCTGTTTCAGGCAGCTACTAGGCCAGTTCAGAGCAGAGGCCTGAAAACCTACCTAGCCAGCAGTCTTGAAAGGCCAGCCTTAACTGGGGGCAGCTGTTACTGCTAGAGCACTAATTAAAGATGGCAGACCCACAGCAGTTGTTGCGACCAAGAAAACCAGAGATGCCTGAAGGTGATCCACGAGCTCTGAGAAGGCAGCAATCCCTGCTGAAACTTCCTGTATCGCCACAGCTTGGGCAAGCTGCCCAAGTGATACCTCACCTCCATTGCTACAACTCTCACCCTAAAATAGAGAATAGAAATATTCAGGTGTTAGTATAGCTTGCTCTTTCACATGAGGTTTTGAATTCACTGCTGGTCCTGCTGATATTCTCCCAGGACAGATCCATATCTTACTCAGTGTGTCAATCAGATCACACCCCCTCCTTTAAGCTGGGCTGTAACGGGAACAAAACGAGGTAAAAGCAAACATCCAAAACTATGTTCTCCTCTGCCAAACTGCTATGCGAAGCAAATAAAGGAAGCTTGTAGTCCCTGAAAACGGTCTCATCCAGCAGGTATGCTCAGATTTCCAGCCGGCTTATGTTTTCCCTTCATTGTAATTTTAGTTCTGCAACACAAAACTACAAAGCATATGGCTTCCTCTTCATCTAACTGCAACAATTCCACATCTGAAAAACAAATAGAAATGATTTCCTGTAGACTTAAAAAAAAAAACCACCCAAGCTACAGCCTTGCTTTGCCTTTCCCACATTAGGGAAATCACAACAGCTACCACAGAACACACAAATTTTATGGAAATGTGGTAAAAGCAGGCCTTGTTTCCCTGAAGAGGAACACATCACCAAATGATGAGAGCAGCATCCTGTCTTGACTGTTCACTGCCTTGCTACCATCTGCTGTTCACCACATTCAATATTTTATTGATGATTTTCTCCAGACTGAAGCAATGCAGCTTCTTGCTCTGTAGTGAAAATATTAGTCAGGACCTGAACATCCAGTCTCCTATACAGCCATAAAAGATGCAGCCTTTGTGCAATGCAGCAACCCAGCATAAGGCACCTCAGGCATCTCCCCTGTGCTAGTTAACACTTGTACAAGACACACAGCCAAGACATCACACCACTCCAGGAGGTCAAAAACAACAGCAGAGTAAAATGCTATGGAAGTGCAGGCACCCATGTATGGTCCTGCCCAGGCAGGGTGCCTCAAAGAAATGTTTACCCGATCTTCTGAAACCACAGCATGTCATTCTCCAAACAGAGGCAAGCACTACCTACGCTGTGAAGGGAAGCAGAGTGTTTCTAACACATCATCAATCACAGCATGCCTGGCCAGAAGGGCATTTTGTTGACCCTAAAGACTCAGGTCACTATCAAAGGGGTAATGACATTTATATTACCTCTTGCCGAAGAAACATATTAGAAGTCAAAAATAGGGGACTAAGAGCACAGTACAACAGTCCCTTAAGCATCAAGGGTAATTCTCTCTCTTGTGGCCATACTGCGTTTCAAGTTAATGGAATTGTCATGGTGCAATGTAGAAATCTGGTTATACAAGTAGAACCAAAGCAGCTAAAGATGGAAATTGACTCCTCACTCTGATGTCTACTCCCACACCAACCCTTAAGTCCTAGTGGCCAATTTTTTTACAAAATAATCCCTGGTGGGATGTGGCAACATCTGAACAGTAAGTCAGGAGAAGTCCTCCAACAAATCACAGTTCCTACTAGGTATTACAAAAACAAGCTACGCCCTAAGAACACTGGTGTTTATAGGAGCCTGGAACAATTTAAGGCTGACTCTAGAGTGTTACTGGGTGTCAGGATGGCTGATAAGCACCACTGAAAAACTAGTCAAAGAAGTCAGTTTTCCACAGAACTAAGTGGGGAATCCTATGGATTATGTTCACTTTCTGATGCACACAGAAGACAGCAACTACAGCTGTACAAGCCCAGCCACAGGCAGATAGGGAGCATCTCCACTCCTTACAGGAACAACTGTCAGCAGCTTCATGGCCAAAAAGCTTCAAGTCACGGGCTTTGCTGATCATCTTGACACCAGTCAAGTCATCACTGAAAAAGCATACTTCCTTAAAGCTACACTCCAGAGGAAAACAGTCATTCTTTTATCTCCAGCATACTGTTTCTCTGGTCCTTCCCTATTTCAAACCTATTAAGACCTTCTGCAAACTTAAACTCAACAGCAACACATTTGATGTACAGGACCAACAAACATGCAATAGGAAATCTGAAAGACCACCCCAGCTAAAAACCCCCAAACAAGGAAAATGTCTTGATTCTCTTCTCAGCTGCAGCTCACAAAATATCCGCACAGAGCACCAGCACACACAAATTCGGAGCGAATCACTGGAACCCAAAAAGCACATAAAGGCTCACAAACCTCCGGTCTGAAGGGTTCAGGTTAACACCTCATGTGAAAGGAGATCAGCAGAGCCCCGCCTCCCTTCTCAAAGTTCAAATCTGACCTCAAGAGCAGATAAGTGGATGAGAGCAGGCTCCTTGACCTATTTTTTTTTTAAGTCCTTTGCCTTCATGTCACTGAGGGTTACTCCTACAGCGTTCCTTGTCACTGTTCCCATCACACCAGTTGCATGCAGGCCAAACACTCTGTTTTAGCTGCCCAGCCAACAGAATGGAAATAATGCCTCCTTCTAGGCACTGAACTGCTGCTTTTTCCTAATTCTCCTTTGTCTTGACATCACAAGGTGCCTCCTGTGCACATATATCCCAGCAGTCCACAAATATCTTTACAAGTCCTTAGAACATACTGCCCAACCCTAAATTTAAATCCAGACTGGAAGACTGTCACAACAGACTTGCCTACCTAGGCACCAAGAACCTGCAGTATTTGAAGTCTGAATCAGAGCACTGCAAACAGATTCCCAGTTAAAACACGCAGGCACTGTGACGTTCAGCAGCGCGATCAATTACAGGAAGAGAGAGGTAGCAAAGATGCTTTAAATGCCGTATTACATAAATACTACATTCTAGCTGACAGAAAGCTTTGAGAGTCCTGTCATCTGTCCTGGCAGCAGCTATGGAGCACAGCTCTCTTACTGACTTGAACTCTTGAATCTAAACACCTGCAGTACTCCTCCCTGTGCCAGAATTAACCTAGCAATTAATTTGAGGACACATGTCTGAGAAAACACATTTTCTGACTTCATTCCTTGACATTCTGTCTAGTTCCCCTTTTGCCCAAGAACAAGCTCATTTGGGTTATTTCCAAAATCGTATTTCATTAACATAGTCTTTTGGGGATTCACCTTTCCAAAGAGTGGAAAGTCACACCTGACAAGCATTAAGGTTCCTTCTGGTACTATCTGTAGAACTTGTCTTTCTGTCCCTCATCCCAGCTCCGGGAATTCTGGTCATGCAACCTCCAAACATTCTTCTTAAGTTGGTCACTGTCAACAGCCACAGTGGCAGAAGAGCTGTAAGAACCCAGCTCCCCTTCTCGCTTTCCGGGTACACAGAAGGAAGCCCGAGCAGCAGGAGGGAGGGGTGAGCAGCGGGAGGTGGCTGCCGGGGGGCAAGCGCACACTTACCGGTCAGTCTGAAGAACATGGATGAGGTGTTCCATGGCCTGGATGCCCACTTCCAGCCGGTATTTCTGTTGGGAGGAAAACGGCCGGGTCAGCAGTCTAGCCCAAAGTCCAAGCAGGGCTTTGAAGGCAACACAAGGCAGAAGCACAGAAGACACACGTGGCCGCGGGCTACGCTCGGTGTTTACCTTGGACAAGGACTTCAGAGCCCGCACAGCGTCCCTCCGGTCATCCAGTAACGTGGACGAGGCCACCCGGTCGCACAGCTTCTGGATCTGCGAACACACCGCGCACGGGGCTAACTCACCGCGGGCCGCCCCCGCCCCGGGCCGAGGCGCCGGCCGCCGGGAGGCCGCTCGCAGCCGCCGGAGCGCGGGCCCCGAGCCCAGCGGCCCCGCTCCCGGCTAGGCCCCGCCGAGCCGCCGCCGCCGCCACCCGCCCCGCTCACCGTCTCGGCGCCCGAGGGCTGCGGCCCGGCGCTGGGGCCGCCCATGACGCCCCGTAAGAAGTTCATCTCGGCCCGGCCAGCGGGGCTCGCCCGGCGACGCCCCGGCCCCGCCGCCGCTCCCGGCCCCGCCGCCGCCGCCCCCGCCACGGAAGCGGCCGCCGCGCCTGCGCCGGGACGTGGCGCCGACGTGGCCGCCGGCGGGCGAGGGGCGTGCTCCGGTTAAGGCGGGCCCCCTCCCGGCGCGGCCGAGCCCGCCCCTTCCCGAGAGCCCGGCCTCTCGCCGGCTGCTCGGGCTGGTCAGCGACGGGCAGCGCAGCCTCCCCTGCCCGAGCGGCTTGCGGCCAGCGCTGCCGGCTGCCCCCGGCGTGTAGCACCAAGGGAAAAAAACCAAAACCAACAAACCAAAACACACCCAGACACTCCATAAGACTTAGAATTCCAACAAGGTTTGCCTACCGAGGAAAACCAAACACTAACTCGTGACTAGAGAGAGAAAAGTACCGCATTATATCACTGAAACTAAAACAACCCAGCGAGGCAACCCCAGCAGGTTAGGCAGGAGCAACCACGGGTCAGCCGAACAGCACAGCACTAACTAGCTGTTTCTCTTGCGGACGCTGGATTCGCCCTCCCAGGATGCTAGCAGAGTGCTTGGAACATCACCGCTGAGGAACAGCCACCCCGAACGAGCTCAGCACACCCTTCGTCAGGCACTGCACCTGCACGGCAGCTCCCAGCCCCGCGCAGCCTGGTCACCGACAGGACCACCGCTTGGGAATAACACCATCTTTCTGCATATGGAGCTACAGCGTATTTCATAGCGACAAGAGTAAGGAACCGAACATCTTATATGGGAGTAAAACTAGTTCTTTTCATAAAACTCCTCTCACATCACAACTCAAATGAATTTCATTTTCCCTATTTACTGAAGAATTAAATCGACCTTTTAAGTAAGTAACTGAAATGCAATAATGACTCTTTACATATTGAAGAACTAATAAGCTTGCTGCCCCATCTCAAGACAAACACCAAAAATGAATGAATTTGTCTAAAAAAATTATCAGAAAAGTCATTACAAAAGTTTTTTTGTCGGGCAGTTCTGTTCATATCTAACTGCATTTCTCATAACATCAGCTAGGAGACCCATAAGAGCTCCAGTCCTTCAGTAGCTACCCATGTGTGCAGCCAACCCCTCACCCTAATAAGATGCACTCACAACTCGTCTCAGCAATATTTCACATACATATGAACCTGCTCTGCAGTCTCCCACTTCAGGGAAAACACCTTTTTATAACCAATTGGCCTTTTCCCCAGGACAATTTTCCCCTACAGGCAAAACCCATACCTTATCAGAAACTTACAACTTGATAGCAATCTGCTGTGCCCTCAAGACCTTAAGGGTATCTTCCCAGAATGTCAGGGCTGGCAATGATTTCTTGGTTTCCTCCACTCACCCCTTCCCCCTCCCAGACACCACCTAGCATGGGGAACAGAGGGTTTCCACTTTGCTGGGTAGTACAGAAGCATCTAATAATATTTACTCATCAAATAATCAGGTTCTTTACACCAAACACCACCATGTCAGCGGTTTGGTGACCCCCAGACACTTTACATCCCTGAAATCTTTCACCCACTTTGCCAATCTACCAGCAAAATGGCTCAAAAAACCCAAGTTAGAGCCAGCTCTCCCAGAACTGTGCCCATCTATATATTCCCGGGGTGCCCTCTGACACTTCCCTACTCGGAAGCAAAGCTTCTTTGCTACTTATAGAAAAAACAAACCCCAAAAAGTCCTTCAAATGAATAGAGCTTCAAACACCCCCTTTCCCCAGGGAGAAGCTTCACAAGGTACTTACCTTTACAGGCCAGCAGCACACAGACACCACAAACCATGGAGGACTTAAAAAAAACCAAACACCAAAACAAGGTGCTCACAGTAAACACAAGTATCTTTATTTAAAGGTTTTCCATCTTTACACGTACAGCCTCAAGTTAGGAGAAAGACTTGCTTCTGAAGAAGGTCTCTGATGTGCTCCAACCATTAAAGACATGCCCACCTCAGCAAAGTTCTCAGGCCAACAGGACGAGGTACAGCCCCTCAGACACCGACTCAAGGCCCAGCTTCCTCCAAGCGGGGCAGCCGCCGGTTAACACCTGACACAGAGCTGTGACCCACCCCGGCTCCCGGCCTAACTCGGGAAACGCTTCTGCTGCGGCGCCGAGCTCCGAACCTGGAAACCAGAGGGCAAAACCCCTGCACGGAGACAGCCGCCTCCACCCCGCCGCACCTCGCAGCCGCCCGGTGACGGGCCACCTCCGCCAGCGGCACCGCCTCGCTCCCGTCCGGGGGGAACCGACCTCGAGGGACGAAAAACAGCGGAAGCCCCGCCCCGGGGTGCGCTACCTCCGGCGAGAGAAGCGGCCGCCGCGCGAACACACGTCCCGCGGTACAAACACCCGGAAAGGGAAAAGAAACAAAACCCCCCCCGAGCGCCCGTCGGGGGCAGCTGAAAGCCCGAGCCCGGTGCGGGCCGCTCCTCGCATCGCTCTGCCGAGCGGCCTGCGCGCTCCGCCCAACGTCATTACGCACGGCCGGCGCCGATTGGCGGAGAGGGCCAGCTGGGCGGAGCACGGGCACGCGGACCGCGCATGCGCAGAGGTGCATGCCCGCCTTCTTTGCCGGCGGGCCCCGCCTGCCCCCTTCCTCTCCGCGCACGCGCAGAGGCGCGCACGCACAGGCACGCGCGCAGAGGGGCTCCGGCACCGTTGTGGCCGCCGCGCGCCGTTCGCCCGGGCCTGCCTTCGCCCGCAGGGACGCGTCGACGGACACGCTCGCCGCGACCGACGCCGAGCAGCCCCTGGGGGACGCGGGGGGAAGCTGCCCCGGCCCCGCGCACCGACTCCTGTTCCTTAGGTGAGCGGCCGGGGGAGTAGGCCGTGCCGCGCTGCCGGGAGGTGGGCCGGCGGGGGGGGCCGTTTAACGGTCACGGCGGGCGCGCTCGGCGCTGAGGGGAGCGGCGCGCGCCGCGGGGGGGGCCCCGGCTTTGCCCTTCGCCGCCCGCCCCCGCCTCGGCGCAGCCAGGCCCGGCTGCTGGCTCCCGGCCCGGCGCGTCGCCCGGGGGGGGGACGCGGAGGGGAAGGGAGGGGCGGGGGGGGGGGGGGGGGGGGGCTTTTGTTCGCCGTCACCTTGGCGGCGGCGTGGCCCTGCCGGCGATCGCTGCTCCGCCTCGCCCCGGGCGGCGGGGGCAGGCCCGGGAAAAGCGCCCTCCCGCCCACCGCTTCCGGACGTAACGCCCCGAGCCCTGCGTTCCCTCGGCGCTCTCTGCGGCGTTCGGCCCAGCGACCGCCTTCTCCCGGTTCGCCTCGCAGGGGCCTGCCGAGGTGCCTGGATCTCGGCGTGTGCGGGATGCCGCTTGCTCAGCCTCCCTCGCACTGCAGAAGCAGCCTTAGCTTCCCACCCTCGGCTCGGCGAGCTCTCCTTTCCTCCTGCGAGTTAGTACTGCCCTGGCATCACGGGATCCAAGATCTCTCCCGGCCGGGCAGAGCACTCTCCCCTTGCTCTTTCCCCAGTCCGAATCCGAGTTGCCTGGTTTCTCATACATAATATGGCCGAAGTAGTTGCGAGCATCTTTTGTTCTGCAGATCTGGATGCTTTGAGGAGATTTTTTTTCTAAACTTCTCAGATGGGTTTTCTGTGCTTGGTGTTTTCTGAAGCTTTTGCTGCTGTTGGCCTCGGAGGGCTAAACTAGAGGTCATTGCAGTTACAGTGTGGGTGCACAGGAGCATCCTCATGACAAAGCTTTTAAATCCCATGGTCAGTTGGATGATGGTGGATCTTGAGCTTGGTGCCCTGCACCGCTGCATGAAAGAACTAGCACATTAGAGAATGAGAGAATACGAGATTGTTGTTTGATTCCAACCAGAAGCACTTAGCCAGTCTTGTGGCCTTCCATGTTGATTTGGGAATTTCCGAGTTCTTTGTGTTTTAGGCACATCCAAGTTCAGTGTGCAAGTGTTCTGGTTTCCTGCAGAATTAAGTGTAAATAAACCCAAGATATTTTTGATCTGTTGAGAAATAGGGTAAGTTATTTGGTTCCGTGTTCAGTTCTTGTGCAGCTAGACTATTTATAGGCAACCCCTGTGTTTAAAGCCATCATGGTGCTCTTCGATCTGGAACAGTGTGGAGGACTACAAACAGAAGGATATGTTTTATTAGTAAGCATTTTCTGCTGCCTCTGTCTCAGTATCTCAGGCTGATTTTTTTCCTTTCTCTTACGGAGACTTTTAATTAGGAAGCATTAGCAGAATTGAAGATCAGTGTCCAACTTAGAAAAAATGGTCACTGCAGAGCAGGCCATGCCTTCCTACTCCCTGCTGTGTGTCAGACCTTACAGGAGGTAGTATGGAGCAAGTCTTCTAACATACACTCATTTTTATCAGGTGATATAACTGTATTATCGTAGCACTGCATGGGGTTTGTCAGCTTGCTTTCTGAGAAGGTTTGGCACTGACAAGTGATACTGCTTCAGCTTCTGGAGTTGTTTATCCTTAGGGAGGCATTGTGATTGTAAGTATGCCTACAGGGCCATACCTGCCATAGAAAAGCCTTTTTTTTCCCCTCAGGATTCCTTGTGGGTGTATACTTGGGTTGCTTTTGTGCAAGAGACACAATCTTGATTTACCATTTCAAATGTTCTTGGAATGTTGTAATTGGCAGATAGAGGCTTGTCATGTGAAATGAGGATCTGTGCCATGTGAATTTTTCATTAGCAGAATAAAATATTTTTTTCTAATAGCCAGCTTAAGCTGAAGGGAAAACAGAACGAGTTACTTCAGTCCACTTATCCACCAGTGTCCTTATGAGTAAAATGTTTTCCACTATGCAACTGGGGTCTCAAGTTATCCATCTACCATTGCACTTAAAAAATATTTTACAGTGCTGAAAATAGTCTGAGGCAACACAGTATCTTAACACGCAGTGGTGAATTGGAGTCTTCCTTGTTACTGCAGGAGTTGTGACATTGGATGTCATTTCTTTTGAGAGTATTTGACAAATTAAGAACTGCGTCGCAACTCAAGGAACATGTGAAAAGATTAATATGTCAGGCTAATAGGTATATCTGGTGAGAAACCCGAAGAAAGGCACAGAACCTGGCATTTGATGATGACGTTGCAGGAGAGGTGCAGTGGCTTCCCCAGAACGGGTGGTGCCATTGCCCAGGGTTGCTTTTGTTATTGCTCTTCTGGTGGGGGTTAGCTCCTTGGGGTGGGGGAGCCTAACTGCCCAGAACATGTTGCCCTCTAGTAGTCGTAGGCCTAAAATATAGGGTGCTATTAGGCTCCTCTCAAAAAGAAAAAAAAAGCAAAAGAAGAAAACCAAAACCAGCCCCACAGGACAGCTTGATTTGGAAGAACTGCATGTTGTGCCTTGGGGCTCAGCCAATTCAGATTGTGTGGATTAGGTAAAGGGGATCATGAAATAAAGGAATTCTGTAGATTATACAGGTTTGCTGGTCCTTAATGCAGATGGAGGATGATCTGAGTGTTTTGCTTGTAGAGCACAACGGAGAGAAGCAGGTTTCTGTACTGAGCTGCGTTGTTTGGGGCTTTCAGTTGCTCTTTCAGTACTCGCAGTTAGTGCTTATTTCCCTTTACCATGGAGTACCCGCCACCCTTCACAGGACATTATTACAGATGCCCTGGTTTGTGCCAGCCAGATGGTCAGTTACCATTTGGTTTTTTAGCTTTATTGAAGGTGTGGCTGCTCACACCGTTGCAGCAACAGGATCTCAGAGTCACACTTAGTGATCACAGTAGTGGGCACGTGTTTTAGGGCTTCCTTTGCTTGTTTGCAGTAGGAAATGCAGTTTAAAAGTGGTAATCTGGATTTAGGAGAAACCTGTCCAAGAATGTGGAGGCTGCTCTCCCCTTCTGTTTTCCCCTGGCTCCTTCAGAGTGGGAAGCAGCATGGTACCCCTCGTGGCTTTGCTTTGTGTGCTCACTGGGTGTGGAGCAGCTTTCTGATGTGGGGGAGCGTTTTGCCCCATTTTATTTTCGGTTTAAGTGGTGTATTCAGATCTCATCAGCAACTTGGACACGACTTGCAGACTTGTGGATTTCAGAATGAGCCACACCTGAAGATCTGTGTAGAACTATAGCTCGACGCCTGTTTGCCTTCAGTCATGGACTCTGTGGCAGAAGCATTAAGAGGATGAAATCTGCTTGCAAAACAAAAATTTTATTAAGAATTAAAATTAAAATATATAATTGCCTTTTATTAGAAAAAAAAAATAAGATTATGTTCTTATATATAATAATACATCTAATATATCATATAATAGCCTTAGTAAATAAAAGCTATTATTGGGCTTCCTTTTCTTGTTTTTACTTACTCACAGTTCTTTAGTAAAACCAATGACGAGGCCTGCACCTTCCTCCCAAAGCATAAAAGCTTGTCTTGGTGGAGGTTGCCTGCAAGTTCAGATGACACTTTTGCAGCCTCCTGTCAGAACCTGGTTCAGCTGTTTTTCCTTTTTTTTTTGTGTAGAAGCATCTGGGCATCATCACTGTTGTTGGTATGCCTTGAAACAGGAGGTGGCTTTGAACTACCTCTTTTGGCACACAGTTTGTGTCAAAGTTGATACTCTGGAGACCTGAATTTGAGCATATACCTCACCATTTTGTAGCTGACACATCGCCTCAGGTAACTTGGTGTTTTTTTCCAGGATAATGGAAATGTTAATGAGAAAGTGTATGTATAATTTAGCAAAGAAAGGCTTCTCTAATGTGAGAGCTGCTTATCGAGCAAGGTGGCTGCCAGTGAACATTGGGGTGGTCAACACATAATGGCCTTCAGTGCTTCAGAAACAAATTGCTGCTGCCCTCCTGTGCAAACTGATGGGTGATACTTTGGGGTGGTTGTGGGTTTTTTATTTAGGTGAGGAAGTGACAAGCACAATTTAGTAAATAACCTTTTATGTATAAAGATGATTCCAGAATGAATGAATTTGTACGCTACTGGTTTAGGGGGAGCTGGAGAAATTATTGTGGCAGCTCAGCATGATTGTCCTAATGTGAGCTGCATCTCATCTTTTCAGCCTTCAACGGTGTCATCTCGTTGCAAAGGCTAATGTCTTGCTTTGTTTATCACTCCCGGCATTTGTTATTGCAGGCCATCGAAAGATGTTTTTTGCAGAGCTTAGGAAAATCTGTAATAATCTTATGCTTGAGTCTAAGAGAATGTAGCTGGGGTGTTGTCACAAAATAAAAGGAATGTTACTGTTTATTTCAGCACTACCCTGCGGTTGCACTTCAAGTTACTCTTCCAAGGAAAATAGCTTTTCTGCTTTTGTTCATTTGCTTATCTTTGCATGCAAACAACTCCTTTCTGTGCTAACTCTCCCATTGTTTTTCTTCTCTTGAAAGAAGTGACCGTGGAAATAACTTGAGATGGGAACTTGGTGGTTTGAGATAACGGTGCAAAGCTTATCCAGTGCTGCCCGTGGGCGTCAGTGGTTCGGTTGTTATGAATTTGAGTTGTGGCAGCGGAATTCACAGGGAACATTGCACTTGCAGATGGGCATGTTCCTTCAGTTTTGGAGTCCGGTCCCTCAGCTGAGTGCCTCAGGGTCCCTTACTTCTGAGCCTTGTCTGAAGAAGAAAGGGATTCCGTATTTCGTGTAGTCCTCCAGTTTGCGGTTGCATGGGCGTTTGTGTTACCCTGTCGGCGTAGTTTATGGCTTCTATCAGTGTGGAGGGGGTTCCTGAACCGCACAGTTGCCCTGTGAAGAAACCAGCATATAAATTTATTTGATTTCTCGTGTTTGCCATCTTGGTTTCAGTGTTTTGGTTCTGGGTAATACGTACGCGGGTGCCTCGAGCAATAAGTTCTCGTTAAGATACTTTCCCGATGGCTGCTCAGGCTGATCTAAAAATGTGGCTCCTTTTATTCAAGTGAGAGGAGTGTTCAGGGTCTTCTTCCTTAGCTGTTAATCCTTGACTCTTGAGTATGTATGAATAAAAACTGGAAAAATGGCTTTTGTCGAGTATATCTATGAGGCTTCCACCAGTGCCTCATAAAGCGTGGAGATACCGTTCATGGTAAATTTAGACTATTTAAATTGTTGATGCCAATGCCTTGGGTTTTGGCCTAGATTGCACTGGTGCCTTTACCTCCAAACCCCTCGGGCCTGCTAAGACTCAGATCCTTGACTTCTAGGAGATACTATACTAATTGGGACACGTGGAGATTTTAATCTTTTTAAAACTGGTTTCATGATACCTGTGTTGATAGCAAGGAGTACCTGCATTTTTATTTTACAGCCTTTTAAAGACTCGGAGACCTAAACAGTTTGTTAAGCCTCTGCTACCCCTATTAACACCTCTGAAGACATAATGAAAGGAAATAATATTGAGATGGGTGAAGAATTGTACTGAGTCATCGTGTAAAACACTGTGATTCTGAAATGTAAATCAATAGTACTGTCACTTGAGATGCCGAAAGAGGTGGACTCCATCCTCACCTTTTCAGGCATGTAAACCAGCTTCTATTTCAGCTCGTTAGGGAAGAGTTGGCCGTGTGTGATGATTGCGTGCTTGACTTTCTCAGATTTTCTGAAAGGTGCCGGTGACCAGCCTTTCCTGAAATAGCACATCTTCCAGTGAAGAGAAGATCTCGTGTGACACAGATCTGATGTAGTGTAATGACATGTCACACATTATTAGGTTTTGTACCCGGAGGCATTTTCAGTGTTCTTTGTGGCATGCCATCAATTTGTTAACGTAGTTACCTGGCTTATTGCTGTTTTTAAGAATGTGTCCTAGCTATGATCTGCTTTTTATTACGTTCTTAATAAAAGAAAATAAATTGGGAGGAAGCTCCATCCTTGAGTATTCTCACAAGTGCTTGTGATGAAGACCGATTTTGAGTTCATCGCCTGCATCTGGGGCAGGGGAACAAAAATTGAATAGTCTCACCTGCAGAAATAGAGGTTCTTGTTCTTTTAAGGTTGATTTCTTAGTTAAATTCCCACATGCGTACCACTGCTGTATTATGAGTCATGTTAGGAAGATCCCCAAATTGCTCAGATTCTGTTTCTTTTGTGTTTCCGCTTGGAACGCACACAGGGCTCAAGCCTTTGACGTCCCTTAGTATTCTTGGTGTTTGAGTTGGGGCCTGACTATCAAAATGACTTCCCCTAGGGCTTCTCCTTGTTTCATGGTCTTGGGAAGTTATAATAAAAATTTTCCATAATCCTAAAATAAGTTTTTGGATTTCTTCTCTCTAAGTTCAAAGCTTTTATCTCAGTCTTTGCATGCTGCCTTGCCTGCAAGTGTGATTCCTGGTTAATTGTATTTGGGAACAGTTCTTGGAATTGTCCTGTGGCTTGGATTGCAGAGTTGAGATTTGTTTTGACAGTCCATTAAGTGTAAACTACTTGAGCTAAGTACTTGGGCTTTTTTCTTTAGAGTTCTTTTTTCATTGTGGATCTGACACATTTGTGGCACCATTCACAGGTATGTTTTACCTTTATTACAGGCCCTTCTTGAGCTGAGGTTAATCTCTCAATTTCACTTTATGTGCTTTATGTCCTGTCCAACTGTAATTGCCAACTGTCCTTTGTGTTGGCCCTTGGCTTGGATCAACGGGTTCAGGGTATTTGGTGAGAAAACAAATATCTTATTCTAGGATTATCTCCCAACTTGGAAACTTGGGGTTTTGACTTGGTCATCTTTGCCTGCTGCCTTGCCTACACATTTCGTTTTTGAGAGAGGAAGTAGATGATGCTGTTTTAGGGAACAGGATTGCAGATGCTGGTATTCATGAGTGAGTTCAGCTTTCCTGACGTGAACTTGATAAAGCAACATGTTGGGTGCTGGCAAGCCATCAAAAAGACTTTGAAAGTGCTGAAGATCATTTTATGACATGGACGATCTGCAAGATGGTATGGATAGTAGGATCAGAGCAAGTAAGAACCATTATCTCTGAGGCATAATGATTTCCCTTCTCGGTCTTCAGGGAATGTGAATCCAGCCCACGTTATTACTGAAGAACATTGGTGCTACCGTGTTCGTGTGAGAGCTGTGACAGCAGCCTTTTAAGGCAGATGTGCTTTGAGATTAAAGAGTGCTACCAGCTTAAAAAAGTGTATTCCTGTTTGTTTTGTACTTCTGTTGAACTTGGGTTTGTAGTTGTTCATTAGTGTATTGCTGAAGGGTTAAACAAATGATGCTACCCATTTTTTATAGGGCCTTTATTTGTTTTAGTGGTTTTGTTTGGTGTAGATTTTTAAAAAGCGCCTCTTCATAAGGGGCTTCATTTCCATTTGTAGTGCTTTGACCTGGCTGGAGGCCAGGTGCCCACCACAGCCACTCCGTCACTCGCCCTTCCCAGCTAGAAGGGGAGAAAATACAACGAAAGGCTTGTGGGTTGAGATAAGGACAGGCAGATCACTTCCAGTTACTGTCCCGGACAAAACAGACTGCGTTTGGGGAAATCAATTAAATTTATTAACAATCAAATTAGAGAAGAGTAATGACAAATAAAACCAAATCGTTGAAATAATCTTTCCTTCCCTTCTTCCTGGGCTTAATACTACTCCTGATTCCTCGTCGCCCTCCCGCTGAGCAGCGCAGGGAGTGAGGACTGGGCATTGTGATCAGCCAGGTCATCAAATATTGTCTCTGCTGCTGCTTCATCCTCAAGGGGAGGAATCTCTGGTGCCTGGAGCACATCCTCCCTCCTCTTCTTCACTGACCTTGGTGTCTGCACATGTTCTCATCCCGTGTTGTGGCACAGTTCTTTTTTCCCTGCGTCTTATCTCTGTCACCGCAGAGTCATTGCCATCGCCACTGATGGGCTCAGCCTTGACCAGCGGCTGGTCCCTCTCTGGAGCCGGCTGGCACTGGCTTTATTGTACCTGAGGGAAGCTTTGGGCAGCTTCTCGCAGAAACCACCCCTACAGCTCCCCCGCTACCAAAATCGGGTCACACAAACCCAATACACCGTTGTTGCCTCTTTGTCAAAGACAGACGTGAACTCACCGAAATCTTTTTACTTACTCAAAGGAGGTGAAGGAGGGTGTCCGGAATTGGTGGAATAGCTCTGAGGGAACTAAGTTGCTCTTCACGTTGTTGTTTTAATTCTAATATCGTTACGCTTATCCTTTCCTGGGAAAGTTTTGATATACAGACCTGTCTTCAAACTAATGTGGATGTTTTTAATTACAGCATTTGACACTGTGTACCAAAGAAATGGTGATGGAGAAGCCAAGTCCCCTGCTCGTAGGGCGGGAGTTTGTGAGACAGTACTACACTCTGCTAAATAAAGCTCCTGACTTCTTGCACAGGTAACACTTGCACGCACAAAGTGCCTAATGTTTTTGAACACAAGTGTGTAGTGTTCCTTATAAATCAGATCAAGTTTAATTTCTGAATATGAGAAAACTCTTGGAAAACTGTTTTGCTTTACTGAAAACTCGTTATGCTCTAGAACCAAGTCTGACTGTGTGGATGTGTGGCATGTTTGTTATCAAGCTATTTCCTGTGTGGAAAAGTGAGCTGCTTCTCAGCTGATAAGATGGTGATGTGGATGTATTCCAGAAATCCTTTTCTTAAAAGACAGAAAAGAAAAGGAGAGAGAATGGCAGAGGAAGCGCTTGCATTTTAGTACCTAGACAAGCATGCTAATTCATGCAGAATCTTGCCTCTGAGAAGCTTTTATCCAGATTGTGAGTGGAAATTTCACTATAAATGTCAGGGCATGTACGAGGTAGGTGGAAAATACAGTAGGTACTCTGAATGTGTTTGTTCTTTTTGTTTGGTTGGTTTTTTGCTAACTGCTTCAGCCAAAGAAGAGCAGCAGCTGTTGCAGGTCACTTCCCTCCTGCTTTCCCTTAGTACAGCAACAGCACTTCCCTTGCATCACTGTTAACACCTGCCGTGGGAGCCTACGGAGCTAGTGCTCCTGCTGCATTTGGGAGGTTCTTCCATGCTGTTAGGAGGGGCTGGGCCATGCTCAAAAACATGGCTATATAGTTGGTACCAACGAAAACAATATTTCACAGAGGTTTTTTCTGGACGTAGTCATGGGATTTAAAGTATTGGGTTGTTATTTTCAGGAAAGTAGAACTGGAAATAATTTCTACATTTAGTAGGATAAACCAAGAAGTGGCAAATCTGGAAGTTCTAGCGTTTAATTCTGTCTTAACACTGATCCTCTGAATTGGCTTCTTTAGCTACGGAGAAATGTTCTGTATCCTTACTAATCTGCGTGACAATGAGTTTATAGAAACTTAATGAAAATTTTATTTTATATATAGATTAGAAGGGTAGACAACAATGGCATCCTGTAGCATTAGGACAAGTGTTAGCATGCAAACCTCAGGGCAGTCACTCCCCAGGCAAAGCATACTTCTAAATTAAAAAAAAGCTGTGATACAATAGTTCTGTCTCATATTTTAATTTAAATGTACAAAAAATATTAAGCATTTGTCACATGCTTTATAAGTTGGCAGTAAAAATTCAAAACAAAACTTGGGCTTTTCTGGGCTCGAAATTACTAAGTGAATTGAAAGTACAAAAGTTGTCTGAAATGTAAGAAAAGTTGTCTGTGCAGGCTGAATGCAAGGCAGAGTGCCTCGATGCTGCCCGGAGCTCGGTTCCTCCCTAAGCTAACGCCTTGGCTGCGTAGCATGGCTTTAATGCAGCCAAGTCATTTTGAGGTGGCAGAACCTTCAAACCAAAAGGGCCACCTCACTTGAAGGAAGCAAGTGAAAGGTAGAAGTTGGTTTAGTAGCTTGCTACCTATCTTGGGCAAGCTGGAATACTGGATGTTAAGCTTGTGTGTGCCTGTATTCTTGGAGCCTCGCAAGGGGAAAATGTATCTTGAGTTGCTTTGTGCGGAAATTTCTGGTGTATTGAGCTCTGCAATGTTCAGCTGAAATGCTTGTTAGATCTGGTTCTTTTTTTTCCACTGCTGTGACCTCTGCGTCTCTTTGCTTGCAGGTTTTATGGCAGGAATTCATCTTACGTCCATGGAGGCCTGGACGCCAGTGGGAAACCCCAGGAAGCAGTGTATGGTCAAGCTGTGCGTATCAAAATCAGCCCTCTAGGTGTCAATAATGTTGAGAACTCACTTGTATAAATCAGTCTTTTTCTTTACCAGTTACTTTGACTTTCTTATCTGGGAAAAATGTGTGGTGATACTGCCTTCTGTTCAGGGGCAGATAGGAATTGGCTGGCTTGACTTTTTTTGTGTTCGACTGTTGCTGGTTTTACTGTGGGTTGTATTTGATTCATCAGCTTTGCATCTGGCCCACAGATGGGAAACAAAATCAAGAGGACCTGTTAGATTTGTGCAATTGATGTATCTTATTTCAGTTAGAAGTGGTTCCTTGGGAACAGGACTGTGATCTATGGGAGTTACATGCAATTCTATATGTTTCCAAGCTCTACTTTTCTTTAGTTGGAAGATTACTGTTGAAGAAGTGAAGTAAGGCCAGAAAACACAAGTTTTCTCTTTGGTTGTAGCTCTTTATCAGAACAATGCCTGTCACCTAGGGATATCTGTTTATGTTGTGGCCATGTCTTTGAGCAGTATGCCTTTTAACCCATGGCGGGTTTGGTTTCTTCTCTTTTCACCTACAGAGCCTGACTTGACAGCACCAAAATCTTAGCAATGCAGATGGTCCCCCCTCCTGTGACATTTGGTACTTCATGGATGCACAGAGGGTTGGGGTTTTTTTTTTTTTGGTTTGTAGGGTTGGTATTTTGCTTTGTCTGTTTTAAACACAAGATGAATCTTGTCCCTCTCACAGGTTCTTTTAAAAAGCCTTAGGATAGGTCCCATGTTGTAATACAGCTGGAAAAAATTGAATAGCAATTTATATGCTGTTTGACTGCTCTGAGAAGTACTTGAATCCTGGTGGAAAGCTTCAGACTAAAAGTTAGATGAGCCCAGGAAGAGTCTTCTCAGTGAAGGATACTTTGGGGTTCCTGTACTTGCCTTTTGAGCCTCAACGGGCTGCTGCTTGGTGTTCTTTCAGACTCAGTTATTTAAAAGGTATAAAACTCTATGAAACTCTTGTGTAGCTTACGTGTCACTCTTTATTTCTAGGAGATACACAAGAAGGTGATGTCATTACAGTTCAGCGAGTGCCACACCAAGATTCGTCACGTGGATGCTCACGCTACTCTGAGTGACGGGGTGGTGGTGCAAGTCATGGGAGAGCTGTCAAACAACGGGCAGCCGATGAGGAAGTTCATGCAGACTTTTGTGCTTGCTCCAGAAGTAAGGATGTATAAGATCGTGTTTAACTTCAAACAGTGATGATGGTAATCTGATCTGTAGCTCTAATTTGTCATACTGGAGTTAAAAAAAAAAGATCTAGGTATTAGAGCTGGACCCGGAGTCTACCATTAAATGTGTCACAGTATGTGAGTGCAGAGAAACGAGTGTATTGGGTCTGTCAGGAGTTGTTTTATTTTCTTCGACTTGAAGTATTGCAACATTAATACAAAAGAAATTGGAGCTTGCATTTGGGAGCTGCCGTTGGCGCAAATAGATTTAAAAAAATCACGTTCAGCTCTGCAGCTCAGGCCTCGAGTGTAATTCTGTACTTTCTTCACGCCTGCCAGCAGATGTGAGTACTGGCGGATGCTGCACAAGTTACTGCTCAAATTTAACTTAGTGAGAGCGGAGCTATGTGAGGGTAAAGGGTGTCTTGCGGTCTTTCTGCTTATTTGCCCCTACTTCATCACAAACTACGGTGTGATTGATTAATGTTTCGGAATCCTATTGCATTTTTTTGCTGCAGTGCTATAAGCTTGCAGGCACCCTGTGGAAATGGATTCTGTTTTTTTATTGCAAAGGTAGCGTAATATGGAGAAGTCAAATTCCTTCATGAAACTGAGGGATGTGATGTTTAGTTAGAACCTAAGATCACGATAACCGTAACCCAAAATTGGGGTTTTCTGCTTGAAACTTCCCTTTTCAGTTGGTTGGAAATTACTGGTCAGTTGTTTGCTTAGAGAAGAGGTGGCAAATGGCTTTGGGGAAATAGTCCAATGCCAAAATGTCAGGGTGTTACCCCAAGGCTTCTTTCTCCAATCCATCATTGTTGTTGACTGCTAATGCATAACGTGTGTGCAAAAAAATCCATCTTGCTCTTTTACAGGGTTCTGTACCAAACAAGTTCTACGTCCATAATGATATCTTCAGATATGAAGATGAAGTATTTGGGGATTCAGAAGGAGAACTTGATGAAGGTGAGAAGAACTGTACATGTAGCATTTGTCTTGCTCCCCCAGCACGAATGCAGAGCTTTTGGAGGTGTCTAGAGGAGACAGAAGGGTGCCAAGTGTATTGTGTTCTGATGGAGCATAGTCATGTGGGAGGGGGCTTGTGTTGCTGAACTGTCTGCAGGTCCCAAAGATGCTGTCAAGTGAAGGTCCTATAGTTTGCCCTGATTCCTTGAAGGGCTGGCCTGGCTCAGGGCGCGTGAGGCTTGGCAGAGAATGGGAATGATGGGCAATAGTACTGCTGTTGCCACTGGTTTCATCAGGTAGACTTGATTTCTGTGATCGGCCAAATTTTTAGGTAAAGTGATTTCAAGAAAAAAATCTAACTGGCTTTTCAGATAGGACGTGTGGTTCACTTTCACCTCAGCGTCACATTGAGTAATTCATTTCTGTTCAGGGGGCTCAGCTTGACCTGGGTAGTTCCTTTCCTCTCTGTTCACCGAGACAAAGCAGATCTGAGCACAGCCAGAATGTATGGACATGTGTTCGCTGGGTAATTGCTGGAATTTTTTCGTCTCAGTTCAGTGGAACAAAGCATCTTAGGCAGTCATCCTTTTGTTTGAGGTTAATCTTCTTAGTTTTAGGTACCGAGCTTTATGAGCTAATAGTACAATCTCCCTCTTACACTGCCACCATGTGAAAAGCATCTGCTGCTTTAAAACACCCTCAAACCCACCTCACTGAACTTCTTAACAGCGTTGTGTTTCCAGTTTCTCCTTTTTGTGAAAATACTAAGAAACAAAGCTAATTTTGCCTTCTTTTGCTGATGAAGCTTTCTTTTGATGACTACTAGTTTAATATGCTTTTTAAGTGCGGCTTGTGTATGTGTACAGATGTTGAAGGAAGTTTCTCTTGTTGTGTCAGAGTCTGAGGAAGAGGTGGAAGAGGAGCAGGAGGAAAGACAACCATCACCTGAACCCGTGCAAGAGAACACAAGCAGTACTTACTATGAAAACCATCCTGTAACGTAAGAAGTCCGTTTTATTACACGAGGTTGTTTTTTTGATAGCAACTTTAGGAAACCACACTTGACTTGGTATGGATCTGTATAACGTTAGCATTACCTTGTCTTGAAACATGGCTTCCTGAATGGAGAGAGGGAATGGGGCATGTTCTTTTGGTTGCTAATTATTTTCACTTCTGGTTTCAAATGCGAGGTGAAAAGGGAGCAACCACGTTTATGTACACACTTAGTGGAGTCTTTGTTACGTAAACTTCCAGCAGTGAGTTGTCTTGATGTAATTGATGTGAACAAGGAGGTTAATCAAAGGGTGCGTAATGATGTGTTACTTAAATTTCTGTAGCAGCTGATACTGAGAGGAAGGATTGCTTTTTGAGAACTTGCTGTACAGCTGTATGGGAAGAATTGATCTTTGTCTCGAGTGTCTTAAAATCTAAACAAGATTAAAGAAAAAAGATTCGTTACATTTTTGTAAGAAAGATACATTTTATTAAACAAACAAACAACACCAAAACCTTATGCTTTTCTTGAAACGTAGGAATGCCTTTTAAACAACCAGAACTGATTTCCTGGTTTCCTTGTTAAAAAAAATATATATGTAACAACATTTTAAAAACATTTACAACCTCACTAGATGATGTCTGCTAAGTGCATCTGTGATGATGCTAAATACTGGTCACGTAATGCTTTTGATGAGAAATCTTATGGAAGAGGGGAGTCTGCTGGAATTCTGGTAGTGACTTGCTCAAGCTAACACGGAAGGCTTTTGGAGCCTAAAAGCATGAAGTCAGGTCTTTCTGTTGGATTACTGTGCCAGCTGGAAGGAAGTTGTGAAGGCAGCAGTCATCATACAGTCCCTTAGGCACGTGCTTAAACTCTGCCTGGAGCTGCACAAGCAGACTGGTTTGGAATTCGGTAAGCTTTTGCGGGGCCTGGAGAGGGAAGTGAACAAGTTAGGATCCTTGGCATTTTGAACACACAGAGTAGAGAAGTTGCATGTGATTTTCAGTGAACAAGACTCCCAACTCCTTGTGGTGAGGCACTTGGATGACATTGTTATAAATCAGCTGTGGGTTTCATTCCAAAACTGGCTTTGTTGGTGTACCTGGCTTAGTCTTCCGTTGGTCTCAGACCATGCTTCTGTTGTTTCCGGAGCAGCAGTTCTTGAGTTTTGCACCCATCCCGTAAAGGGTTGACATGTCAGTTTTCACGTTCCCTGCAGAGAATTGCAAGACATGTCTTTGCTTGGCAGGAGTAAGATCTGACTTTGTATGCAGCTACAGGGGTACAGCTTACCTTCTCACTGCATTGTGTATGTAGGTATCATAGGGTAGCTACTGGGAAGACAATATTCTTTTTAATACCGTTAACCGTAGCATAGCTTGTAAAAAGGTCATAAAATACAAAGCAATCAATAAGCTGCATAAAATGCATTTGATTATTGTAGCAACGGGATAGAGGAGACGCTAGAAGAATCATCTCATGACCCTGAGCCGGAATTGGAATCTGAAACAAAAACTGAGGAGCTGAAAACTGAAGTAGAAGAGAAGACCCTGGAGGAGCTAGAAGAGAAGTCTCCATCTCCACCTCCTGTAGAACCTGTGTCACTACCACAAGAGCCACCAAAGGTTAGTTAAAAATCGTATCTGTGCTTCTAAGTGCAGATGGTAAAGCAGAAGAGTTGGTTTTGAGCGGAGCCTTTTTGAGTGGTACCTCTTTTCAGTGTCACACTGTGTGAACAGCTAGACTTGAACCTTGAACTTGTAAAAATGCCAAGTTTCACTAAAAAGGAAAGAATTGTTGTTGTTAAATGCTGCTCAGGTTACCTTTTGTAAATTTAATGCTCTGCTTGTAAAGTGTGTGTGTGGCTTTATGCACATGTAAACCTTTTTAAATGTAGAGTTAAGAACTATTAAGAAAACACTTGAGGCTACCACCAGCAAAGATCTCATACAATGGGCACCACTGCTCTTTGTAGAAAAAACCCTTAGTGCATTGACACTTGTAAAATTGCCAGCAGTATGGGTTCAAAATCCCCACGGGGGCGTTGAGTAGTCGTCTCCCTTAGAGGCAGGATGCCTAACCTTAAACACCACCGGGCACACCGTGTGTCGTCTGGCGTGGGCACACTTGGCTCGTTGGGAGGAGATGGGAGGAAGCGCTGAGAGCTGGAGTGAGGTCATTTGCTAGCTCCAGCCTGTCTCCTGTATTACGCTGTTTTTTCAGTCCGTTTCCTCTTTCCCGTTTTTACTTCTAACGTGTGGCATCCACTTTCTTTCTTTGTGCAGAAGACACTTAGCACTCGAGGGTTTTCAGTCTGAGGTTTGGTTCCATCATGGAAAGCAGTGATCTGAGGGACACTGGCTGGCTCAAGTAGGGACACGCTTGCCCCACGCCGTCAGAGCGTGCAGGCGGCTCAAACTGCCAGTCCCGCTCTATCTTCCTCATAATGCTTGCACTATAAGAGTCAGACATGAACGGAACGTGTATTTTCCGCAGACAGTTTCCCTGTAGGAATGTCAGTGGTTTGCCATGATTAGTAGCCTAGGTTTGTTGCATTTCCTGCAGGCTTTCTCTTGGGCTTCAGTGACCAGTAAAAACCTGCCTCCTAGTGGTACTGTTTCTTCCTCTGGAATTCCACCCCATGTTAAAGCACCAGTCTCACAGGTAACCCATCTGTGAACACCTTGGATTGTCTCATTACTTCTGCAAACTGCTTCAGTTGTGTAAATTAACAGATCGATTTGTTTGACTTAAATTGCACAAATTAATTGTGTCTTAAATGTTAATGCACTCACCTTCTTGTCACAAGGGAAGGCACGTAGACGTAACAGGTGTAACCTTGGGTCCTGGTGATGTCCAAATCTGTTCATATGGAAATGACAAGTCACTACTGAATTTCTTTTTACGTGTATTAATGGGATATGGTTTGATTTGCAAGGGAAAAGTGAACAAAAATTAAAAACCAGCTCCCCACAAAATGGTAGTGCACTACCAGCACTAAAAAGGAGCAGCACCGTTTCTGAGCAGGTGCGAGATTGCCGTGGAAGGCTAATGCCTCCACAAGTGTGCCAAATCTCATTACCCATTCACAATTAACTTGTTGCAGAACCCTGTACCAACTTATGACTGTGTGAGGAATGGAAGGATTCACATTTCCTGGCCAGGACAATGCTGTCTTCCCATTCCTGGGTGGACTGGGTGAGGAGGGGAGAGAGGAAAGAAGGTTTGACCGGGCCGTAGCTCATGCCCTGCACGTGCCAAGCTGGTGTGAGGCGGTCTGAGACTCAAGAGTTCAGCTGCCTCCATCTAGAGAAAAATCCTCAAAACAGCAAGTGTGTTCTTTCACCTCTTCTGCTGACGCTGTGCACCAAAAGCACTGTGTCGTGGTAGCTCATGTCCAACCTTTTTAACAGGCTGCTGTTTTCAGCAGAGCGGCTGGGTTGCTGCGGCTGTTGGGTTTGCAATGGTTTCTTCTCTGGTTGTTACTGCCGTAGAGGAGGGAACATGTCTAGGTTTGCCCTTCACCCAAAGGTGTGTTAAAAAGGAAGCAGAAAAAAAAAACCCACAGCACCTTTTATGGTGTTGCTTGTGGTCTGACACGACTGTCGTGGAAATGGGGTAACGGCTGTGTAATGACTTGGGAAGCCTGTCTGTCTGCATGAGCTTCAACAGGGCTTTGAGCATCTAGGTGGTATTTGAGCCGTAAAAGCTGTGATTTTTTTCCAGTACAGAATAGATTTTCCTTGTGCAAAACTGAAATTGGTTTTGATTTATTTGCAGCTGTGAGGGTGGGTTTTTGTAGTATGACTGCAAAAAATAGGTATGAAGCTACCTGTGCGAGAGAGCAGAGTATAACTTAGAGATGTCCCCCTCAAGTCTCTTGTGTTGCCTCTGCAGCTTGTCAGGCGTTCTGCCTTGTAGAGTACTTTTGCTGTGACTGTGACTTCATTTTTATGTAATTCTGTGTGGAAATTGCTGAACAACACTGAAGTGGCAAGAATTTTGACTCTTGGCTCCTCTGGAGACAGAATTAGTCAGTGCTCAGCTCGTTTTCTTGCAGCTGACCAGTTTCCGTGAGGGGTTACAGATCAGCAGCGTTTTTTTCCTCTTCTCTTGGGTCGGCTGTGTGTGTAAGAGAGGACAGGAGAGGGCACTAATGGGTGGGTGCTCCTTTGGGATACTGCTGTGGCCTGCACCGGTGATGGTACAAAGCAGCTGCCAGCTGCGCTCCTCATTCCTTTCGCTGCATCGCTCTGCTTTTTCCCCTCATATTTGATCAAGTTAAAACCATACCTTCTGTAGTGTTAACCCCTCTGAGGCCTGCGCATGGACTGTTCTGGGTACAAACCAGTTCAGTTGCTGTTTATTTACAGCTGTGGAGTTAAGCAGGTCAGCGTTTCTTGCTCTTTTTTGTCCTCTGGGTGAAGCAGTCCTTCTCTCGATAGCATTTTTGGATGCTCTGAGCTCCCATTGGCAGGAACACAGGAGCTGTCCCGGGGCTGCTGGAGGGGCAGAGGCAGGCGAGCTGCTCCCTGACTCCTGTCTTGTGCCTTGCAAGTGCTGAGTTTGGGGAAAGACCCCTTTCTGGGCGCTGCCTTCTCTCACCACCTTGGTTTGCACTCTGAGCAGACTCCTCTGTAGGCTGCAGCGCCTTTGTGGAAGCAGCCCAGGAGTGCCTTTAGTAAGTGCTGTCCTCCCCGTTTACTTCAGAGGCAGCGTGGTGGTGATCCGAGGCACATCTGACCTAGCTCCTGTGGTGAGGTGGGGTCTTCACTTCTGTTTCATGTGACGTGTGGTTCCTCCTTTGTTGGCTTGGCTAGTTGGTTCTTTGCATTCGTGCTCTTTAATTGCAGCAGGCATCTGCCTCACTCTAGAGAAACTTCTATGATTTCAAAAATGGCACCATACCAGCCTTTGGAGCCACCTCTTCCCTTTCTCCTTTTTGTCCCATCCTCCTCTGGTTCAGAGGGGGTTCAGTTCTGAAGGTGGGGTGTAAAGGCGGACTCGTGGCTGGTTTTGCTATCATTGCCAGTAGCATTGCCATGGCAGAAGGAGGTTCCTTTCCGTGCCCGTGTGTGCTCCGCCAGAGAAGAGACAACGTCACGTTTTTCTTAATTGTTCTCAGAGCTCCCTTAGGCTGAAACTTGTGCCGTACTTGGCTCCTGGGCTGAGCACTGCTTTAGCTGTTGTCTGTTGAAATTGTTATTCTCTTCCTTGCGGTGTACTCTTGTGTGCTCCCTGGGAAATGAGAGTTGCGATTAAGTGCTGCTGGGGCTGTGGGTGACAGCCTGTAATGGGCACAGGGTCACCGCAGGGGTTTGGGGGAGCGAGGTTCTGCACAAGAGCTGCGCCAGAGAGCACTGAGGCCTTGTCCCTCTGTGAGAGGGGGTGGGACTGATTGGAGAGGAGACTAAAGAAACGAGCTCTTTGGGTCGACAGAGAGCGCGTCTGTGAGAGGCGACAAGTTCAGGGAAATGCAAAGCAAGCAGGTCAAACTCAAGTATTTTGGGGAGATTTAATAGAAGGGTATCAGGGACTTACTTGTTGTTCTGGCTCACGGGAGGACTGAGTGTTTGAGCCTAGTAGCTATAAGTTTCAAAGAAATGGGGGTCTGACTGTACTGAGTTTTGCTTTTCAGGTGTAATTTATAATGCAGTAAGGATGTGTAAGTAAAAGATTGCAGGGGAGCTCCAGTGAGCTGTGAGGAGGTGTAAGGAAAAGAGATTTCATGGGAAGACTGATTCTTCTAGCTTATTCTTGGAACTGAGAAAAAAAGAAAAAAATCCTAGAAATGTTGAAAGGGCAAGCTAATGCCTGGCTGGGATTGAGCACAAGTGGTAGAATGGCTCAAACATTTATTTGGTGCATAATGCCTGCATGTTTCATGTCAAAATTAGTCTTTTTACTCCCATCAGTTACTCTCTGGCCAGAACCGTCAGTTGGCTTGAGTTCCTCGAAGGAAATAAGGGAGTTGTTTAACGTAAACTCCTTCGCATCAGCAGTCAGGGCCTATAGCTGTTTTCCCTGTGTTGTATCTTCATCAGAGGCCAGTGTTCCTTATGCTTCTAAGGATAAATTTGTTTTTCTAAGATAAGAACGTGGCACAGCAGCAGCTGCTGGACTGTTGTACAGAAAATGCATTTTAAAGCATGCTGGAAATTGCTTCAGTAACTAACAGGCTGCATAGAAAAGGTTTTTATTGCTTTATCTCTTTTTCTCTAATTATTTTTAAAAGCACTTTTTTCCTTCTGAAAAATCCAATAGGTGTTCTAGTTCCTGAGAATATGAAGGGAATGAAAGCTGATTAATATTTTGAGCATCATGGGGTTGACATGAGGAAGGTTGAAGAATATCCCCAGCAGGCAGTCTGTAGGAATTTTCATCTCAGGTGGCTTTATTGTACCAGAAATACTTAACTAGACTTGTGAACTTCTGAGGGCTTTTGTTTTGTTCTTCTATTTCTCTGTGGTAGTTTCCTTATAGTTGTTTTGCACTTGAGGAAGAGAATCCCTCGGGACTCAGACAGAAACTGTGATTTCCCCATCCCTTTGGTTCATGTCGGACTGCCTGCTAATCCGTGGAGCTTGAGCTTGGCATGAGGAAGCTTCGTTCCTTCGGCGTGGGGTTGTTTGTCAGGTTGAGGGAGTCTTGAATATCCAAGCGTGGGGGTCTCAGTGCCTGGTCAAACATGGGAAATTCACTTGAGCCGTGTTTTGGGGAGACACTCTGCCGAGGGACATTTGCTTTGCACCTTTTCGCAGAGATAACTGAACACTGCAGTCCTGGATTGGTACAGAGGAATATAGAGGTGAAAAAAAATGTATTCCCAAACACATTGACATGGATATTGTATCTTCTGGAGCTCATTTTGTGCATGCCGCTTATCTGTGTCTTGTGGGGGCTTTTTGTTTTGGCGAGTTGGGGGATTTTTCCTGGGCCGGTGTTTGATAATGCGTATTCTCCTCCTGTTTTAGCCAAGAGTTGAAACTAAACCCGAAGCTCAGTCTCAGCCTCCTCGTGTACGTGAACAGCGGCCCAGGGAAAGACCGGGTTTTCCACCCCGAGGACCTCGGCCAGGTAACGTGGATCAGCTTGTGAGTCTGCTTGCGGCTGTCTCCTTGACAGGCCTCGTCTGTACCTGTGCTGCGTCGGGCTGGTAACGCACTCGCTGTTCCTGCTGCCTTCACCTAGAAATGGGGGGGTGTGGTCTGGAGCC
This sequence comes from Trogon surrucura, assembly GCA_020746105.1. Taxonomy (NCBI): domain Eukaryota; kingdom Metazoa; phylum Chordata; class Aves; order Trogoniformes; family Trogonidae; genus Trogon; species Trogon surrucura. The sequence continues at coordinate 618,124 of CM036620.1, read as the reverse complement.
CAAGCTGGTGACAAGTTAGTGCAAAAATCAGGTGTTATTTCCAAGCTTCAGTTTTGCTGTAATGTGGGGGGGGTTCAGTCAGGGCACTTGCCTTGTGTGCTTGAGTACTTTCCATGTGGCTTGATGCAGTTCTGACAAGCTGGCATGGAAATCTGATGGATTTTGCCATGTTCTCCTCGTTTTGCTGAACCGTGGAAGTGAGAACTCTTAAATGCCTGTTGCTGCTCTGTGCTTTGGAAGAAACCCTCCCCTCTGTGCCAGCCTCAGTTAATAATTTTATGCATCTTTTTCCGTCATGTGAAATTGTCTAAAATACCATTCTCAGTTTGGGTGCCTTGCGTTTGTCTTAGTTTAGGAGCAGCCAGTTCTCTGCATTTTCTTACTCGTGTGGAGTATCCAGATCTGTAGGATGCTCTGGCTAGAGAACGTGCGTGTTACCCGCCAGCCGCTGAGCCTGCTAATGTGGAGCTGGAGAGAGCGTGAGCAACTCTCACCTGTGTTTGGGACTAAACGGTGGGAAGATGAAAGCCAGGAGAGGTGACTGGCAAAGATGGGTTTTGATGTTGGTGACAAAGTAAGGATGCTGCTGGACCAGGATGCCAGGACCATGTAAAGGGGAAGGTGTTGTCCTCCCCATGTGCCACCCATGCTAAACACGAGCTTGAGAGCTGAAGATGCAGAATCGGTTCAGTGAACGTGTTTGGTGCTGAACACACTCGTAGATGCGTCCATCCAAATCTACACCCATCTTCTAACCTCCGGGGCTCTACCTTCTGCTTTCTCTTGATCGTAGGGAGAGGGGACATGGAACAGAATGAGTCGGACAATCGCCGAATAATTCGCTATCCCGACAGCCACCAGCTCTTTGTGGGGAACCTGCCACATGATATCGACGAGAGTGAACTGAAAGAGTTCTTCATGAGTAAGTAGCAATTTCAGAGAGAAAAGGATGTCGAGAAGCCCCACAAGGTCCCCTTAGGGCCACACAGGGGAGCTCTGACGTGACGTAGCAGTACAGGTGGTGTCTGGAAGAAGTGGAGGTGTGGGGCAGCTGGTGGGTCTTGATAAAGTGGCTTTTCCTTTGTGTTTTTCCAGGCTTTGGAAATGTGGTAGAACTTCGCATAAATACTAAAGGAGTGGGAGGAAAACTACCTAATTTTGGTTTCGTGGTGTTTGACGATTCTGAGCCGGTCCAGCGAATTTTAGTTGCTAAGGTAAGTGTTGGCGTTGAGTAGCCCTCAGAGGATGGGCTGAATGCCCTAAACCCCGAGTAGTGTGGGCTGTTGGTTTTGGCACTCGAACAACAGTTGTAAGAAAAACGTGCTTCTGGCATACTCCTTCTGTAGCTTACAAAAGCTGTGCCAGCATCCCCAGATGGCGCCATACCCAGTTCAGGTTTTTTACCTCCGTGCGCAGACACCGCATGGAGCTCAGGGCCTGCTTTTAGAGATCCTTTGAAGCCACAAGTCGAGCATGTAACCTTTGGAAGGGCATCCCCATGGATCCTCCAAATTCTGCCTCCTAGGGCAGAGAAAAAGGAGCAAGGTCGGTTGTGGTTGTGGCTTGGGGGAGCAGAGAGGAGAAAGCGGCACTTTCTGTTTCTAGTGTGTGGGAGCAAGACCTGGTAGAGCAGTTCGTCGGGAGCTTTGGCCCTGAAGGGAAGAGGCTAAAGCTGGCAGTGGAGAGGCTGAAGACAGCCCTGCCCTTACCTGGGAAAGACAATTAATTCCTCGCATGCCAAATGAATTTGAAAAAGCCGTTCCGTTTTCTGTAGGCCCCTCGGGCTAGGGTTGTGCGCTGCAGGGAGCTGGTAACAGTTTTTGTCTGTCGCATGTAAGGGAAGGTGGGCCAAGGCGTGCGGCCAGCGCGGCGTTTGCACGCGCCTCGTGTGAACGGGCTCTGTGAAACGGTGACTAACATGTGCCTTGAACACTTTTCCCTATAAGCCCATTATGTTCCGAGGCGAGGTGCGCTTGAACGTGGAAGAGAAAAAAACAAGAGCTGCCCGTGAGAGAGAGACCCGAGGCGGAGGCGATGACCGTAGGGATATTCGTCGCAATGATAGAGGCCCCGGGGGTCCCCGCGGAATAGTGGGCGGTGGCATGATGCGGGACCGCGACGGAAGAGGACCCCCTCCGCGAGGCGGCATGGCGCAGAAACTGGGCTCTGGACGAGGCACCGGGCAGATGGAAGGCCGTTTCACTGGACAGCGCCGCTGAGACCTCCACTGCGGGCAGACAGTCTTGGCAGTGGTACATTATCCATCGTGTTTGCATTCTTGTTAATTTTTTTTGGCTTTGGAATGTGACACAGCCCTTCTGATCATTTCTTTGATGTGAAAGCATCCTTTGGTTTCCAGTTTAAATTGAGGTGGACATTCTTTCCCCGGTTTCACAACAGGAGTCACACTGTTAATTTATAAATGTAGACTCGGAGAATTGAGGACTGAAAAAAGAAAAAGAAAAAAAAAAAAAGACCAGTTAAATATCTGCGATAAAAGCGAACTAAAGGACACGCCCAATAGCATTCAGGTCCTTTCGGTCAAAAACCCTCTGCTGCACATTTTGTGTAAGTGTTACTGTTTCTGCCTCTTACTGTTGGAAACACAAATAGTGCAGTTTGTGCGGTTGGAGAAGCTTGCCTTTTTTCTTTCCTTCGTAGAACACTCGGCTCCAGACAAACTCGTGTTTACGCACTCATCAAAATGCACTAATGGGTACTCTGAGCTCATTTCTATTGACATCTGCGGGAGGCATCGGAGGGGAAAAAAGCCCTTCGTCCTCTTTTTCAGGCAGAATAGCTGGTGAAACGATGCGGGCATCTGATCTGCTTGCGGTGACCAACATACGTACACACGCAAACCTTACTGAGACTACGAGTTTCTTCCAGAAGGAATCCACTTAGCTCTAAACCAAGCAGAACCCAGAGGTCCAAAGTCGTAGCCCTGAGTACGCACCAAGTTGGATAGCTCACGGCAGATTTTTCTATCCGCCCCTCTTCAGTACAGGGATGGCTGCTCAACACACTCCTCCTTCCCCTTCCCCCTTGGGTCAGCATTGTACAGTGCAATTTGTCTTGACTGTATTTGAGTTCTCTGGTAATGTAATAAGCATGATGGTGCCTTCTATGAATACATCATTCCAGTCTCGCTGGTGATTTTGTACAGTACGGTGTATGAATTGCTGTGCTGCAGAGCCGATCGGCTGCGAAGCCTGTCAAGGAAGTCATTGGAAAATTGTGTTAAGAGAAATTGCAGTATCTTTCAATCAGTAAACGTTGCTAAAATGGTCACCCACCTTGCTCTTCGATTAACAAGTTCGCCTGTTTTTTTGCAGAGGGGGGGAAGGGAGGAAGAAAGCATCCGAGTAGTCTCCAGGTTGTCTCTTCTCTTAAAGCCAGTGTCAAAGTTAAAGGAAACGGAGTTGCGATCTCTCTTGGACATGAAATTCAGCAGTCAGTCAAGAACGGTGACCGCTTTTGGCCAGCTCCTAACGGGTAGAACCGAGCATCCTTTGCAAGGGTGAGCTTCTCAAGCGAGGATACTGCAATTTTCAGAGAACAAAACCGCAGCTCTTTTAAGTATTTGCATTTTCCAGTTGCACTTTTAAAAAAAAACTCTTACTCATTTTGCACATAACTCTCAGCTGAAGTTGACACTAACGTGGCTCCGGGCTGAAGGATAGAAAGGACACGTCCTCCTCTGCGCTGTCACCAGTGGGTTTTTCCAGAGGAGGGGTCCATTTCCGGATGATGTTCTGGAGCGCGTTCCCGTGAAGGGCAGTCGCAGCAGACGGGACGGCGCGGTTCGGGGCCGGGGCGTGCAGCGGGCGCCCGGGCCTCGGCAGTCACGGAGCGGGGGGCGTTGGCGCGCGCATCTCTGTGAAAGCGTCACCGCTTAAAGCTGCTGCTCGGCGCGGAAGACCTCGGAGTAATTGCGATTGAGAGCGAAAGCAGATGGGCATCGTAGCAATCTGTTTCCGGCTTATGCAATCGGTCGCTGGTTACGAGTAAGTTGGAAGGTTTTGCACATATTTCTCTGATGCGTTAGGCAGAGTGATGCGGAATCTGTCTTACTTTCTCCCAGACTCGAGGTCTTCTGTGTCCGATGGTAAGTCTTGCACTATTGTCATACACTTCTTTTCCGGGGCACATTTCTGCCAGGTTCCATTTTCATATTTCAGTTTTTCGTTGAAGGTCTTGTGTTTTCAGCTGTTACCTGGAACTCTGTAGTACTTGAATCGCTCGCCACACAACAGCGCTACTTAGGTTTGAAGCCTTTGGACAAATTGCTGTCAGCAGTCAGCAGTTTGCAACCAGTGTGTTTTGTGTAGCTTTTTCAATTATTTTTTTCCCTCGTGCCGTGGTGTTTTGCCACCACCTGGTTCATTTGCGTGACGAATGGCACCGGGAGCAATCTCTACAACAAAACCCGGAGTATTAAAAAGAGCTACTGAGCCATTCTGCTTTCCGGCTTGCTTCTTGTTTAAGTGACGCGAACAACCATCGGGCCGTCATCCAGACAAGTTTACATGGTGATAGCTCACCTGCTGTACTGTGGACTCTAAGGTGTTCTCGACCCTCTCGCTAGTAAATGTACCTCTTGGAGCAAAGGAAGGGACTCAGTGACCATTACTTAGTTGCCGATTTGTGGGTGGTAGGAGTATTTTTGTCATTACGGTTCTCTTTCAACAGACTTGGCTGCCCATCTTGGCTTTAGTAGGTTTACAAGACAGTGGATTACCATCTTTATTGCTGTAACGTGTCAAGCATTATATGCTAGTAGATTCTAGTTTAACTGTTGCAGGTGGAAAGTACTTTTAAGTTTCCATTCTGAATGTGTTTTGACTAAACATACCAATAAACTACTGATGTCTGCAGCATTTATCCATGTCCCTACTTCTCTCGAATGCAGGTCGCTGCACTGGTGGTCCCGTGCTGTACCCAACGGGCTCTTTTAAGAGCGTTGCTGCTGCCTTGGCCGGTGGCGGTGGGAAGCCGTAGTAGCACGGTGTCACTCTTGCCGCAGGGCGCGCCTGGTCCAGGGAGGACAGGAGCTCTGCCGAGATGTCCACCAGGTGGGATCCCCCGTGCCCTGGGGGGCATGCAGCTTGAACGGACGGTGCTGGGAGGTACGTGAGCTGGGGTGTCTGAAAAAAACAGATCTGGAGTTGCGTGCCCTCCGCTTTACTGTCACTTCCTCTGTTTTTTCCCTTCTTGTGTTCAGTGGCATTGCCAGTGCCAGCATCTACTCCGAAGGGTTGGTAAGAGGGTTGTTCCCAGCGCTGTTTGTACATAAATTGGGTCTGAGGCGTGCCATCTTTGTGGAGCAGTTCCGCTCCTGGTACCTGCTGTCCGCTGTGTCTTGAGGTCCTCTTGGCTGTATTTTCTGCTAAATGGCAGTATCTGAAAAGCTGCCTGGTTGTGTGAGTTTAAACAGTGGAATGAAGAAATGAGATCCTGTAGCCCAAGTCACCAAAACCTCGAGCTACGCGATCTGCTGACTCTGAGATCCCCAGAGAAGTGCAGTCCCCTAGACGGCATCTCCTGAGGGCTGCGGCGCTCACACCTTTGTGTACCGCTTTGTAAGGGAAATTGTGCAGCTCTGCAACCTCAGGTGGGTCTGGGGCAGGGGGGGAGGTGGCAGAGGTGTGAGCAAGGTCAGCCAGGATCCAGTTTTTCCTCTGCAGTGAGGTCTTACACATTTATAATTGTTCAAGAGCCATTTTATCAGCACCTGAGCGGATGTTTAGGTGTTGTGAATAACAGTGTGATGATCGGCCTGTACTTCACGTTTGGTGTGGTTGAAGTGGAGCACAGTAACACTTGGTCCCTGTGTGGACCATGGCCATGGCTGCGGGGTTTCGGTAGAGGTGCAAAAAGTGAGAAAAGGCCGAGGGGCAGCTGACAGGTGTTACAAAACAAGGACAGGCTCAGCGTTCCCTGGGCAGTAACTGGGTGGAGACACAGCCCGCGCCGAGGTACTGCTGTTCATTCCTGCGGGTGTGATTTTAGAAAGGACTTTGTGTCACTGCGATCACTGGGGGTTTGTGTTTCATGGGGGGAAATGCAGCTCGGGAAAGTGGTTTATTGGTGATGAAGACACACGTGGTACGAGATCTACAGGCTCCAGAGCAAGGCCCAAGAGATGGAGTAGACCTTGGGAGTTTCGGGTGTTGCGGGAGGCGAAACAGCTCCGGTAGGAGGGCTGCGGTGTGCAAGGGGGCCTGTGGAGCTGCACGGGGCAAGGAGGAGCTCAATGAAAACTGGGGCTGAGAACCAGTCGGGGCCCCAGAGAACGTACCGCGGGGCTGGATGCGATGCCCGGGTGAGCACACCCCGCCCCGGGGCTGCCAGGCCAGAGGCTGGGGGGGGGCCGAGGGCTGAGGGGCCGGGACAGCGCCTGTGGCGTCCCGGGAAACGGGCGCTCGCTGGTGCCGCCGGCAGGGCTGCCCGGTACCGAGGGTGGGGCAGCGGGCGGGGCCCTGGAGGCAGTCGGCGCTGCGGCCCCGGCGCAGGGTGGAGCGGCCGTATCGCGGCGGGAAGGGGCACCGGCGCCCCACGCCCGCCGTACGGAGCCGGAACAGCGGGAATGGCTGCGGCGGCCGCGGCCACCGGCGCACAGACACTGCTGCGGCCTCCCGCCGGCCGCCCGCTGCCGCGCTGCGGTCGCAATGGGACGCCAATGAGAAGTAGTAGGCCCGCGGACACGGCCCCCACCGGCACAGGGAGCTACGGTAGGAACGGGGACAGAGCGCAGCGACGGGAGCGGCCCCAGCGCTGGACTGCGGGCACGCGGGCACAAGCCGCCACCCCGCTCTGCCTGCCGCCAGCCCGCCCCGCGCTGCATGACGGGATATACCGAGGCGCCGCAGCCCCTGCCGCGGGCCATTGTGGGATATACCGAGGCGTCACCGCCCCTGTCGCGGGGCATTGTGGGGTATACCGAGGCGCCCCGTCCGCGCCATTACGGGCCCCTCTGCGCATGTGCCGCGCGGTGCATGACGGGATATACCAGGGCGCCACTGCCCCTGTCGCGGGGCATTGTGGGATATACCGAGGCGCCCGGGCCCCCGGCGCATGTGCCGCGCGGTGCATTGTGGGATATACCGGGGCACCACTGCCCCTGTCGCGGGGCATTGTGGGATATACCGAGGCGCCCCGTCCACGCCATTACGGGCCCCTCTGTGCATGTGCCGCGCGGTGCATGACGGGATATACCGGGGCGCCACTGCCCCTGTCGCGGGGCATTGTGGGATATACCGAGGCGCCCGGGCCCCTCTGCGCATGTGCCGCGCGGTGCATTGTGGGATATACCGGGGCGCCACTGCCCCTGTCGCGGGGCATTGTGGGATATACCGAGGCGCCCCGTCCACGCCATTACGGGCCCCTCTGCGCATGTGCCGCGCGGTGCATTGTGGGATATACCGGGGCGCCACTGCCCCTGTCGCGGGGCATTGTGGGATATACCGAGGCGCCTCGCCCGCGCCATTGCGCTTGAATTTGCGCATGCACCGCGCGGTGCTTGACGGGATATACGGAGGCGCCGGGGCCATGGCGCTGGTGCGTTTAGGAAGTGACTGGGGGGGGTTCGGTTCCCCGCGGTGGGCCGTTGTGAGGGGACCGGGCTAGGGGCTGTCGCTGCTCCGGCGGGAGCCGCGTTCTCCGGGCTGCGGGGCTTCGGCGGCTCCCTGCGGAGGGTTTTGCCGTGCAGGCAGCGGCCGAGTGGCGGGAAGGCTCCGCTGAGGCGGGAAGACGAGCCCGGGCCGCGCCGGGGGATACGGACGGAGCCGCCCTGTGAGTGCTCGGGAGCCGCGGCGCGGGCGGCGATGTTGGGCCCCTGGGAGCGCCCGGAGCCCGGACGAGCCGCCGAGGAAGCCGGGGTGCGGCAGCGCTCTCGTGGCCACAGCGACTGGGCCGGGGCCCGGGGCCGGGAGCGGTGCTGGCTGCGGGGGCAGCTGCGGGAAGCGCCGCTGCCAGAGCTGCACGGGGCGGCTTCTCCACGGATCGCAGGGGACGGCCCGGCAGGCGCCAGAGTGGCACCTGTCTCTTGGGGACAGCCCTGTCTCGCTGCCCGAGGGGGCAGCTTCTGCTTGTGCTGGCTCCCTCCGGGAAGCCGCGTCGGTGGGTTCGGCGTTATTGGGGGTTTCCTCAGTTCGTACTGCATGCGGTGTCGGGCAGCAGCTCGGGGGACCCTCCGGGAGCTGGCTGTCCCATCTCCTCCTGCACAGGAACAGCCAGATGCACGGACAGAGGAGCCCCAGCCCAGCCAGGAGCTGCCCAGGCCAGCGAGCCGTGAGGAGCCCTGGGAAGAAGCCAACTTGTCTGCACCTGCCTGGCTCAGCCTCCCTGGAGACACTGTGGGGACCGTGCCGCTCCAGGTTGGTTGGCTGGGCCCTCGTGTGTTTTAATTCCTATCTTATGTTTGTTGGTTTGGGTCCCCGTTTGCTCTTGGAGCCTGGGTGGCTCCAGTGCGGGTTGGGCACTGGCTCATTTGTGGCTGCTCTTTGTTACTGCTCAGGTTTCTGGTCCAGCTCGTGGATGGCCGGGGCCCATTTCAGCTCTAGTTCTGGGATGGCTACATCTGAGTTTTGGTTCCTGCTTGTTTCTGCTCCAGTTTTGTTTCAGGTTCAGGTCTCTTACGGCCCTGGTTTCTTTGCGCAACCCTTGCTTTCTGTTCTGGTTTCAGGTCCAGCTCCAGCTCTGTTGAGTTTCACCTCCTGTTTGTGGATGGCTCCAGTGCAGTGTCATCTCCAGTTTGCCTCTGGGTCCAGCTGGTGACAGCTTGAGCTGGTTTCAGGTCCAGCTCTAGCACGGCTCTGGTTCATTTCAGCTCCCCTTTCTGGATGGTTCTACCTCAGTGTCATCTCCAGTTTCGGCTGCAGCTCCAGCTTGTTTCCATGATCTTGGCTTCAGGCCAGGTTATAAATCAATGTCACGAGTTCGCTATGAATATGAATTGTCATAAGCACGCCATGTCCAAATATGGCCCAGTGAGTCCAGAAGCTGGTCAGGGGTTGTCCACTTGAATAAACATTGAACAAGGGGGTGGAAAAATACTTTCAAAAAAATAAACTAAGTCAGACATTTAATTCAGCCTGGTGCATGCCAGCATCCCCAAGTTTGGGGTGCCAGTGCAACCAGACCCCCCCCCTCCAGAGGCAGTTCACACCACCTGCCCACTCCCATCCCAGCCCTCCCTGCACCCCCCACTCGAGGTTGCAACCCCAGCGCCTGTTTTGAGGGCCTCAAAACAGCCGATGGAACTGCTGTTTCCAAGCCTCCAAAACACAGCAGTTAAAGGGTTTTTGCCTTTCCCAGTCCCAGAATCGCAGCACTGAAAACACACGACTTAGTCTCTTTCTGAGCTTCAGGAAGGCAGTGCTCCCTGTCTGCTTTTGAGTCCCAGAAGCACAGCACCTGAGCTAAGCAAAAGGAGAACAGGCCTGGCCTCCCAAGCACTGAAAACGCACAATTTAGTCTTTTTCTGAATGGCCCTGCTTTTGAGACTGGAAAGCGGCAGCTGAGCCCATTTCCAAAGCTTAGCAACACAGACCTTGGGCTCCATGCAGGGGCTTGAAGCCCGGCACCAAAACGTTGCTTTCAAACCCCACATGTGATGTTGGAGGGGGGTGTTGGAGGGAGCACAGCCCACTCACAGCCCGGGGACCCCAGAGATGGTTTTGGGGAGTGCTTGGGAACTGGGCTGGGGGCTCCAGCCCCGAGTCTCTGTGGTGCAGCACCAGCACCTGCTGCGAGGAAAACTCTTTATTCAGCTTAATTTCATACTGCCGCAGCCCCTCTCTCGCGGGAAACTTTCCCGAACAGCCCGGCCGGGCCACGAAGGCTGCAGCCCTTGCCACGGGAGCGTTACACGCACATCTCCCGGGAACACACGCACCGCCGGAGGCCCCTGCCCCGACGTCCGCTCCCAGGGATAATGCCACAGGGTGTGTGCTGCCCCCCACCCCCCCAGTATCCATTCTCCGGAGCAAGCCCCGGCGGCAGCAGCCGAGACCCTTCCCCGCCCGGCACTGCAGGAGTCCACCTGAACGCCCCCGCCCGACTCACGCCGGCAGCGTCAGAGTCCGCCTGGCCCGGGGCTGCCCCCGCAAGCCCCGGGGCAGCGCCCGGCCGGGCGGGAGCAAAGCCTGGCCCCGCCGTCGAGGCTCCGGCGCCCCTCACCTGCCCCGGCTCCCACGGCCGCCGCCCGGCTCCGAGCACGACGGAGCGGAGCGGATCGCAGCGGAACCCTTAACAAGAGGCGGGCGCTGCCGTCGCCGCTGCTCATACGAGCCGGCACAGGCTCACCCGCCCGGCACCGCCCCGCCGGGACCCGCCCAAGACCGGCCCTCCGTTCCGCCCCGTCCCGCCCTCCCTGGGGCTGGCCCCGGGGGTCCCCCTCCGTCCCGCTGCGGCAGCCCCCGCGGCGCGGGGTAGCGTTGGGGACGCCGCAGCGTCCCTCCCCGGTGCTCTGGCCGGGAAGCCCAGCACGCACCCCCGCGTCGCTGCCGCGGACCGATCCCGGACTGTGCTCCCGCCGGCCCCTCCCGGGCGCCGCAGACGCCTCCTCGGCCCTTACCCGGCCGGAGACCGCTCGGCCCCGGGGGAGCCGGGGTGGCCCAGGCGCAGCCCCCGCCCGGTGTCCTCCGCGGTCGCACCCCACGGCGTCGCCTCCGACGGCTCGCTCCGCGCAAAGTCCGGGCCTGGGCGGCGAAACAAGCCCACGATTGTTAATGACGGCTTTCCAGTCCTGCCTCAGCTCGGCCCAGCTCCTGGAGAACGGCCCTGCCTGCCCCTTGTGCAGCCCCACGCCCGCTGCCTACCCCGGCCAACCCCGCCGCCGCGCCACAAGCTCCAGGGCTGCGCACACCGGGCACGGCCCTTCTTGTCACACTGACCCGGGAGCGGCGAGAGGCGCGGAATCGCAGCACGGACTGAGCTGGGAGGCCCCTTAAAGATCCACCGTCTGGTTCCAAGCCCCAAGGGACGGATCAGCCCATGCCGGTGCCTCGCCGCCCTCCGAGGAAAGGACTTCTTCCTCACGTCCCACCGGAATCGACACCGCCCTGGCTCAAAAGCATTGCCCCGTGTCCCATCCCCACATGCCCTTACTACCGGTCCCTCCCCTGCTTCCCTGGAGCCCCTGGGAGGCTGCTGCGAGGGCTCCCCGGAGCCTCCTGTTCTCCAGGCTGGACGGCTCCAGCTCCCTCAGCCTGTCCTCAGAGCAGAGCTGCTCCAGCCCCCTGAGGATCTTTGTGGCATCCTCCAGACCCGCTCCAGCAGGTCCATGTCCTCCTTGTGCTGGGGGCTCCAGAGCTGGACTCTGGGGAGGGGGAATGAATGTGTAAGAATGAAGAGAGGAATGGTCTATGTAAAGACTAGCCAAAGCTACAAGTGTCAGAGCACAACAACTAGCTCACTCACAGATAGCCTCCTCTGGTGCTTAGACTCCATCACAAAAAACAGAGCCAAATGCTTCTGCACTTTGCTTCATCAGAAATGAGAGGGTACTAACAAGTAGAGCCTGGACAGGATATTTCAGTGTTAGGAAAACAGTGTTGCAGTGATTCCTACAGTCCTTTTTACCTTCTGCCCTGAGCTAGCCTCTAAAGAAGCCAGTTGTGTTCTGCAAGGTCTGATTACTGGACTGCCTATCCTTGCATAGTGCAAATACCCTCTGCTCATTATCTCTGTGCTCTCTTCCAAGCGACAGACAAGAGTAAAGACCTGCAGTTACTTGGCTGCATGCTTAATTGCTCTGAGGAGCCAAGTCCCTGGATATGTATTTATTGCTTCCTCTTCCCCAAAACTGATTTCTACGTGGAAACAAGCAAACAAAATAATGCTGGGAGCACAAATGCAATTCAGCCTCATCCACGAATTGACTGTGTCTTGCTTTGTTCTGTGGAGCCTGTCGAGGTCTCTTCTGATTGTATTTTGTGCTGTTTTGTGGCCAGTCTCTCCTGGGCAGTGTTTCTTATTTCCAGTGCCAAATCACCAACTACGACCTTTGTAATATAGCTCTGTTTTCTAGGGGATGTGAGTCTTCCAGCACTGGCAGATATGTTAGCATTCCGAAGGTTTCAGAAGATGCTAGCAATGTAACACATGGGAAGAATTGTTCTGCAGCGGATCCTGTTCCGCTGGTGCAGAGTCACTTGTCAAGGACAAAAACTGTTGGCTGAGCATTAATATGCCAGACTAGGGCATGCTGCCAAGGAAAGTGAACTCCTTAGTGGTTTACGTGATGTTTTGCTGGCCCATCAGCTTGAGATCCCTGTTGATGGCAAACTGAAAACTGCCTTTCACCATTAGTAGGAAAAAAAAAACCCAACAAGGCTACTCAGCAAAACGGATAACAGACTTTGCTGAACTCTCACAGCATTAGAACCAGGTTGGGCAGATCATGCACGTGTGCATGTGTGTTGGAGTGTAGCGTACAGTAAGTACACTCTGTGCTTGAGGAGCCCTGCACATTAAGTGACAAAGGGTGGCCCTTTACAAAATGGAGGTTGGAGTGAAGTCCCCTTTACACTGGCTTCTAAGAAAACTTGGAGACGATGCTGATTGCATGAAACAAAAAGTCTTTCCACTTCAGAGATGTTGACTGCAGGCCCATCTTTGTACTTGGAAATTCTGCATCTTTGTTGTTCCCAGGTTTATGGGATTATAAAAATTGCTTTTAAGAAGCTCTCTTGCTCTTGCACAAGAGATCTGGAATTTAGCAAACTAAATGGACAGTTGCAACTGAGCTCCGTGAAGTTTCAATTATTTCTTGAGATGTCTGAGTTAGGAAGAACAGCGCTTACTGGTTCTCGTCCTGTCACTCATTCACAGGAAGTACCCATTAAAGCCTGGAGAAAGGCTGCACCTGAAAAGGCGAAGTGCCTGTGATGATTTTAATTTCCAGAAGGAAGGAGCTGTGTGGCTCCAACCATGCCAAGGTATTAGTGATGTCTGTGACTTATCACAACCGGGTATACAAGGATTGTTCTTATCCCCAGGCACTTGCGACTTCAAACCTTTTTGTTGTATACATGTGCAAGCTTGTGCAATGCCTTCAGAGTGTGCGTCTGCCCACACTTCGCTGGGGTGGAATGACAGCACAGCCAGGGTATGTAGCGGGAGGCAATAGGCTGTGGGAGGGGCAAAAGCAGGGGCAGCTGAGCCCCGGGGGCTGGCAGTTGTATCCCATCTCGGCAATGGCAGGCTGGGTATAAAAGGGGGCAGGCTGCACTGGCTAGTGTTTTTTCTGTTATTTAGCAGTGTTGCTGATTAAGGGTCTTTGTTTTCATCTGCACCTGAAGACTGCTTTCCTGTTGATGGTGACTGCTGTTCGTTCACTTGGCTGAGTACAACTTTTTATGTTGTGTTTTGGGACTAGTATTTTTTTTGGCTGTTTCATTAAATACATTTTAGTTTTAACCTATGGGTATACTCTCCTTTTCCTGATAGGTGTTCTATCACCGGAGGTGTTCCAGGTGATAACTGCTGTCGTTTAACCTGGGACGTGGGTTAAGCATATACAGCTTTGTAGCCCTGATGTTTACTACAGCTTATTCTGAAAGAGTATGTTTGCTGGCTTGTATTTTGCTTATATTTCTAACTGAAAATTGTTCTATTAAACCTCGAAGTTGTGTGATCAAGAGTATATTAGCACAATAATCCCAAGGATTCTGTATTTATTTTAGAGGTAAATCTAATTAGGGCTATTTTCATTACTGCTTGTAACTGGTGCCTGCTATGTCTTCTGCAGAGCTTGCAGGAGGCATCTGTGTCTGTTATTGAACTAGTGAATTTTTGCTTAATGGACTTTATTAAGTGCTTGGGAAGCACTGGACGTAGTGCTGAAGCAGCTGAAGACTGTTTGTGTCTAGTGTTCTGTTTCACGTGGAGGGATGAGAAAGGTGGCCTTTAGCAGGCATAATGAAACAATGCAAATAAAACTCTAGAGAACACGTGGAGTAATAAGAAGTTGGTCTGGGTTTTATTATGGCCCTGAATTAGACACTGGTTCTGTTGGAGGAGCACTATGCCAAGAGATTGGCAAGGTGACACCCAAGCCAGGGGTGACTTGTGCTTCAGAGCAGGGTGGCTGTTAATGCTGATAAGCAGTTGTTCTCTCCAGCGCTCCAGGTAGGGCTGGTGTTGTAACTTAGCTCTGGCAGAGGGACAACTACACTGCACTTAAGACAAGGTAGTGATTTCCCTGAAGGGCTTATGTAAGTAGGGAGTAAATCACTTGTACTTCAAAGTAACAGTGCTGCAGGGACAAAGCTGAAGGAGCTCAGAGAGGCAATTGGGGAGTTAGTCACACCTTTGATGTGTACTTATCTTATCAGGATATGCAAATATAAACCCTCTGTAGAGGCTGGCCAAGTGACTAGTTGTTAGTTGTGTAAAGAGTGATGCACTCTGTCTTGGTTTCTTAAGGTGAGCAAGTCCTGGGTGATTTGAATCCTAGAGTATTAAAAAATAATGTCATAGGCTATGAACTGTAACTCTACCCCGGAAAGCACCAAATGTAAGTAGATGGGGCTAAGGCCCGGGCTGGGATACACACAGCATGTTGTGGCCTTGGGAATATTTCAGGTCATCCTGACTTCTGAGGTTTGAGTTCACCACTTTCAAACACAGGTGGCTGCTCTTTATTAACAAGCTTCTGATCAACTTGCCGTAGTTATTACAGAAGAGCTAGCTCTGTGGCTGCCCACCAGCCCAAAATTCGGATTATACTATGCTGGACTAGAGTAAATGACTTTCTCATTTTTGGCACAGGAGGGCTTGTCTTCAGGTTTTGTGAGGCACTTGCCTTTTTTTTTTTTTTTTTTTCTTTCTTTTCCTCTTCCTTTTATCTATGCAGCAGCAGGGTCAGGTAGATTCTGTTTACCTTTGTAGTGTTATGTTGCCACACTTAATCTGTTATGGACTATACTTGTGCCACCCCTGGGCATGGCTGTTTTTGTGAAAGACAAAATGGGCCTCAGAGCATCATCACTTGTAGACACGTGTTATAATGCTGCTCTTAAAGTATTCTAAGATGCTGGTGGTTTCTTTTTGTGATCACAGGAAGAGAACAGTTCCTCTGAGAAAATAGGTCTGCTGTTCTTCGGCTTGTTCAATGTTTTGCAGTTCTTCTGAATCTCAAGTGCCACTAGGGATGCTGTGCGCCAATGACTAGTGTGTGCTTGGATGTGCTGGACGTGTGCCAAGGTCTGTGGCATGGCTGAGCCTTCCTGTGTGCCTGTACAGCAGTTGGCAGCTCCCCAGCACTAATGATTTAACAAGAGAGTCTGGAGTTCCCATGCGAAAGGTAATGGCAAGTGATGGAGACCACTGGTCTTGCCTCCTTGGTCTTTTTTTTTTTTTTTTTTCTGTCTTGGCATTTTCTTTGCTATAGGCTGTGGACGAGCAGTATCTACAGTAGCTAAGATCTGTACACGCTGTCTTTCACCAGAAAGGAGACTCAGTATTTCAGAGGCAGTTTGTCTCCTGCTTGTTATGCAACTTTGTGAGTGGCAGGCAACCAAGAAAGGGAGTTATCTTACTCCAGGACAGGGGGTTCTCTTTTTCAATCCCTTTTTTGAGGAGGTGGTGTTGAGGTATTTTCTTTAAGGGCAAGCATGTTGTTGAAATTTTATTTTACTCAACTGACATGCTCAAGCCAATTTCTGAATTAGAGAAACACATGAAATTGCCTTGGTTTGTTTGTTTCTTTTAAAAAGGGAGAAGCCCATAGAGAGATCCATCACCTAGGTTAAGATATTTCCCAGGAAGACACCTGGCATGTGTCTGAAGCTACCTTTTGAACAGGTGAGTCAGAGCACAGGGATGGGCACTGTGTGTTTTATTGCCACAGAAGTACAGCCACGTGTCAGAAATATATTTTTGAGAAGTATCATTCAGGGCTTGGCAGCCTGACGTGGGAGGGGCTGTGACTTGCCCTCAGATCTCCTGCCTGAGTCAAAAAGGATGATTTCTCTGAGCTAACTATGTGTGAATAGAGAAGGGCCTGACTATCTATGTCCTTTCATATCGGCTTTATTTTTCAGGTGCCCTTTAAAGGTCATCCAAGTGACCAAACAGTTGTGTGATCCACTCTTGAGCATACAGTGCTTTCTCTAGCTGGCTTGATCTTTGGCTGCTGAACTGGACCGGCAGCTACCAGTTCTCCTGGGCATTGTGTTCTTGGTTAATCACTAAGCCTAAGCAGTCAAGGTTATATAGGGATTTGAGAGCAGAGGGAAAGGGATGATACCTGCTGCAGTGCAAGATGCAGAATTCCTGCCTCAAAGCCCCTAATTTTAATGCTTCTAATTTCTGTCACCTCAGGCTAAACAAGAGCTTCAGTAGTTTACTTTTCTCCCTTTCAGTTTTAAGGGAAAAGGCTTTCCTTTCCAGTTCCTTCGGGTGGTGAGCCCAGTACAGGCTGAAATAGTGGGCTGGCACGCAACTGGTTAACAGTTTTGTTTTTCCATTTGCATGGGAAAAGGACTGCTCCTCTAAAGCTACTGCTCCCTGCAACAGGCTGCTGTCCTTCCTGACTCTGCATCCGGTGGTAACTTCCTCTCTTGAGATAAAGTGAAGTTTATCTATAGAGTTCTTACTAACTGGGGGAACAAGGGAGAGTCATGAGATCTACTGGTATAAGCTAGCCTCAAAAAACTCAAGCTGAACACGCCTTACCACACCAGTGCCTGCAGGAACTGTTTCCCCTTCTAAAGGGAAAATTCATGTCTGGGTGACCCAGCTCCAGGTTGTTGCATGTAAGGTTTTCATGCAAACCAAACTTAAAGCTGCATGTTAACATTTGTGCTGCGATGCTTTCAACCTGCACTCTCAGACATGGTTTGCATATTGATGGTGGGGCTAATAAATTAGGAACTTGAGGGCTTGTGTCCTACTTGTTACACTTGTGTTTTATAGCCCTTAAAATGCATTGCTTGAACCGCACACATAAGCACAAACTCTATGTTCATAAACTGTGCACTTAGCTTCTAGTGCTGCTGTTTTGTCAGGAGTCAAAGGCCAGGGTTATGAATAATGGTACAAGATCAGCTTTAAATCATACACTGTGTGTGGCTGTGTGGAAGCATATTGGCACTAAAGAACATAGTATTTTAATTCTAGAAGGGAAAAAAGAAACCCTGCTAAGGAAAACACTTTACAAATGCTATATAACATTATAACATGTCTTGGGAAATGGATTATAGAGTTGCTTACCCCTAGTAGTGGCATGGACTTCACAAATCCTCGGGCCTCCTGATCTGCCCTTGGTGACCCAAATAGCTGGAACCAATAGCCAGTGTTGTGTGCTGAGGTTTCTACTTCCTTTACAGAAGGAAATTACTGTCTCTAGTAATGTTTCATGCCTTCACGTTTTTCATAATCTTTTTCTTGTTGCTGCAGTTGGAGTGCCCCAGCCCTGAGCAATGGGAAGAGGTGTGTTGCTTAGTGCACTTTGGGTCACAGTTGTAGTTTACCTCGATTAACTCTGTCCTTGCTGCAGTGCCACTCTGTGCAAATACTAATGGGAACTGATGGTTGAATTCAGTCTCTTCAAGGGATGATATGCTGTGGTTCATGAGAATGTCTTAGGTGGGCAAGATCATAGGAAACCCACTTCTTGCAAGAACAGTGAAGCTAACAAGCATAAGTTGGGGTAGACTTAATATGATGCTGATGTCATTAGGACCGAGATTTGAGGCTCCAGTGAGCCAGGAACTTCAGTTTGAGTCCATATTTCTAGGATCATTCAGTTGTTGTAGAAGATTTGTAACAGATTTTATGTCACTTAATCTGATTCTGCCACCTCTTCTCTGTGAATGCTATCAGCTCCTTGAGACAGGTGTTTCTACTGCTGTGATAGAGCCTTAATATCCTTCTGTAGAAGTAAGTTGTTTTAAAAAAGGTGATGTAATTAACTTCAAGGGAAGAGTGTCTAAAACCAATGCTTAGTGACATTATGGTATTCCTTTTACATGTCTTGGTAACACAAAACAAGTGGCTTTGTTCCAATGAGAGCACTCTGATACTCATTTTATGGAACTGGTATGGAGTTATACATGACATTTGGTGGTGTACAGTGGATGACTAGTACCAGGTGTGACACAAGGCGAAGAAT